>JAJSOF020000037.1:4170000-4445000 GCA_025594305.2 Periplaneta americana | reverse complement strand
AATAATAATAATAATAATTTATTTAAGCTGGTAGAGCTAAGGCCATACGGCCTTCTCTAACACTCAACCAGGAGTAAAACTGCGTTAAAAAACACTACAAATTCACAAAGTACACTACAATCTTACACACAAAACTGATTAAGATAATGATAATAAAATGTAAACAACAACTAAGTAGAAATCAGACTTAATACATACAACATACAGAAAAGAAAAAGCATAATAAAATGTGAACAGCAGATCAAAATAAAATAATGATATATACAAAGTATAAAAAATGTATTGTGGGTCCCTATCACCACGGCATGGCGCGTCCTCAGGTTACAGATCGAGGAGACGGCCTCCAGATATGGAGGGTAGCTGTGAATATATTGAATAAGCAGTCGCGGACAGCCGATGAGGGGTGGTCCTGCAGCTTGGGGGTTGGGCGAAGGGCTAACAACCCATCACCGTAAAAAATAGCTTGTTACGAATCCTTCAAATAAGCCTCGGAATGGGACTGATTCTCTGGCACGACCACAGCAAAGGAATAAGGTTTGGAGTTGGGCGAATCCAGAAATGCATATAGAGTATTAGTTGGGAAGCCGGAGGGAAAAATACCTTTAGGGAGGCCGAGACGTAGATGGGAGGATAATATTAAAATGGATTTGAGGGAGGTGGGATATGATGATAGAGAATGGATTAATTTTGCTCAGGATAGGGACCAATTGCGGTCTTATATGAGGGCGGCAATGAACCTCCGGGTTCCTTAAAAGCCATTAAGTAAGTAAATATAAAAATAAGACAATTAGTGATATAATAATAATAATAATAATAATAATAATAGTAATAATAATAATAATAATAATAATAATAATAATAATAATAATGGTTTATACAGTATAACCTGGCAAAGTTAAGGCCATACGGCCTTCTCTATCACTCAAACAGGAGTAAAACTGCTTTAAAAAACACTACAGACTTACAAAGTACACTACAATCTTACACACAAAACTGATTAAGATAACAATAATAAAATGTAAACAACAAGTAAGTAGAAATCAGACATAATACATAACACATACAGAAAAGAAAAAGCATAATAAAATATGAACAGCAGGTCAAAATAAAATAATGAGGCATACAAATTATAAAAAATAAGACAATTATTGATAATAATAATAATGATGATGATGATGATAATAATAATAATAATAATAATAATAATAATAATAATAGTAATAAAATAGTGAAGTACAAAGCATAGACTACAATGAATGCAATATTTTTAGGTACATACAGTAAGGAAAATCATGATTATATATATATACAGACGTGGACAAATTATTAACAAAATTGACGATTTTTATGATAATTGTTTACAAAATTTGACTTTTCAATTTAAACTACAGTTGACAATTTTGCATATTTCCATCATTACAGTAGACAGAAATATGCAAAAATGTGAACTGTAGTTTAAATTGTAGAGTCAAGTTTTGTAAAAATATATAATAAAAATCTTCAATTTTGCTAACAATTTGTAAACTAGCAAAACTTTCAACTGGATTGAAGAGTCAAATTTTGTAAAAATATAAAACAAAAATCTTCAGTTTTGCTAATAATTTGGAAATATCCAAAATGTCAACTGTAGTCCAAATTGAAGAATCGAATTTTGTAAAAATATACAATAAAAACTTTCAGTTTTGCTAATAATTTGTCAATATGCAAAAATATCCAATGTAGTCCAAATTGAGGTGTTAAATTTTGAAAAATATACAATACGAATCTTCAATTTGGCTAATTATTTGGAAATACACAAAAATGTCAACTGTAGTCCAAATTGAAAAATCATATTTTGTAAAAATATATAATAAAAATCTTCAATTTTGCTAATAATTTGTCCACGTCTGTAGCTCAAGTTATCACATTATAGATAAACCATTATCGGGAAATATGAAAACAAAGAGATAAAATAAGTTAAATATTACTAGAACATAAAAAATATGAATACGTGGAAACATGCAATTATGAATAGTGTTTGTGTAAATGTTATGTAAAAGCAATAAATACCTACTTATATTATTTTAATCAAAGCGAAAATATAAATAAATGGTTTGCCTTGAAAACTTATTCGTAATATTTCAAAGAAGAACGAAAATATAATAGACACCTAGCCCCAATGTGAGAAGGAAGAGGTCTCCAAAATCTTAATTAATCATCAGCGGTGTTTGAAATTTCCTGTAAGAGTAGTTGCAAGCAAACTTTCAAACCCCTGCACTGTTAAATGTTATGTTTTATTTAACGACGCTCGCAATTGCAGAGTTTATATCAGCGTCGCCGGATGTGCCGGAATTTTGTCCCGCAGGAGTTCTTTTACATGCCAGTAAATCTACTGACATGAGCCTGTCGCATATAAGCACACTTAAATGTCATCGACCTGGCCCGGGATCGAACCCGCAATCTTGGACATAGAAGGCCACCGCTATACTCACTCGCCAACCAGGTCGATTCAAACCACTGTTGAAGAAGGCATATATGAAAGAAATCCCCAGATTCTCTACCTATATGATTTGGCAAAATTAATTTCCGTCACATATTATAAACTTCGGCAATTTCCACTCCATGTCGAGGAACGAAGGCGTATTCGATTGCTTCACAATCACACGTGCTATCACTGATCCGTAAAGGATTACACTGAACATAACATGAGTGCATATCCTGAATGACTTATCGTAATGAGACGTAAGAAAATTGTTCGCAAAACAAAATCTGACAACCGTTCATGTAAAAGACCTCTTACGTCTTCCTATAACTGTGCTTCGGTCAATTCATATGCATCTCTTCGCCGCATAGACACAACCCAAATTGGAGGTGTCGACAGACTGTGGTGTTAGAAACACCAAGACTTGCTGACAATTCACAGCTATTGGCGAGTAACTGCTCTTCAGTTCTGTGGATATAGCCTCATCCTATAGAACGAGTTTTTCCTGCTCTTCAGTTCGGTGGATATAGCCTCATCCTATAGGACGTGTTTTTCCTGCTCTTCAGTTCGGTGGATATAGCCTCATCCTATAGAATGTGTTTTTCCTTTCTTCAGTTTGGTGCCTATAGCCTCATTGTATAGAACGTGTTTTTTCTGCTCTTCAGTTCGGTGGATATAATCTCACCCTATAGAACGTGTTTTTCCTGTTATTCAGTTTGGTGGATATAGCCTCATTCTATAGAACGTGTTTTTCCTGTTCTTCAGTTTGGTGGATATAGCCTCATTCTATAGAACGTGTTTTTCCTGTTCTTCAGTTTGGTGCATATAGCCTCATTCTATAGAACGTGTTTTTCCTGTTCTTCAGTTTGGTGGATATAGCCTCAATCTATAGAACGTGTTTTTCCTGTTCTTCAGTTTGGTGGACATAGCCTCATTATATAGAACGTGTTTTTCCTGTTCAGTTTGGTGGACATAGCCTCATTAGGCCTATATAGAACGTGTTTTTCCTGTTCTTCAGTTTGGTGAATATAGCCTCATTCTATAGAACGTTTTTTTCCTGTTCTTCAGTTTGGTGAATATAGCCTCATTTTATAGAACGTGTTTTTCCTATTTTTAGTGGGTTATTTTACGACGCTGTATCAACATCTCAGATTACTTAGCGTCTGAATGAAATGAAGGTAATAATGCCGGTTTAAAAGAATCCGGGGTCCAGCACCAATAGTTATCCAGCATTTGCTCATATTGAGTTGAGAAAAAAAAAACAGAAAAACCTCAACCACGTAACTTGTCCCGACCGGGTTTCGAACCCGGGCCACCAGGTTTCGCGGTCAGACGCCTGTGGAGTTTTTCTTGTTCCTCAGTTTGGTGGATATAGTCTCATTCTACAGAACGTGTTTTTTCTGTTCTTAAATTTGGTGGATACAGCCTCATTCTGTAGAACATGTTTTTCTCGAGTGATATTTATCTTCAAGACTTTGGTCGCCATCATTAAAGTACTTTGTTACCGTCTTAATACTGAGCACCCCATCACCTTCCACTTCACATACTTTTCAGCTATTGATTTTTCACGGAAACTATGAAATAACTATTACTATATAAACACCAACTTATCTGAAATTTTAACCTCAATATGACTTTCAAAATACAGAATTATGTTGTGAAAAATGAAGCTCAAAGAAGAATTTGCATATATCCACCCCCCGCCCCAAAAAGTGAGAGGGGACCCATGTCCAAGAGAGCCTCTGATCATAAGATTAAGTCGCTACCGTCTGAGCTACGCTACGTATATTGAAAAATCATCTTACTATTGAAAACGAAATTGACCGAAGAGTTCAAATACTGAAAGTAGAGGGTGATTATGTGCAGTATTATTATTATTATTATTATTATTATTATTATTATTATTATTATTATTATACCCCTTCGTTTGAGATGGGCAGGGCATGTAGCACGTATGGGCAAATCCAGAAATGCATATAGAGTGTTAGTTGGGAGGCCGGAGGGGAAAAAGACCTTTGTGGAGGCCGAGACGTAGATGGGAAGATAATATTAAAATGGATTTAAGGGAGGTGGGATATTATGATAGAGAATGGATTAATCTTGCTCAGGATAGGGACCGATGGCGGGCTTATGTGAGGGCGGCAATGAACCTCCGGGTTCCTTAAACGCCAGTAAGTAAGTAAGTAAGTATTATACCCCTTTGATCTGATTACCTGGTTGGGTTTTTCCGAGGTTTTCCCCAACCAAAAGGCAAGTGTCGGATAATCTTTTGGCGAATCCTCGGACCTCACCTCATCTCACTACATCTCGTCAAAATATTGTAAAAAATTGCAGAAAATTGTAAAAAATTTGTAGATAATTACTAAATTATAAAACTGTAAAAATTGTAAAATATTATAAATATTTGTAAAAATTGTAATTGTAATATTATAAAATTTTGACTTGTTCCACATCTTAAAGCTTCATTGCTCACGTAGGATCTGTGGAATATGATAAATGAATGAATGAATGAATTATTATTATTATTATTATTATTATTATTATTATTATTATTATTATTATTATTATTATTATATTATCTCTGTTGTGATTCAAAATGTCAACCTGTAGCATGATCTAAAAATCCAGCGGCTCCAAGTTCGATTTCGGGAAAGAAAGGAATATTTTATTCACTTTCCTTATGGACTAAGTGTTTATCTCCCATCCTGTGATTTATCTTTGATTCTTGTCTATGACTGTCTTTCTTTATCATCAGTTTAAATTACGGCCAAGAAGTTAGGATGGAATGTACAGTGTTGGTTAGAAAAAGTTGCATAAAGAATCAAATTCTTAAAGTTTTTGTTGTTGATGATTTAGCATCATAGGAACAAATTTTGAGTTATACAGCTTATCTACTTTGATAGCCGTGGGACTGAAGTCGGATGGTCTATGGCGAGTCCTCGGCATAAACCCCTTTGATTTGATTACCTGGTTGGGTTTTTCCGAGGTTTTCCCCAACCAAAAGGCAAATGCCGGGTAAAATTTTGGCGAATCCTCGAACCTCACCTCATCTCACTACATCTCGCCAAAATATTGTAAAAAATTGCACAAAATTGTAAAAATTGTAGAAAATTGCTAAATTGTAAAACTGTAAAAAATTTGTAAAAATTGTAATTGTATTATTGTAAAATTTTGACTTGTTCCACATCTTTAAGCTTCATTGCTCATGTAAGATCTATGGAATAAAATGAATGAATGAATGAATGAATGAATGAATGAATGAATGAATGAATGAATGAACACTGCAAGAGGTGGAAATATGTAAATCTTTGGGACCTTCTATATCGTTAGCAACGGTACAGTAAGATTACATAAGCGATTATCAATTAGCAAATTCCATTAGTTAATTAATACAAATGGAATTCAGACTTTGTAACGTGCCTTTTTTTCTCCGCAGTGGCGGTATCGTTGATGTGTACTTTCCATCATCGTTTCATGACAGTTAATTGGAATTAGCATGAAATTAATTCAAATTATGCAACAACATCTGACAAATTTGACTATTTAGGGCTCTCGTTGCTTTCCTTAATGGAGGACTCACGTCTCAGCTTACATCGCCCCGTATTCTGGTTGTCGGTCTAATTGACACCGATCAGAAAACGCTTATACATTTTAGGTCATTTACTCTATATGGCGAAATAAAACAGAGTTGACACCTTAATTTATTCTTAAAATAAGACATTCGGCAATACCTTCAAGGCGATGTTATCAAATATGGTATCGCCTGTGGAATTGGAAACCAATTCAGGAAGATTAATCATTTCACTTGTTAAAAGCGTTGTACACCTTAACGATGTTCTCGAAACGGAAGCCGTAAAATTAGGAGCACTTTTCCTTAATAGGAAGACCGCCTTAATGGGCATTTGATTGAAGAGTAGGCTAGGAAAGGTCTCTAGTACTACAGCGAGCTGTGTGCAAGGTGGGATAAAAGTGTACCGGAGTCTGAAAGTTTCATATGCTAGAGAATAGACTACTGTAGCCAAGTGATGTCAAAGCAAGCGCATTTTTCTGACCGTGACGTCGTGCGCGGGCATCAAGCGCTAAGTATGGAAAGAGGAAGGGTTGTGTATATGAATAAGCAACCTGTTGGATTAAGAAAACAGTGGTGCACAAACTTCAAACGGAACGTGAAATTTTATGTCGTTATTTTTATATGGCTTCTTTCTGTTTAATATTATCTGTATTCTCCGTAAAACGTAAGTACTAACACTGATTTCTTAATATTGCACTTGTGTTTTAAACGTTAATAACATAATAGAGAGTTAAGAAGGAATATTCACTTAAATTCCATAGTAGTACAACTATACTGTACTAAATGGGTGAAATACATCAATTATAAAGAAAGTGATACCCCAAAAAAGAGACCGAGTATGACATGATAAGTTGGAATTGATATTGATGGTATCTTTAGCCTTATAAAAGTAATCAATAAGCTAATCAAAACAATATTACAATACAAAGCAAAGTTACCTAGATGCTGTATATGTTTTAAGTGTAACTAATATTACATAGCAAAACTCTTATCGCATTATGCCTTTAATGTGATATTGGTTAGCAACTTCCTAACATCAGAATATTAAATTATTTTCTCGAAATATGCTGAAGTTATAGAGCTGACATTTTTACAACACATGGGCACATATCTTTTGCTTATGATGTAACAGTAGTTGCTTTGTTAATTCATTTCCTTACAAACAATTTCCATGCGAATATTTTCAAAATTTTCAACACACTATCTTCAGTAATACGTATTTACGGTATATTAGATTTACGAAAACATTCTGTAAGGCTACTAAATAAATAGGCCTATATCTGAAAATTTCACTTTTCTACAAAGAAAGTTGAGAAAATATTTCTTTTGAATAAAAAATCAAACTTGTGAAAAATGAGCATTAAAATTAAAACTTACATTCTTATAATGCACTTATACTTCTCAGGCAAATCTAAAAATTACCATGGATACAGTTTTAATAAGTTCTCTTCCTTTTATCTATTGAATCAGTGCTGGTCATCCCTGAATATAGCTCGACCAAGCGGCATATACTACCTCTTTCGTCTGTCTCTTTGCTTTCCGCTGTGAAGCGCTCAGGCTCTCCTGGGCTCTAAAGCGCGCGCTTGCTCCTATGGGCATCAATTGATATGACTGCTGTAGATAATACTACCTTGGCTGGTTCGCCGGACACGACATGGATTAATTATTGCAAATTATAGATGAAATGAGAGAAGTGGACATTGTTGGTTGAATTAAAGAGGGCAAAGTGAGAACCCCGAGAAAACCCGTCTCTGTCTACTACAAATTGCATTGTGACCAAGACGGGGGTCAAACCCGGGTCGACTGGTTGAAATACCAGCATGCTTGTACTGAGCCACAGATGCGACAAGATGATATCTTAAAGCTGTATTGCTCAATGTATTTAATGCAAGTGATTTGGCAAAAGTAGTTTTGCTACACTGTGTCTGAGCAATTACTATTATTTAAAGCTAACATGCGAAATTTTGCACGAGAAATCTTCCTGAATTTTTCAGTTCTCTCTCAATGTGTCAAGGGTGTCGTAGATTTAAGGGACATTAAGGCACACTGGCCCTTATAGAGGGCAATGTTGCAAGTCCCGGATTTTCTCCTGGTAGATCTGTGAACCCAGAAGTAAAAATCAAGGGTGTGAGATCTGGTCACATTGAGTACATTATGTGACATTTTTATTTTGGACTGACACATCCTATGTGTGTGGACTTTCGGGATAATCTCTATTTTTTTCTCGCGGTATTTGAGTTTCACATGCTATTGCTATTTTTTTTTTTCCTTATTTTATTTTCGCGCACCATTTCAAAGCGTTTACTGATACAGTGAAACCTGTTCAAGACGGAAGTGACATGGTCCTAATTTTTTTTTTCCGTTGTGGACAGGTTCCCGTGTTATTCAGGTGTGAAGTTAAATGGAATATTTATTATTTGTATAAATGAAAAACAAAATGGCACGCCGCAAGTTGTAGGAATTACAAAATATTCCGTTTAACACTACTGACATTAAATCAGCTTCCTGTCACTTCTTTAATTGGTGAATGATCTTGATGAAAATCTCATTTCGTGTATAAATTGCATCGTAACTCACTCATTAAACACTATAACGTTTATTAATTACACTAAATTTAGTATGGAACACTATAATATAATACTGTACTGTATATCACAGCTCATTATTTAATTGGACTAGGAGCCTAGAAGACTTTAAGTCTGGATTACTTAATTTCTTTGCCAGTTCAAGGGTTTTCTTTGCAGATAGGTCCAGAAATTTGCATGATCTTTGAAAGGGCAAGAACAATCCACGCCCACAACAGTTCATTTATTTCTATGGAACCAGTTGTTTTCTCTTTCCTTTTGTCACCATTATTGACCGCAAGCCACTCACTCATGATACGGCCTTTATTTTTGAAAGTGTAAGTTACACCTGAGTTTTCCATCCATAAATTTCAACATTATTTTCCATACTCTTCGTTTCTCATTTTCCTTGATAACTTTTACTTAATCAATTAATGACAGTGCAACATTTTTACGTAACTTTTTTTTTATCACGAAATCGCTAATACACTTGCGTTCTACCCAGCTACGACAGTATACAGGAGTGAAGCATTGAACATCTTTGAAGGGACTCGTCTGCCTAGTCAATAGGGTAATAAAATTTATGACCACCAGGCCAACACACCCTCGCGCCCTCAAAAATTTTACAAAGAAAACTTGTTTTTTATCTTAGTGGCCTACTAGTATTTCGTACATTCCTTGAAAGCACATACTGTTTCAAAATATAATTTACATTAAAGTAATGTGTCCAAAATATTATTTCCGTTTTGAACAGTAGCAGACAGTTTCCGTTTCCGCGTTGGACAGTTTCCGTTTTATTCAGGAAAAATTACACATAATACATATGAATTTTGCCGGGACCAATAAATTGTTCCGAAATAGACAGGATTCCGGATTATTCAGGTTCCGATTTGAACAGGTTTCACTGTACTAGCGAAAGAAGACAATTTCAGAATGTGGAAGTAAGTCACAAGTAAGTAACTTTTAAAAGTGTGGTTACTATGTTGCAGTGTATGTGTTGTAACGGATGCTTTACGGATGCTAGTATTTGTTATGTGAGTCATAGTTATGGGATGCTTCATGTCGTCGCAATGTCGTAATTATAGTTTGATTGTGTTTGTGTGACTATTGTGTATTAATTTATGATGTATGGTACGGAAAGCTGCATATTTGTGTTATAGAAGTGTTACGTATGTGTGTTGTTAATGTTTTTACATGTCTCAAATTGATACCTGATGTTTGTTTTGCAATCGCAATGCCTAATTTACGGATTGTTTATGTTTTGTTTACATCGCGTAAGCTAATTTCAATTTATTTTCCATTTCTCTTTATGCTTATCTTTTTTGTGTAGGCCTAAAACTATAGCCCTAACATACATATGTAAAATAGGGCTAACCCTCATTGGAGATACAATAATAAGTCACAAATAGTAAAGACTATTCATTTCTGATACTAATACTTAAAGAGGAAACATTCAAAACTTGACTTGTCCATTTTCAGAAAAATATACAAATATGTGACTTCGTAATAAAGGAATATTTTTCTATGGTGAAATTTTTTATGAATCGATTATTATTTCACCACAGAAAATATTTTGTTCATTGCAGAGAAGTAAGTTTTTGATATCTGAAGTGTACTTTCTGAAAATGGACATTGTATGTTTTGAATGTTTTCTTCTCACTTATCATCATGAAGTTTTTCGTACTTACAAAACTTATTTCACTATTATTCTAGTTTTTTAATTGGTCATCTGAATCAGATGAAGGCGATAATCTAGCGAAATGAGTCCAGGGTCCAGTGACGAAAGTTATACAGTATTTGCTATTAAGTAGGTTGAGGGAAAACTCCTGAAGAAACCTCAACCAGGTAATTTGTCCCAATCGAGATTTGAACCCGGGCCCGCTCGTTTCACGGTCAGGCATACTAACCGTTACTCCACTGCGATGTACATTATTTCTAGTATTAAATATCTTATGATAAATGAACAATTAAGCAATCATCATGACACATTAAACATTTACTATTTATTTTAGGAATAGGCCTACTATATGCGGGGACAAAGAGGAAGACAGGAAATGGAAACGATTGGAGAATGCTGGTTTACAGTAAAAGACCTGCTCTTGGGCAGAACACTATGTATATATCTATATGTGTAAGTTATTTATTAAGTTAGAACACTTTTTTCCATTAGCTATAGGCCTAAGAATGAGTACAGTACGATGCACCATTAATGTAAAATAGTCCTAGGTCTATTGCGAAATGCTTGTTACGAATATTCCTTCCAAAATAAATATTTGTCAACAATGTTCTTTTGTTACAAGTGCAAATTTCTGTTCACATAAACGGAAGCGAATTAAAACTAGTGCAAAATTACTTCCATACAATATTGTACGAAGTGGAAACTTAAAAATAGGAGATTTATCCTTCGAAGAGATGGAAAAATCCAAATATCTTGGAGCCACAGTGACAAATATAAATGACACTCGGGAGGAAATTAAACGCAGAATAAATATGGGAAATGCCTGTCATTATTATTCAGTAGAGAAGCTTTTATCATCCAGTCTGCTGTCAAAAAATCTGAAAGTTAGAATTTATAAAACAGTTATATTACCGGTTGTTCTTTATGGTTGTGAAACTTGGACTCTCACTTTGAGAGCGGAACAGAGATTAAGGGTGTTTAAGAATAAGGTGCTTAGGAAAATATTTGGGACTAAGAGGGATGAAGTTACAGGAGAATGGAGAAAGTTACACAAAGCAGAACTGCACGCATTGTATTCTTCACCTGACATAATTAGGAACATTAAATCCAGACGTTTGAGATGGGCAGAGCATGTAGCACGTATGGGCGAATCCAGAAATGCATATAGAGTGTTAGTCGGGAGACCGGAGGGGAAAAGACCTTTGGGGAGGCCGAGACGCAGGTGGGAGGATAATATTAAAATGGATTTGAGAGAGGTGGGATATGATGATAGAGACTGGATTAATCTTACTCAGGATAGGGACCGATGGCGTGCTTATGTGAGGGCGGCAATGAACCTCCGGGTTCCTTAAAAGCCAGTAAGTAAGCAAAATGACTTTCACATGTTAGAGAATCTAGAGGATTCAAACCATCAAACGTAAGATTAAGGAGTGCTCTGATGATTTTGTGTGTTCATTCCACATACAAGTCAATTCATTATTTTAACACTGAAGATTCAGTTCTCAGAATGTCCAAAACCACAGTCCCGCAACTCTTTGATCACACCTCATGTAGCGAATAAAAACAGCAGCTACTTACAAACCGGTTGCCAAGGTAGTTATGTTGCACGGTAAGATGAAGAACTGTGTCCTGCCCCTATGGGTGACTTATATCAGATTGCCATCTGTTGGACCAGGACTACATCCCGTTCGTAAGAGTTAATCTCCATTCCTCCTGATATATGTTTCTGCCCTAAACACGGACGGAATAAATTATTTCATTAATTTCAAGTGATAATTTCTCGCCTTCAATTTGCAGATTGATTCAAGTGATTTGTTGAGACTACAGATACTTATGTTCCACATCCTACGCTTCGGCCATCAAAGGAAAGCGCCTCAAGTCGTGTATAGATGTCGCATTGTTTAAATTAATATCTGGAATGAATTATCCATAAGCAAAACGTGAGATAGTTTCTTCATTATAAATTGGGAGGTGCTAAAGATACCAGCTGAGTTACATACAGTATGTTGTCTTTCATTCTTTTGCCAAATGAGCTATGAAATAAATTAATCTTGACTATTACACTTTTACTACGTCACACTACTTTTGACCAATAAAACGGTACAAAAGGACGTCTTTCAACCAATCAAGGCTGCTTATCGCACAATTTTATCGCGTCCCTAGCATTTGTTTAATTTTATTGCGTTCCTAGCATTTGTTTATTTTTATCACTACCCTAGCATTTGTTTCTTTGATTGCCAACATTTCAAACTGCACTGGTCTGGACGTCAAAAAACAGAAAATTACAAACCACTCCAGTCGATGCACAGCACTTTCAAATATGACTCGCATTGGCATTCAAGAACAAGAATTAATAAAGATCACTGGTCATAGCTATGCATCTTCCCTGAAACCCTATTTACAAATAAATGAAGAGCACCATTCGGAAATCCTGAATAAGTTGAGGGATACACCATGTACATCACCAAGTTCCACTTCTTTTACGCACACGTCCAATATAACATCAACTGAACCACCAACCACTAAAACATTCAAATTTGAAAACTGTACTTTCAATAATTGTTTTTTTTAATTATTCATGTTCATTTTTTATTTCATCATCGTTAATTACAACGTTTCTTGTTTATTTCATCATCCCTAATTAAAACTTTTCTAACACTTGTTTATATTATTTAGGTTATGTTATAGCCTCTGTTATATGATATTATGGATAGTCACGTATCAGAGATTGTTTAATACTAAGATTTACTGAAAATCATCTGTCAAGTGACGTTGATTACTGGGATCCGGATGATTGAAGTGGAATGCAAATGTTTTAATAAAAATTAAACTGAATCAACAAAGCCTTCTTGACTAGTAACCGTCCACAGAGTTCAATGAAGATTCCATAGTTGGAACAACTGATAACAAGAAAACAGCTACGTGATCATAACACACTACTGCCATCTAGGTACAATAATACATTTGAAGACAGTTGTATTTTCGTAAGTCAAATTGTATTGGAGTACTTCGTTACTTCTAATCTTTATATAGTTTCTTCTAATCGTGTAATAGTCAATTAAATCCCACTTGAGTTTTAATTTTCTCTAGATAAATCAAAACCTCTAGTGAGATTACTGTTGAAAACAGTCGATAAACCGAACATTAGGGACAAGTATTGGTCTTATACCATCCCTGTTAGAATAGTAGCCTAATGCCACATTCAAAACTCTCTGAAGTAATTTAAAATCAAGACAACACAGAATTAATAGTACTGTCAAAACTCAACAACACGATTTTCTGAGGATTTATTGGATTTTATCACTATGATGATTATTGCATTGAAAGGTTGCTAAATTCAAATACATTTTATGTCTAATAGAGGATAATTAAAGAAATTACAGATATGGAAATTGAACTCAATTAAAATGCTCCTTTGTATAAAGCAGTCTAGTTTTACATAAAATTGTAACTACGACTGCATAATAAACTGGTAGTCATGGGAACAAGAAGAATATGTAAAAACAAATAATAGGGAAGTGAAGATGGGTTTAGCTTGGTGGAGGCTAGAAATACAGAAATTAAAAATCAGAAAGAGTATCGTAGAGAATGATATCTGCCCCCATTGCAGCATAGGAGAAGACGCATTCCATGTAGGCTAGTATTAGAATGTCAAGAAACAGACAATACAAGGAAAAAGTGGTTAGACAAATAATTTCTTGATTATTAATAAATATGTAGCCTATAACAAAATATGTACAGTAGTGGCAAAAAAACCGGACCGACCCTTGTAGCTGATTTCAGAGCTTTGTTCACTCCAGAGCACGATAGATTGGTAACTAAGACTTTCGTGGTTCGAATCCTGCCTGGGAAGGAAACTTTTTTTTGTTCCTTATTCAAATTTATTCCCAATACACTCCGCTCGGCTCGGCTTGGTTGTAGCAACAAAAGAATCTACCTGCAACCCCCCGCACCGATGGCAAGAATACCTCAGGTCCAGCGCTAAACTCGTCGGAAGAAGACAGTAGTACAACTAACGTGAGTTAGGAAATTTTTTTATAATGGTGAAGTTGAAATGGGAAGAGAAAGAAGTTGAAATTAATGGAGTATGAAATTGATCTTGTAGCTTGAGTGTGTGTATTGTTTTTTGTGTATAGAATAGAGGAAATATTGGAGAATGCTGGGTTTGCAGTGAAAGACTTACTCTTGGGCAGAACACTACGAATGAATGAATGACTATTCACTGATAATAACGTAGCCCGAGGGACAGCCCTGATGGGAAGCAGAGTTGCATGCGATGACAGGCGCCGTTTACAGGGTGACCAGGACTTGACCCCGGAGGACAGCGATGATAGCTTGGCGCCACTCGCTACCGACCCGTGCCGACTGGGTCCAGCTGCGCCGTGCTGACCCTTCACCCCACAGCTGATCGCACAACCAGCACCTGGGCCGCACTCGCTATGACGTCACTTCTACCAAATTCCTTGTGAGAGGCGGATTGTTTCCCTCGTACCGGTTCTGCTGGCCACGAGATTTCTTGTTAACCCATTCGTCATCATTCGCCATTCATTCGTTGACATTCGTCATCAACTGCTATCGAGGACTGGGCCACTTCGATGGTTCCGCCCCTTTGCCCCCAGTGAGGGTTGACAGTCCATCCGGAAGATACGACACACATATACACTTCCTCTTTTCTCTAAACTATAATCGAACCTGAGACAGCGAATTCCATCAGCGGCGGTTAGCAAATAAAAGACAATGTGCTACTCTGTGTAAATTATAAAGCATAATTTACTGGACCACTATAACATTATATCTTCCCCACTTTTTAAAATTAGATTCTGTCTTTCGCTGGTATTACACTATCAAAATTCTTTGACAAAGATATTTTATAAAATATATTACTATGTGATGGGTTTTCTTTTATAAAAGTTTCTTTGATAAAAAAAAAATAGGACATTTATCCTTCGAAGAGGTGGAAAAATTCAAATATCTTGGAGCAAGAATAACAAACATAAAGTCCACGCCTGTGGAGTAACGGTTAGCACGTCTAGCCACGAAACCAGGTGGCCCGGGTTCGATTCCCGGTCGGGACAAGTTACGTGGTTGAGGTTTTTTTTTCCAGAGTTTTCCCTCAACCCAATATGAGCAAATGTTGGACCCCGGACTCATTTCACCGGCATTATCACCTTCATCTCATTCAGACGCTAAATAACCAAAGCTGTTGATAAAGCGTCGTAAAATAACCTACTTAAAAAAAAACAAATATAAATGGTACTCGGGAGGAAATTAAACGCAGAATAAATAAGGGAAATGCCTGTTATTATTCGGTTGAGAAGCTTTTGTCATCTAGTCTGCTTCAAGAAATCTGAAAGTTAGAATTTATAAAACACTTATATTACCGGTTGTTCTGTATGGTTGTGAAACTTGGACTCTCACTTGAGAGACGAACAGAGATTAAGGGTGTTTGAGAATAAGATTCTTAGGAAAATATTTGGGACTAAGAGGGATGAAGTTACAGGAGAATGGAGAAAGTTACACAACGCAGAACTGCACGCATTGTATTCTTCACCTGACATAATAAGGAACATTAATTGCAGACGTTTGAGATGGGCAGGGCATGTAGCACGTATGGGCAAATCCAGAAATGCATATAGAGTGTTTGTTGGGAGACTGGAGGAAAAAAGACCTGTGCGAAGGCCGAGACGTAGATGGGAAGATAATATTAAAATGGATTTGAGGGAGGTGGGATATGTGATAAGAGACTGGATTAATCTTGCTCAGGATAGGGACCAATGGTGGGCTTATGTGAGGGCGGCAATAAACCTCCGGGTTCCTTAAAAGCCATTAATTGTAAGTAAGTAAGTAAGTGAATTTTATCTTTTATAAAAGATCTGCCTAGCCTGAAACCAATATGGCGGAACGTATGTTGGAATGTTACTACGACCAAAATGCTGATAACGAGAATATGAAGCAAATGAAATATTATAAAACACAAAACAAGGACTACAAAAACAGAAATAAAACATGGGAAGTGTACATACACAAAAATAGCAGAGATTATAACTGCTGTACAGGAGTGATGCACAAGTGTGGACAAATTGAAAATTATCTTCATCCTTTCTCAAAAAAAAAAAATATATATGTAACTTTGTACCTCATTTTTTAATAACTTTAGATGGATACCTTTCTTGTCACGTCTTGCAACCCATGGTTTAACCCACGGACGTTTCCTTTTCTGTTTCTTTTTCAGCAATATGTATATAATAATATTTATAACTAATTGTAGCTAAACAAGCATAGTACTGTTCATCATTCATTTTTGCTTCTCTGTGATCAAAAAAAGATTATATTTCGTTTAACTATAAATAGACGCTGATGATTCTTGTTCCTTAATTTTAGACTATCTTTGATAAAATATTTTATACAGGGTCATTCACTAGGATTTACCATCAGCCACTGAGCTTATTTCCGAAGACATTCTGAGCAAAAAATGTCATATAAACATTTGTCCTAATCTGAATATTTTCAAAGTTACATTAATTTGAAGTTGTTAGTAAAATACGGGGTTTTTTTCTTTAGTTTAAGGGTAAAAGAATGTTACAAATAGAGAGGAATAGTCGACTATGTTTCATCGTTAATTAATCAAGGAATTCCAAAAGCTGACGCAGGAGGGCATCAGTTTGTCCTGGCTCCTATCCATCAGTTACCAGGAACATTCTTAGGCCCGATTGTATAAACCATTTAATCTTAGATCAGAGGTTAAATTGATCCTTGTTTCAGCTGAACTTGGAATTTTGTGTTGTATAAAGTCTAATCTGAGATTAATTTGTCTCAAACTAAAGTCAACTTTGACTGAAGAAATTTCTCCGATTAAGTTAGATGATCCAAGTTCAGTTATTTCTTTTCTGTTTGAAATATACGAGTGACAGATTGTGCAAATAAAATATCCATTATTATTAATATTAATAGATATGATAGGTACATTTATATATATTTCTTTCAATTTCTTGCCTTAATACACAAACAATCTTATATTTTATAAGGCTCTATCGTGTTCAGCAGTATCAAATAACATAACCTATAATTATATTATGTTTATAACAACCATTAATTATTAACGGATATGATAGGTACATTCATAAATTTTCAATTAACTGTATTACTAAACGAAAATTGTCGTTTTATAAAGCTTTATTATGTTTAGCAGTATCAAACACCATAACATGATAACAACTCGGAGAACAGTAACCTTCTTCTTATTGTCCGCCATTATTTACATTGCACAAAAAACCAGTGTCTCCAACAGAGTTTACGGAAAGTCGTCAAAAAGTAGTTGTAAAGTCGCTAGATTTCTCATTATCGACAAAGAAAGATTAAATTTTGTCAGTATGGGGTGCTAAGAAGGTCGCTAAATTCCTATTTAAGCAATATAAAAGTTAAAAGAAATGTTGTTGAAAAAGAGTTAAAGTCGCTAGATTGGCAACACTGAACAAACCTGTCCGCGCATCACGTTTTTCACCTGTTTATGCGATGTTGCCAAATCCTTTTCACGTGAACTTAGATTTCATTTGAACCAAGGTAATTTGATCGCAGGAAAGTTTTATACAATAGAAGAAGTGTCTGAACTCGGTTCACTTTTCGATCTTCGATCAAAGTTGATCTTTAGTCAGGGAGATTTATACAATTGGGCCTTAGAAGTTATTGACAAGTTAATCCGTAGTTCTGTTAAACAAATGCTTATGTTGCCATCTGATACACCTACTAGTATGTTATATGCAAGCAAAAACTACAGAGGTTTGGGACTAGTCAGAGCATCGTGGGAAGCTTTCTTGCAACATCTGCATCACTTTAATATTAAATGAAAATCCTTATGTAAATAGTATGCGACCTTTGATGTCTGAACTTAATTCTTCCTGTCAACATCTAAGTCTCCCTTGTCCTGTTGAACTTCGTAAATCTGTGACTAGGAAATTAAGAGAGGAATTAAGAAATGCAGAATTCGAATCATGGAAAGTAATGCCTGGAAGAGGCAGAGGTGTAGAATTGTACAGCCAAGTACCTAAAGCCAACGCCTGGATTTTTCATAAGTCTGGACTATCTACATCTGAATGGGCAACCTGCCTCAAAATGAATGCCAATTTAGCAGCAGTTAGAGGAGTACCTGGTCGCTCTTTGGACGGATCCCGGTGCAGACATGCCTGCCCGGAGACTGAAACCCTTGCCCACGTCCTAGGTCAGTGTAACAGAGGTTTACTCCTCCGAAATGCCAGACACCATCATGTTCGATCCTTAATTGCAACTGCTTTAAGAAAAAAGTCTTGGACAGTAGAAGAGGAAGTTTTTTGCCTTGCTACTAATGGCTCCTCTAGACGTATTGACATCATACCGTATTCCCAGACTACCAAGAAAGGATATATAATTGATCCTACCATAAGGGTTGAAACGGGGAGTAGCCAGCCGGAGGATGTCAATAAAGAAAAGATCAACATTGATTACTTCAAAGCAAAATACCAGCTTGAAGACATTGAGGTGATTGGTCTTCTTATTGGAGCTCGTGGTGTGATTCCCAGGTTCTTTGAAAGCTTCAGGAAGACTTTTGAACTACCACAGACACTTACTGCTGACATCATAACTTCAGTTTTGAAACGATCTTGCCAAATTCTGAGTCATCATATTCACTCTGTTTAATTTTTTTCTTCACTTTATAATTCATATATATTTATTTTAATTTTCTTCTACAAAATTTATATAAACATTTAATATTGTAAAATTCATGTAGGAGAGTATACTGAGTCCTTCTGGGCTACCTCCAATGGGAGGCAGTTATTATCTTATCTTATCACTAGTCTTTAAGGTACTGGAAATTACATTTTTGTATAGCTTTCATTTTTTTTTTCGTGCAATATTACATAATTAATATCTACGCATTTTAAGTCAATCCTTGGTCTTTAAATGAAATTTACACTTAAAGCCTAATTGTTTAGATACAAATGAAACAATTTAGTAAAAGAAAATACATTCAAACAATTTAATACAAGAAAATTCATTCAGTCGACAGTGAGTTTGAGTGTAGAAGAAATTAAATCTCTCTACGGTACTTAACAAAAGTTTAAGACCATGAGCAAATTTCATATAATTATTTTCTGGTCCTATATTTTTGTTTCTATTTCCCTCATGAATATTTTGTCAATTATTTGGACTGTGAGATATCTATCGACGCAAAGAAAGTAAAATTATGACATTTAGTTTTCGAGTTATGATTTTAATGAAATATTTTGTTACTGTAAAAAATGTTACATTTATAATTACGGAATAATTTATTCATGCTAAACCAACATGTTTATTGTAGTGATGATTTTTTTCAAGCAATTTGAGAAGTGTGAGAACACATTGGCACCAGAAAGAAACATTTAAAAAATTTTATTTTCGTTTTATAATTTTTGCATATTTTTCCAAAATAAGGAAAATAATAGTAGAAATAACGTTAAGTAAAGGCATTCATAGCTTCACTGTGGAATAAGCTAACGTAACCGGACCTACGCCAATCGAAAGTACGAAATCACGTTATTTCTACTATTATTTTCCTTATTTTGGAAAAATATGCAAAAAATTATAAAACGAAAATAAAATTTTTTAAATTTTTCTTTCTGGTACCAATGTGTTCTCACACTTCTCAAATTGCTTGAAAAAAATCATCACTACAATAAACATGTTGGTTTAGCATGAATAAATTATTCCGTAATTATAAATGTAACATTTTTTACAGTAACAAAATATTTCATTAAAATCATAACTCGAAAACTAAATGTCATAATTTTACTTTCTTTGCGTCGATAGATGTCTCACAGTCCAAATAATTGACAAAATATTCATGAGGGAAATAGAAACAAAAATATAGGACCAGGAAATAATTATATGAAATTTGCTCATGGTCTTAAACTTTTGTTAAGTACTGTATCTCAAGTTTAAAAAAAACCTAACTACAAACAGTAGACTATACTTGCACAGTAATGAATGGAGGTGATAAATAATGTTCAGATTCCAAGGTTACTCCATAATTTCCAAGAAAATATATTACACAAGTATTAATGTGATGTATTTATTGTGAAACACAAACGATCCACATGAACTACAATTCACAGATGACTTAATCGCTATGTCGATTGACGCTAACTGCGAAGTTGCAAGACCTTCTTAGGGAAATCTTATCTTTTTCACAATAGATATAAATTTAAATTTAAATTGTTTAATCTTACTTCCCTAGCGTACTGACATTTCGATAGTTGGGTACTTATTCCCCTCATCGTCATTCTTGCTCTCATCATCATCAGTAGTCTCATTTGCATCATCCTCATTCTGATTAGCATCCTCTACATCATCCGCGTCCTCTGTCTCATTTTTATTATCTCCATCAAGATTTGCACTGTTTAATTCTTCCCTTTCCCACCTAAAATAAAATTTGCACGTATACAATAGATATTCACAAGTTTCTTTATATGTTTATTTATTTATTCTTTTTCATTGTTCACTTTTTTATTTTATTCATTTATCCATTAATTAATTTACTTGTTTACTTATTTATTCACTTATTTATTAATTTATTTATTCACTTATTTATTTATTTGTTTATTCATTTATTTATTCACTTATTTATTTGTTTATAAATTTATTAATTTTTCATTTATTACTTATTTATTTAGATATATGTTTATTTTTTATTTTATTTATTTATTCATTCATTCTTTCATTCATTCACTTATGCACTTGTTTATTTATTTATTTATTTATTTATTCACTTATTGTTTATTCATTTATTCACCTATTTGTTTACTTATTTGTTCACTTATTTATTTATTCATTTATTCACTTATTTGTTTATTTATTCACTCACTTATTCAGTTGTTTATTTTTTATTTATTTATTCACTTATTTATTCATTAATTCGTTGATTTATTTATTTGTTCACTTATTTATTTCTTTGTTATTAATTAATTAAGTTAATAATTAATGAAGTTATTTATTTATTTATTCACTTATTTTTTATTCATTTATTCACCTATTTGTGTATTTGTTCACTTATTTATTTATTCATTTATTCACTTATTTGTTTATTTATTCATTCATTCACTTATTTTTTATTTATTTATTCACTTATTTTTTATTAATTCGTTGATTTATTTATTTGTTCACTTCTTTGTTTCTTTGTTATTAATTAAGTTATTAATTAATGAAGTTATTTATTTATTTTTTCTAGTGTCGTTTGCCACCACCGGTGAAATTGACAATCCTATCATCAGACCTAAATAAAAAATTAATTGACAAAAAATTGATACATTAAAAATTATTAAAATTTCAGTTTAGATAAATCAGCAGACAAAATTTGATTCTTGAATAAAGTGGTGTTACCAGCAACTACTTCTTTCTGGCAGTTTTAAATTGCTGAAGAGTAACTGCCTTAGGCAATTCAGGCAATCGGTTAAAGTATTTAACCTCCACTAAAATAATACAGTTGAGATTTTTACTTAAACAAGGTGTAAGAATAATAGCATTAAATATTTTTCTTGTATTATGGTCATGAACATCAGTTCTAGTAATGCAAGAATTCAGGTTCTCCTTTACTTATAAAAGGTTGGAATAAACAAAAATACTATAGATAATGATTATGTTTAAATCCTTAAAGACTGTTTGCTATGATCGAATTTCCTATATCCAGAATTAGTCTTATAACATAACTTATTATCATTTTTTGTGTGTAGTTAAAATCACTCTTAAGCTGTGTACTCTGCCCCCACAGACGAACTCCATACAATAAATGGCTACAAACGGCTTGATTATTACACATGTTTAACACTTGTATCACTAATGATTTGATGAATGTGTTATATAAACAACTTCCCTGTGCTATTTCCTCTCTTGGACGTTTTAATAAAAATCTGAACAGTAAATAGTACATTATGCAACGAGCCTATAATGGTAGTAATTAAGACGCAAGTATGATTGTTTATGAAACGAGCGCAAGCGAGTTTCATAATTTTCATACGAGCGCCTTAATCACCATTATAGGCAAGTTTCATACGACTTTTTATGCTCGACCATATTTCTAACTTGAAATTATTTAAAATTAGGTCTTCTTATGGTTATGTGCGAACTGACCTGAATTGTGAGATGTGCGCAGACGCGAAAGTATTGATTTTTTCCGAGGCCGAATGTCATTGACCTTGGCAGAGAATAAGATGAAGATTACTCTGATATAACCTGGAAATTGATTTAGAATTGAAAAACTAGATGACAAATTGAATTTATTTTAATATTATTTACAATTAACGCTAATTATTATAGTAACAGAACATAACCTTCTGCGACAGTATTGGATTTCCAGCCTCCGTGACTTTTCGCTAATTGTCTTTCGATTGCATATCCGAGAATAATCGATATAACGGTACAAAGCTGATTTGTCATTGGCTGAACACCTGAACTTTAATGAGTAGGTGTACTTTAATGAGGTGCATTAAAGGACTGCTACCAGGTGTATAATTACTACATTTCGGCATAGTCGAGCATAAAAATATATTCCTGTCCATTAGCCATGTACAGTATATGTGTCATATCAAGTAGGCCTAGGTCTATAAGTTACATCTTATTTTATTACACTTTATCTGAATACAGCGTTGTTATTGGAATCACAACGCAACACAACTGAATTATTTATTGACATTAATATTAATATCGGTATTACTAATTAATTATTAATTACGTTCAAATTTCACAAGCTTAGTTGGAAACTTGCATTTCATCAGATTCCTTCTATTGCAAACCAAAATTATTGCTGCCAACAAAACAGTTAGAAAATAACTGCCAGTTGTCGTAAGTATTTGTGAGTACTCGAAATTCGAAAGAAAATGATAAAAGAAAATTCAACCTGTCATCTATAAAATCACTATAATCCACTAGCATATGAAGGGTTCAAAACCACAGTGGGCCAAGCGCCATTTACTAAAACCGTAGAAAACGAGGGTTAAAATGAAGTTATTACCATAATTCAATGGAAACATATAGCAAGTAATATAAAGTATACACATTAAAACTAAATGATATGTCAATCTTCATTAAACTATGGTATTCACTTAACTTTAACCCTTGCTTTCTCCGTTTTTAATAAATGGCGCTTGGCCCACTATGGCTCTGAACCCTTCATATGTAGTAATAGGGGGAAAATAGTTTTCGACTTTAGGGTACTAAATTGGTTTTCGACTTTGGGGTATTAAATAAGCAGACGGATGCACCGTGAAACCCTTGTATCGTGAAAGCAGCACGACTCCATGCTTCCATGAAAAACAATTTAGGATATCATATTTATAATGGACAAAAGATTCATGCCCTATGCGAGAATTAAAGTCACAATAAAGCCAGTCAAAACTACGCCTTGGTCGCTGCTTAAGAAATAGATAAATAAATATAAATATAAATATAATAATAATAATAATGATAATAATAATAATAATAATAATAATAATAATAATAATAATAGTAATAATATTAGAATTCTTTAATGCTACTTTTTATCCGATTTTACATCCGTACATAGACTTCCTGTCCCGCGTCGTGGTCTAAGGCATGCTGCCTAGGACTCGCGTTACGGAATGAGCGCTGGTTCGAGTCCTCATGGGGGAAGAAATTTTCTCATGAAATTCCGGCCAGTGTATGGGACCGATGCCCACCCAGCATCCTGATGCACTAGAGGAGCTACGATAGGTAGCGAAAATCCTGTTTCGCAAACCAGCTATAACGGCTGGGAGGATCATCGTGCTAACCACATGATACCTCCATTCTGGTTAGATGATCGTCCACCTCTGCTTCGGCATGTGGACGTGAGGCCAGCAGCCGGCTGGTCGGTCTTGGTCCACCACGGATTTATTTTATTTTACATAGACTTCCTCCTATAGGGAAACTCGACAAATTTGGCAATAAGGAAAATTTGGCAATATTCTTATATTTCTTCTATTGCCAAATTTCCTCCAGAGTTTTAAGAAGTTCAATGAAACCTTCACAAAATGCAACATCTGACTGTACTTTTAGTTTTCGTTTCATTCGAATTCGCGCATTATAGTGGCATTGTAACTAATAGAAAGAAGTGTTGAATACTTCCTGTTGACGTGGTGGTTGTGTGGACGTGTGTATAAAAAGACGGAAGAAATGTGTTGTTCATTACTTACGTTTGTTTGTACATTACATATCAAAAGGTGAGATTCCATATTATAAGGTAAGGCATTTATATAATTAATATTTTCTGTTAATAACTCATCAGGCCTTAGCTCGTTTTATGTTCTTCTTAGCAAAAAAATGTCTTCTCCAGGGTAGTGTGAATTAGCCATTTTCCTTTATAGTGATATATTGCTGCTCTCTTTGAACAAGAATGTGTACTTGATGGTAAAATTTAAGAGTAGGGACGTATGAGGATTTTTACAGTCTTCAATGCAGCACTGTGTGTGGTGTGTTGCAGATATGCCAAGGGAACGAGGACATTATTCTGAAAAATATTCCAAAGATGATTTGCGGGCTGCGATTGGAAGTGTTTTGAAAGATGGATGGTCGACTTATAGGGCTTCTAAGAAGTACAACTTAGAGGTTTCGGTATGCATCCTCAGGTCCCGACGACGTCATTCCCAAGAAAACTGGTGACATATGTAATCAAAATGCAAGAACTTGGGTTTGGGCTATCGGCAAAAGAAATTAGAAGACAACCCTTCAATATAATTAATAGACGTGGTCGGAAAAATCCATTCAATTTTTTTTCTTGCTTTTGTTTTGTGTTTATGGTATTTAGTGATTTCTTGTCCAGTAAATTAAGTCTTATAAAGCTTGTACCACTGTTTTATTTTGAAAATTTTACTTTTTAATCCTATTGCCTAATTACCCCTGTACTATAGCCAAATTATCCTGATGAAGTACCAAATCTGGAAACATGTCATTTGCTATTTGTTAATGTGTTATGTGTAAAGTAGGCTAATTTAGAATTGTAGAATTTTCTTTCACAGGTTTATAATAATAATAATAATAATAATAATAATAATAATAATAATAATAATAATAATGGTTTATTTTAACTGGCAGAGTTAAGGCCATTCGGCCTTCTCTTCCACTCAACCAGTATGATAAAAATTACTACAATGCTATGAATAAAACATAATTAATACAATACAATTCAAAGCAATACAATACTACAAATACAAGACAATATAATACATAATTAATATAATACAATGACAATTCTTTTCGTCTTCACAACACCAATAAAATAATTATGTAATAATAATAGCCTAATAATAATAATAATAATAATAATAATAATAATAATAATAGTAATGATAGTCATATCTAAATTAAATTAAATTATTAAGCTCGATCACAAGTATAATTTCAATTTCACTGCGCCCGTAAGAAATCGTTTAGCCTTTTCTTGAAAGTGGTTATTGTCTGGCAGCCCCTAATCTTCTGAGGTAGAGAATTCCATTCACGGGTAACTGAGACAGTAAAAGAGGATGAATAGTGGGATGTTCTATGGGCAGGAATTGCTAGGATTTGGCTCTCCTGTGACCTGGTGTTTAGATTGTGACTGGAGGATAAGTAGTTAAACCGGGAACGAAGATAATTTGGAGTAGAAGTGCGGAGAACTCGAAACAGAAGAGAGAGCGAATGAAGTGTTCTACGGTTACTAAGTTGCAGCCAGGAATTTAATGTTTAAACACATTCCATAATAGAGGAATATTTAATTTCAGAATATGTAACTAAAAACTGTGTCAAAATATAAAATATTGCCAAATTAGACGAGTCTCTCTACTTCAAATTGTTAAGCAGACAGTCTCTAATAACATCTACCTGTATCACCTTAACGTAAAGGACACAAATGAAACATAATGTAATATTCTGCAGTAATAATAATTATTATTTCATCTTTATCCTTCATCATTCATAGCGTTATAAACACATCATGGAAAAAAAGAAGACAAAATCGGACGTTTTAAGATTTGTGTAGGAAAAGGGTCAACACCCATTTTTCTTGTGCCCCTGTGATGCCCTCTGACACCGCTGGGCGCCAGGACAAGACACGGAACGCTAATCTGACTAGACACACAACAACACTTGTTCATGGAGTCGGGGGTCGACAAAACATCGTGTCTCGTGATAGCAGCGCGTAACAGATAATCTCATTACGATAGTGTGACATCGCAGTTTGCTCTCCGCGCGCTCTTCCGATCACCAGAGCAACATTTAATTAAGGACACTACATAGTTTTAATTACCGATACTGATTACGTCAATCAATCTCATTACAGTTATAGAATTAATTTTATACTTTAGTTTTATTATTATTTTTTTGGTTATTTCAATTTTATATTAGAAAATATAGTCTTACTAATATTGAGTAATATCCACAGTCTATTTTAATAATTTGTGTATAGAAATAAAGCTCAGGTTTTTTTTTTAATTTATAGAGCTATAGCTAATATGTCTCGTGACCAGAATATTGTACGAAATGGAAATATAAAAATTGGAGATTTATCTTTCGAAGAGGTGGAAAAATTCAAATATCTTGTAGCAACAGTAACAAATATAAATGATACTCGGGAGGAAATTAAACACAGAATAAATATGGGAAATGCGTGTTATTATTCGGTTGAGAAGCTTTTGTCATCTAGTCTGCTATCAAAAAATCTGAAAATTAGAATTTATTATACTACTGGTTGTTCTTTATGGTTGTGAAACTTGGACTCTCACTCTGAGAGAGGAACATATGTTAACAGTGTTTGAGAATAAGGCGCTTAGGAAAATATTTGGGGCTAAGCGGGATGAAGTTACAGGAGAATGGAGAAAGTTACACAACACAGAACTGCACACATTGTATTCTTCACCTAACATAATTAGGAACATTAAATCCAGACGTTTGAGATGGGAAGGGCATGTAGCACGTTTGGGCGAATCCATAAATGCATATAGATTGTTATTTGGGAGGCGGGTGGGAAAAATACCTTTGGGGAGGCCGAGACGTAGATGGGAAGATAATATTAAAATAGATTTGAAGGAGGTGGGATATGATGATAGAGAATGGATTAATCTTGCTCAGGATAGGGACCAATGGCGGGCTTATGTGAGGGCGGCAATGAACCTCCGGGTTCCTTAAAAGCCAGTAAGTAAGTAAGTAATAGCCAGTCTTCCAGATATTATTATTGTATTATTGTAAAATTTCAGGATGAAAAGTCACATTTGTTCGGATCAAATTTCTGCATGTTTAAAGGACAAAACTAAAATTATTTCAATCATTTATTATCTCTTAAATTGATTGAGTATATCAGGAATTAAATCAATGCTATGAAATGTTTCATATAAAACAATTTTTATCTCGAAAAGGCAGCAAAAACGAGCAAAATTGCATTAAACATTTTTGTTTGAAATATCTCAAAGAATAACCCTCTGAAATTAACAACATTACTTACGATTCATCCTATATAGCCTATGTATACACTGTATGTAAATGCTCGGTCTTAGATATGCACCAGTCATTACAATATACGTGTATGTAGTATATTTATATATTTGATAGTTTCTCTGAGAATGAGAAGCAACTTTCATTATAGCAATTCAAAAAAATGAAAATAAAACGCTACCACACAAAACACAGTGACGGTAATGTAAAAGTTCCACTACTTCAAATGTAATTAAATTTGTCCTGGCTATTCCTCATAACTTTGTCTCCTTTTAGTGTTACTCATAAAAGCACCACTTTTTTCACTTATAATTAACACACTTTCACTCACTGTCAGTGTAAACGCTTTCAACCTGAAACATAGTAACAGCAATGACATGCATAAAAGAATATTTAACAGCTGGGACGTCATTGCATAAAGTACTCCGTCCTTTAAGAGTAACAAAAACTCACCCTCGGTTTCATATTTTAATAAGACGTTTTGAAAGAGTTCAATGAAGTATGTGTATCTTCTTTTAACATGTTTTAAGAGCTATTTAGCACGGTTCAAGTTTTACATATTTCACTAAGAAGAAGCAAGGAAAGGTTGTTTAGAAACTAAGCATGGACTACATAACTTTGCAAACTTACCCGTTAAGTAGTAAAGCAGAAGTGCGAAAGCATATTTCATTTGACGATAGTTAATTATTTCATATAGATATTTACCACTAGGTCAAATATTTTACATAATCCATAGACAGTTCTATTAGCATTTAATTCATATCATAACTGACACAGATAACATAATAGTACATTATGCAACGAGCCTATAATGGTAGTAATTAAGACGCGAGTATGTTTGTTTATGAAACGAGCGCAAGCGAGTTTCATAATTTTCATACGAGCGTCTTAATTACTATTATAGGCAAGTTTCATACGACTTCTTTATGTTCGACCATATTTCTAACTTGAAAT
Organism: Periplaneta americana; assembly: GCA_025594305.2. Lineage (NCBI taxonomy): Eukaryota > Metazoa > Arthropoda > Insecta > Blattodea > Blattidae > Periplaneta > Periplaneta americana. The sequence goes on along the minus strand of JAJSOF020000037.1, from coordinate 4,416,309 downwards.
TACTCAGAAGTATTCATGTTATGAATAATTTTTGAGGGAAAAATTCTTCCGGGGCCAGGTATCGAACCCGGGACCTTTGGTTTAACGTACCAACGCTCTACCAACTGAGCTACCCGGGAACTCTACCCGACACCGATCCAATTTTTCCCTCTATATCCACAGACCTCAAAGTGGGCTGACAACTGTCAAGCAACCAACTTCGAGTGCACAATAACTCCGTGTGACTTAAATTGTGGTTTTCTGTTAACGAACAGTGACGTGTATTATGCAAATCAAGATTTCAGGGAGTTATACCTGAAATCTTGATTTGTATTCATGTTTTGTTTATGTAAGTGAGGAGCGGAATTGACCTGAATTGTGAGATGTGTGCAGACTGATATAATCTAGAGAATAACATGAACATTAAGCTTGATATAACCTGGAAATTGATTTAGAATTGAAAAACGAGATGACAAATTGAATTTATTTGAATATTATTTACAATTAACGCTAATTATTATAGTAACAGAACATAACCTTCTGCGACAGTATTGGATTTCCAGCCTCCGTGACTTTTCGCTAATTGTCTTTCGATTGCATATCCGAGAATAATCGATACTTGCGGTTTTATAATGGTACAATCAGTACAATGCTGATTTCTCATTGGCTGAACAACTGAATTATAATGAATAGGTGTACTTTAATGATGTGCATTAAAGGGCTACTACCAGGTGTATAATTACTACATTTCGGCACAGTCGAGCATAAAAGGTATGTAAAGATTAGAGATGAACAACGATCGAGAAAGCAAGACTAATAGCGCCCGCAAAGCCGAAAACCCGCACGACAATGTTGTATACGTCACGGCGTCGTTGACGTAAAGACTGCTTGTGAGTGTTTTGAGACGTCGAGATTGATCACTCCCGAAGTCCCGAACGTCAAGCAGCCTTGAATCGCCACAGTTGTTTATACCTGACGTATCTACATTGGCAACTGTTATATATGTATAAACAATCAAGTAGCCTATTTCAAACATCATCTCTACCTTTCAGTGTATAATAATCCGTTCCCCAGTCTTTATTTAATTACTAGGCTCTTATTAAAAGGCTAGGAATTGTCTTTTCATATGTTTGAGATGAAGTGTGCAATCTCAAGTAAAAATACATTAACGTTATATATATTATTATAATGTACCGAAGTACATATGATATTTCCATGCAGATATTCTGCGTCATACGATGAAAGAGTAATGGAACGGAGAAGAATTCTCTCCGGCGCCGGGATTTGAACCCGGGTTTTCAGCTCTACGTGCTGACGCTTTATCCACTAAGCCACACCGGATTCCACCCCGGCGTCGGAAAACCCGGGTTCAAATCCCGGCGCCGGAGAGAATTTTTCTCCGTTCCATTACTCTTTCATCGTATGATGACGCAGAATATCTGCATGGAAATATCATATGTACTTCGGTACATCAAAATATATATGATATGCGTAATAAATCACTTCGTGATTTAAGACGGCGCTTATTCCGTCGGATCCCGGCCAACTAGTCACTCATTACGAGTGCACCTCAGCACATGTGTGGACTTCGGTCCTAGGTTCATAGATATCTATGACATAGTGCAGAGGGCGGCCACTAGAGGGAACCCAAGAGTTGGAACTTAAAACTGAGACGATTCTTCCGACGCCGGTGTGGCTTAGTGGTTAAAGCATCAGCATGTAGAGCTGAAAACCCGGGTTCAAATCCCGGAGCCGGAGAGAATTTTTCTCCGTTCCATTATTCTTTCATCATTAACGTTATGTTTTATATTTCTTAGAAATGCAAATTTATTTGAGAATTGATTTTTTTTCTATTTATATAACCATAGATAATATAATATAATAGAACCAGAACATTTTGATATCTAAAATAATGTTCTGTTTTGTCTTTTTGTCTCATTTAAACATTTATAATGCTATTTATTTATTTCAATGATGTATGTTATTCAAAGCTACGAAATCTTTCCACGCCGACCAAATGCTATTTCGAGAATGATGAGCGAGACTCGAAGCGCACGAGAATGACGAGACGAGACTGGAAAGACAAATGCAACGAACACAGCGAGCGAGAGCGACAGTTAGTTTTGTTCATCTCTAGTTACGATATCCCTATTTGGGTCATTGAGGTAGCGGTAGGTTACGTTCTCCACATTTTTTACACAATCAGCATTAGTAATAGCTTGGTTGTCAGTTCTGTGTGCTTACCGCATATACCCCCGCTAGGAAATACCCCTGGTACTCATTTCTGTTAGAGGCTGAGTGAATTCCAGGGCTATAATGCGGCAGGAAGGGTTAATTCAATGGAGAATGTCCATGTCTCATTAGAATAAATGTGATTTGGAGTAAATCAAAGTGATTGGGCCAATTTTTATTTTGCCTATTTTGCCTTTTTAAGGTGTTTATTACTAATAAATGCTCTTTTTCTTGTCATTTTGAAGCAATATTTCTTGTTTATTTGCAATTTTCTAATTAATTGTAATGTAATACGTATGAAATTTAAATATTTGAAATAATGACTAACTTTACTAACAATAGTAAATAAAAGTAATTTATTTAGGTGCTTAATCTGCTAATAATCGTGCTTTAATACTATTGGTGTAATATGAATAATGATCGACAATCCACAGTTACAAATATAATATTGTCATGTCTTCACGATACCAACAAGCAACTTTATAATTTTAAATATTAAGCTCATTCTCATAGAAGTTGTCACGTGGCATTTTAAATTGTTTGCTTTCATATTTTCAAATCTTACTGTTACAATTTTGTGCTACACGTGTTTATTATTGTAGGAGAAAGAAATTTGAGTGAGGAACAGTCAGTTATTGTCGGGTGACAGAAGGTATAAGATCGCTTAGCTAGAATGCCTAAATTCAGTAAACCATTGAAAAGTAAACTTCATGCTTACGTTAGTGAATTTGGTGCCCATGTTTTTTCAATCGATTGAACAGTTTTGTTGTGTAAGGTTAGTGAAAAGACAGTTAATCACGAAAAATAGTAATATGCGTTACAAGAGCGGTATGTTGAAGTTTTCATGTTCGAGGAAAAGTTTGAAAAAGCGAAACGTAGTTGAGCTTTTTTAATTTTCGAGAATTGAAAGAAAACGTACCGCTCGTGTATCGTACATTATTTTGTGCGAAGATCGTTTATTACATATTATCGCCGCGCTCTCATGGTTAACATTCGGCAGGTCTTTGAGCGGCCTCATGCGTTCGGCAGGTCTTTGTAATTTAATTGTATTATTGTTTTCAATTTCTTGTGTCGCCGCTCCAATCACTCGCCTCAATTTCAATAATGCAACCAATAAGCTGCTTCAATTATTATTAAATGACACTTACTTGTCTAATCCACGTAGACTAAACCCGAGGTTGCAATGTCTTGTGCTGAGAACGAACATAAAGACATGTGATTAAAAATGATTATTAAAGAGTTATTAAGAGTTAAGAATCTCAACGTACTCGTATATGAAAAAATAAAAAACAATAATAATAATAATAATAATAATAATAACAATAATAATAATAATAATAATAGCCATTTAAAAATATAACAAACTAGTGCTTATTCTTATCGAGGAAGTAGACGTGACAACGTGACGCTTAGAGTGAAACCTACAGAGTAACAATCGGCCGGCAAAATTATGTTTTAAAAGCACACCGCACGTTATTGTATGATGCCGACATGTTAACCACGAGAGCGCGGCGATAATGCCTGAAAGAGGAATTTCTAATTAGTTGCAATGAAATCTCCATCTTGGTTTCTGTTCAATGACTGCAAATTTTCAAAACAAAAATATCTATCTTCAACATTGTTGCTTTAAAATGTTTTCTGTGTTTGCTATACTCCAGCAGGCCGTGCTATACGTCTGTCTTTTTTCCCCCAGTCTATGATGAGTTTGGAATCTTGTTGATTTTTTCACGGCTTCCTTAATGTTACTTGCATCACGAATGCAGTAACTTTAGTGGAGTTGTAGAGTTTACTTAATTTTTGCAAATATTTAAAAACAATAATTAACAGTGCAATTTAGGTGAAATTGCAGTGGTAAGTTTCCAATTTATAATTATTACTATATTGAACGTCTCTAAAAATAATATGTTAAAAGCCTAAAGCAGTAAAATCAATATGTCGCTTAAGCGGTAAGAAGAGGGAAATTGTTATGTGTGTTAGGTTGGGAATACTGAATGTGGAATTTTAGACTTTCCGCGGATTGGTTTTGTGTGGAAACCAAGCAAATACGCACGATCTCGCACAAAAGTATTTTATAAGTCAACATGTGTCACCTACGAAGTAAATATGTGAGTTATGTTGATGTAATTTAAATTTATTGCTAAAATATATAATGCCTTTTTCAAACATTATTGTGCCTTTTTGTAAGTTTTATTGCCTTTTTTTGCCTGCCTATTTTAACTGTTATAAATGCCTAAACATCCGGGCTCTAGTCATGAAATTACCTGACAATCGCCTTACAATTATTATTAAAACCTCGGAAAAAGTCAAACATATCATCTGTTCAGACGGAATTCGAACTCACGCCCTAGCACAGTTGGGAAAATGAGTTCCACTGGGAAACTGCTGGGCCACGCCAGTGATTAAGCATATCTGATCTGAATAACTTGTCTTTAATAATGTTAATGAATATGAATATCCCAAAATGCAGATCCCTATTCCCAGCTCACAGTTTGTACATCCTTGCCGTGGTTGTTGGGAGCATCTTCCATATGAAAGACCTTGGAGTGGGGTAGGAAGGCCATCAGCTCGCTACTTATTTATGTATGACGGACAAGACATCTGCAGCTAACAGCTATTTATGTGTTTTCTTTAACAACGTTCACCAGGACTGTGCCCGAACTTGCGTATGATATAAGGTTCCTTCTATTTATATTTATTACAATTTAAACATTTTATGACATCACTGGAATTAGTTTTTAAATATTACGTTCCCCTTTCTTCGTAAATCATTTTTAGAAGCTTATGCGTTTTTATCCCAACAAAACAATGCACTATCTTTATGCCCGGAGTTAATAATTGTAAGCTTTTTTATCAACAGTCAGCTGTGATAAGCCCAGTGTTGAAATAAGATTCATAAAAACTCCACAACTACTAAAATAGTTGTTTTATTTCTTCGGAAGCAAAAAATTAGTCTGCTTTAAACGAAATTAATCCACTAAGGCAAATTCCATGCAGACTCGGAAGGTCTAGATTTGCAAACTGCATACACAACACTGATATGTTTGGAAAAGTGTTTGTTTTTCTTCACACTAGCGCATCTTGTGCCAACTGCAAGCTACTGACGTTGCAATTCAATGCATCTCTTTAGACTTGTTTCTTAAATCATCGCTATATCCACCGGACTTTTCCATCAGTGAATTCTCGTGACGTCACAGATTGTTCCAATGCGTTAACATGGCTGTTGAATGTAGGAATAACTTCGAACAAATGAGTGGAATATTTATACAAACATTTTAAAAGCAGCGAGCTATGAACGCATACAAAAATTATGGCAAAACATGCACTGGCACATTTGACAATTTCTAGCACAATATTTATGATAGATATAGGCCTACATAAATTTTACTGTTAGCCATACATAAATTTTACCACTGAATCTCGAAAGAAAGCTGAATTGAATGACATATTGTAGATTTCACGTAATTTAGATTATTCACTTGTCCTAAATAATTTGTTTAATTATTGCAAGAACTCGAAATAGTATATTGCAATACAATTTTGTTAAGTAAGAGTCGAGTTTCTGTAACACTTAACACATAATTGTGTATTACATACTATTTTTAGGCCAATCTTAATAAAAATAAATTATTATTAAGCATTTTAGTTTGTTATTTGTCGTTAGGTCTCATTCATTTGTTTTTATTCGTATTTGTTGATAGGTGTTATTCATTTGTTATTACCACACGTGTGCTGTAAGCACTGCCTGGTGGATCACACACTATGGCTGTTTATGCAGCTATAGGATGCGATCCAGCAGGCAGTGGCTGTAAGTTTAACTTACAAAGCCTACTAAGAACATCGGCAAAGTCGCTAAAAACATCATCGACCAAAAATATGATGAAATATCACACAGTACAATTTCCTGGTAAACTAATGATGCTATTGGTCCTAAATTTTTATCAGATCCTACATATACGTACAGCTATATGAAACTTACTTTTTACTTAATTTCAGAAAGATCTGCGGGTTTTGTGATATTTTAAAATATTAGAGTTTGGTAAAAATAATTTTCACAGCGTGTAATGAAATTATGAAACTAACATAACTTTTAAGTTACAAAAATAAAAACCGTCTTTCTCTAACATAAGCCAATATGTAAGATGTGATAAAAATGTAGGATCAATAGTATCATTCGTTTACCAGGAAAATGTACCTATGTGATCTTATGTTTAAGTATATTTTCGATTTGTTGCAACAATTAAATAAACTGTAAATAACAAATGAATAATCTAAATTAAGTGAAGTATAAGCCATTCAATTCAATATTCTTTCAAGATTAAGTGATAAAATTTATGTACGGCTATCTTAAATCTTATGGTAGATATTGTCGAAAGTGTACTATATACTTTGCCATAATTTTTGTACGAGTCCATAGCCTGCTGTCCTTAAGATGTGATTTGTCGTTTATTGATATTGGACCAATCTTCACAATAGAACATTACGTACATGGGACAATGTACGTACCAAAGGGAAATTTTGCTACAGAAATTGCAAAAGAAAATGGGAAGGGATAAAGAATTAAGGTTTCTCATAAAAGTCAGGGAAATTTGACAGTTCGGGAATATCTATCAAAATATATATTATAAGATATTTTCACTGACAAAATACAAGATTTAAATTAAGTTACAAATACATACTGATTCGTTTGGGTATGGATAATATTAATTTATTATTATAAAGCTATTATGATAGTAGGAAAAATTTCTTTCTGGTTATATTATGATTACAAGATGGGAGTTTTCATATGTGACAATCAACAATGCATAATCTGAAAGGACAAATGAAAATCGTAGATGATTAAAATCGCTACTACAACTCAACAGCGGGCACAATGTGTTCTTTGGTATGCTAAATTTGAGAGTATTAAAGAAGTTCAAAAGGAATTTCGACGTGAATATGGTGTGCGTAATGTACAGTAGTAGCAAAAAAAAAAAAACCGGACCGACCCTTATAGCTGATTTCAGAGCCTTGTTCACCCCAGAGCACGATAGATTGGTAACTAAGACTTTCGTGGTTCAAAATCCTGGCTAGGAAGGAAACTTTTTTTTTTTGTTTCTTATTCAAATTTATTCCCAATACTTTTCGATTGCTGGTAAAATTCAGTTTCTGGGAATAATAAATTAATTAAGTAGCAAAATACCGCTGCAATCGAAAAGTATTGGGAATAAATTTGAATAAGGAACAAAAAAAAGTTACCTTCCCAGGCAGGATTCGAACCACGAAAGTCTTAGTTACCAGTCTATCGTGCTCTGGAGTGAACAAGGCTCTGAAATCAGCTACAAGGGTCGGTTCGGTTTTTTTGCCGCTACTGTACCTAAATACGATTCCATAATGTTGTGGTAGCGAACATTTTAGAAAAAGATTCTGTGTTAATAAAAAAACACATGCAGGAGGTCGCAGGCGAAACCCAGTACGAGAAGCAGCTATCTCTTGACTTTGTCCCCAAACTCCCCAGATCTAACCCCTTCTGACTTCTTCATGTGGGGTTTGTTAAAGACATTGTCTATTCACAGAAACCCAGGAACATTGATGATCTGAGAGTAAAAATTACTCAAGCTTTTCAACAAATCACCCCTCTTATGTTACAACGGACATGGGCTGAATTGCATCACCGTTATGAGTTGTGCAGGGGGGTCATGTTGAGCTCTGAGGAATCTCCCATCTTTCAGTGTTGTATGCACAAAGTTTCAACAAATGAAGTTCAGTAGCAAATGTTTTACGGTGTTTTTATTTTATCCATATCCAAACGGATCACCCTGTATTAATCTTCAACGGTGGATATCGTTCAGCAACGAATACCAGCAGCGCGCCACCTAAGATATGACACGGATAACAGTGAAGGATAACGCCAATTGTCCTACGTTCAGCACCAGGAATTTTCCCTAGTAGGTATCACTTATCAGGTTTTCACTCTGCAACACCGAAGCCCGTACATTTTATCCTATAACCATAGTTTGTAGGGGGAAAACACAGTTGGAAGGTATTGATGTAATTAAATTTGTGATGTTGAAAGAAACGAAAGACCTCCTGATGAAAATTTTTTTTTTTCACCAACACAAAATACCATTGCAGTCAGCACCAAGGATCAAACCCGTGTTTGCAGAACGATAAGCTCATACTCTAGCTAAAATTTATTTATTTTATTTATTTATTCTAGTGTAGTTAAGGCCATCAGGCCTTCTCTTCCACACCACCAGAAATACAAATACAATAATAGAAATAAGAAAGAAACAAAAACACTATAAACAAAGTAAAGTCACACAAAAATATACACAGGTTGCAGTCACACAAACTTTAAATGAGTGATTAAGTATCATAATTAATTGTATCCTAACTAATTAACTAACAGAAACAAGAAACTTGCAATTTTAATCTAGAGTAAAAAAAAACACAAATAAACACTTCTAGCAATACCTAAAAAGCATTAAATAAGACAAAATTTTCGAATTTACTTTTGAATTTTGATAAAGTCCAGCAGTCCCTGACGTCATTAGGTAACGAATTCCTGAGACGAGATATTTCTACAGTGTAGGAGGATGAGTATAAAGACGTTCTATGATGAGGGATAGAAAGAAGTGCTTGATGTCGGTTTCGAAGAGTTGTAAGAAATTGAAAGCGCGATAACAGATAATTCGGAGTAGAAGTATGCATGATTCTAAACAGAAGAGACAGTGAATGTACTGTTCTTCGTTCCTTCAGAAGCACCCATGAAAGTAACTGGAGGGAAGGTTTATATGGTCAAATTTACGAGTACTGCAGATGAATCGTATGCACACATTATGAACACGTTGTAGTCTCTCAGCTAAGAGTGAACTTACATTAATTAGTAAGGAATCGCAATAATCAAAATGGGGCATTACAAGCGTCTGAATAAGATTCTTTTTTAGACTAAGTGGTAGAAATTCTTTCATATGGAACAAGGAGTGAAGTTGAGAAAATATTTTTTTGCAAATGTGTGTTACTTGAGTGTTCCAATTTAGATCGCTATCCATAAATATGCCAATATTTTTAACTGTTTCACTGTATTTAACAATAATCCCATTCAATATTATATGTGGTATAGTACCACTATCAAGAGTGCTTCGTAGACGATTATGTCCCATTACGATTGCTTGCGATTTCTCTGGATTTAACCTTAATCCAAATTTGTGTGCCCACAGTGAAATCGAATTCAAGTCTTCGTTTATTTTGTTTACTGCGTCGCTACCATGAGCTACCCGAGGGATGTGAAGGCACTTACACCCATTTAAAATCTCATAGGAGCTGATGGGTATCGAACCACATTCCCATCGACGAAAAGCCGTGCAAATTCGCGACCGGAGAGAGCTAGCATTGGTTGACGCCTGCGGACAGAGTTTGACCGCGTGTGACGAAAGGTAAGACGATAGTGCAGTTTTGCCTGCATTGCAAGGCCTTCTAAAACCCTAATTGGGTCATGGCCACATTGATGAATAACGTACATAGGAGGCCGTGTACTTGTCACGCCGTGTGGTCAGAGACGTTGCTCGGCAGATGACCCGGGGCGGGATAATGGACCATTGTGTTTACGAGGGGCGCAAAGGGGACAAGTGGCTTGTCCCTTCTTGGAATCAAAGCGCAACAAAGTAAAACTGCAGTCGCTTTATTTACTAAGTCCACATCTTAAGCAGAAATATTGCGTTTAGGACTTCATAATGAGGTCTTCTTTCCTGTTTTAAGTAAGAAAAGTAAACACGAGGGTTTTTATGTTGTAGTAAGTAGCCTACACATAAAAGGCGCATATTGTATTGTATTGTATTGTACTTATTAACATTCCATGGTATTCATACATGCTTACAGCTAGAATATGGAACAAGTCAAAAAACGTAATACTATTATAAAATCTTAATTTATAGTCACAGTCTAGATGAAATATATACAGACGAGATTTACAATATAGTCTACTAGTACAACACAAAGTTTTAGTATCAATTTCATGAAGCGTTATTGAATGTCATGAATTCACCTACAGAATAGAAGGCATGAGAAATTAGGTACTTCTTTAATTTGGCCCTAAATAATCTTATGTTTTCAGTTCCATTTTTTATATCGATAGGGAGGCTATTAAAAATTTTTACTGCCATATAACGCACTCCTTTTTGATAGCACGATAGACTTGCCGATGGAGTATGAAAGTCATTTTTTTACGTGTATTTATGCTATGAACTGTTGAATTAGTTACAAAGTTTTCACGATTACATACGAGGAAGATTATTAATGAAAAGATATACTGACAAGCCATGGGCATTATTTGTAGTTTTTTGAAAATAATCCTACACGATTCCCTAGATTTGCCACCTACCATTATTCTAATTACTCTTTTTTGTAATATAAATATATTGTTACTATCTGTGGAATTTCCCCAGAATATTATTCCAAAACTCATTACCGAGTGGAAGTATGCAAAGTATATTGCTTTTAAGGTATTGATATTTACTATCTTTTACATAGATCTAATAGCAAAACAAGCTGAATTTAGTTTGGGGGTAATTTCTTTAATATGATTTTTCCAATTTAATACATTATCGATTTTAAGCCAAGAAATTTGGTTGTTGTTGTTGTTTCTAATAGGGATCTATTATTAATTATTGTGCTACAAATTTGCGACGTTGAATTTGGACAGGATTTGAATTGAATTATGTTAGTTTTGTTACAATTTAATACCATTTTATTGGCTGAGAAAGAGTCACATATTTTGAAGAGAATTTCCTCTATTGAAGATTGGAATGTGTTGGAGTTATTGGCTATAATTACTATACTTGTGTCATCTGAAAATAATATGGGATAACCTACATCTTTTATTAGGGGGGTAAGATCATTTATAAACACTAGAAAAAGTAGGGGACCTAATATTGATCCTTGAGGAATTCCATTATTAATAGTTCCCTATGTCAATGCAGCGTAAGAAAGATCACGTGGATTTCTATGATTAGGTATAAAATGTACACTAAACATATTTAAATCACAGTTAATATTACACAGTTTACTGTAAAATATTTGTTTATTATACAGTGTGTCTCTAAATCAGACCGACACACTTGGGGATCGGATAGATAACCTTCTTTTAAATCACTTTTTGTTAAGAAACAAATGAGTTACAGTAAATTTGATTCAGATTGCTAATTTAACAATATAGTAAGTACGGAACGGATTTCTACTATAGGTCATCGGTTCCTATCCTGAGCAAGATTAATACAGTCTCTACCATCATATCCCACCTCCTTCAAATCCATTTTATATTATCCTCCCATCTATGTCTCGGCCTCCCCAAAGGGTTTTTTCCCCTCCGGCCTCCCAACTAACACTCTATATGCATTTCTGGATTCGCCCATACGTACTACATGCCCTGCCCATCTCAAACGTCTGGATTTAATATTCCTAATTATGTCAGGTGAAGAATAAAATGCGTGCAGTTCTGTGTTGTGTAACTTTCTCCATTCTCCTGTAACTTCATACGTCTTAGCGGCAAATATTTTCCTAAGCACCTTATTCTCGAACACCCTTAACCTCTCTTCTCCTCTCAAAGGGAGAGTCCAAGTTTCACAACCATAAAGAACAACCGGTAATATAGCTGTTTTATAAATTCTAACTTTCAGTTTTTTTTATAGCAGACTGGATAAGGAAATCTTCTCAACCGAATAATAACAGGCATTTCCCATATTTATTCTGCATTTAATTTCCTCTCGAGTGTCATTTAGAATTATTTGTTACTGTTGCTCCAAGATATTTGAATTTTTCCACCTTTTCAAAGGATAAATTTCCAATTTTTTACATTTCCATTTCGTATTATGTTCTGGTCACGAGACATAATCATATACTTTGTCTTTTCGGGATTTACTACCAAACCTATCTCTTTACTTGCTTCAAGTAAAATTCCCGTGTTTTCCCTAATCGTTTGTGGATTTTCTCCTAACCTATTGATGTCATTCCTCATAGACAAGCAGCTGATGTACTAACAAAAATTTCAGGAAATATTATAGTAAAATGTTTCGTCACGTTTTGTTGTTACTATTGAAATAACGTTTGCATAACAACATATTTTATGCAAATCATGTAATACAGGAAGAAAATTTGCAAAGGAATAACAACAACAACGAATTAATTGCATAGGCTTAATCATAGTTCTGATTATGTCTCGTAAAAACATCAGCTACAAAATAATATAATGCACAGTCTGTGTGCAATAAGAAATTTTACATTGTATTATATGTAATTGGCTAATTATTTGTGGTAGGAGGAAAACCGAAGACGAAAACAACATATTATTACCTATTTATCACCATCAACCTTCAAGGATTGGAATCTTAAACTAGTCCGTCAATTTTGTTGAGAAATTTAAAACGAGATTTGGTATTCACACGCAGCTGGTCACCATGGCACAAGGTCATACCTTCATATAATACAGAAATATCACGTAACAAAGGTGTAATATAGGTGACGGATGATGTAATTTTAATATCTGACCTCACTTAAATGAGGGAAAGAAATTAAGATTTTCTGAACGAAAGCAAGAAGCAAAACGTAATAAAAGATTAATTAAAGTTATAGTTATGAAGTAATTAACCATAAATAATAATAATAATAATAATAATAATAATAATAATAATGATAATCGTTTGCCTAATATTGAGACTAATTGAAAAGATTCACACATCAATATGACCCCAATGAATTTTTTAAAATTGTAATGAATCAATAATAATAATAATAATAATAATAATAATAATAATAATAATAATAATAATAATAATAATAATAATAATCGTTTGCCTAATATTGAGATTAATAGAAAAGATTCACACATCAATATGACGCCAATGGATTGTTTTAAATTGTAATGAATAAAAAATAAATAAATAATAATATGTTATTGTCATTACAGAGAATTGAACTCATTTAGGACTAAATACCACAGCTAAGTGCTTTAGAATTGGACTCTGTTAAATTATTTCTGTCTTTATACTCCCCACATTTAACCCCCATGTGTGTACCGATACGAATAATAACTTCTAAATGATTTGAAATTAAATTCATTGTTTAGTTAAGATTTTACAAGTTAAAAAACGTTTCCCGTGAATCATTATCAAGTCCATCTGATATCGAAATCACAGATTTACAGCAACTGTTTTTAATGTTGCCTTCCCTTTTCTATACAGATATTAATCACTGAAACGAAGAAGCATCAAAATACATTATTCACTTATTAATTAATATGTCATAGTTAGCGTTGGAATTGACTATACAAAGAGACGACATCATTGATGGCTGGGTGGCTTTTTTCAGGATATACTGCGTTGCACATAACCGCTTAAAATATAAAAACGTCCACATCTGTAGAGTAACGGGTAGCGCGTCTGACCGCGAAACCAGGTGGCCAAGGTCCGAATCCCGGTCGGGGCAAGTTGCCTCGTTGAGGTTTTTCCGGGGTTTTCCCTCAACCCAATACGAGCAAATGACGGGTAACGTTAGGTGCTTTTGTCATCCAGTCTGCTTTCAAAAAAGCTGAAAGTTAGAATCTATAAAACAGTTATATTACCGGTTGTTCTGTATGGTTGTGAAACTTAGGCTCTCATTTTGAGAGAGGAACAGAAGTTAAGGTTGATCCAGAATAAGGTGCTTAGGAAAATATCTGGGACTAAGAGGGATGAAGTTACGAAAGAATGGAGAAAATTACACAACGCAGAACTGCACGCATTGCATTCTTCACCTAAACTTAATTCCGAACATTGAATCAACACGTTTGAGATGGGCGGGGCATGTAGCACGTTTGAGTGAATGCTGAAATGCATATAGTATCAGTTGGAAGACATGAGGGAAAAAGACCTTTGGGGAGGTCGAGGCTAAATGGAAGGATAATACTGAAATGGATTTGAGGGAGTTGGAATATGATGATAGAGACTGGATTAATCTTGCTCAGGACAGGAAACGATGGCGGGCTTATGTGAGGTCGTCATTGAACCTCCGGGTTGCTTAAAAACCATTTGTAAGTAAGTAAATAAGGCCTATATATTCTTCTTTATACTATTTTGTGTTATGCAAACTCGTATATGAATTAGACTTCAATCAATGATATAAAATTGCGCATTGAATTTGATCAATTTTCTTGTAAAATCTGAGCCATTAATGAAAAATGAATCCCCGTATCTACAGACTGTTTCCGAGGTGGTGTTACAAACTTTCAGGGATGATGGCGAAGGGCACATGTATCAATTTGAAATAAGGAACCCTGTTCGGAAATGACCGAGTCGAAAGTTACAAGCAAAAATGGTTCTGTGGAAATGAAATAGTTTTATTTGTCTGTACACCTTTTTTATGTGTATTTATCTGTACATCTTACACATACTGTATTCATCTGACGTTGTTTACGTTGTCTACTTACAGTATTCCATTCAGTGCGCTGTCTGAGGGGTGGGGACAGGAAACTACACTAAAGCAATGCAGATAGCGTAATGTGTAACGGACATGGTCGGTCCTGATATGCACGTCTGTAGACAGCAGTGTATGTGTACAAGTTGCAGTGTCCAGTCGATCAGTCCTAGTGAAATGGAGGAGTACACGAGAGCGGAATAAGCAGACCTGATTTTCGAATACGGATGAGCCAATTGGAACAGTAGACAAGCTCACAGATTGTATCGGGGCAAGTACCCACGTAGGAGACATCCGGTCCATACCATTTTTCCACGACTGTTTCAAAGGTTAAGGAAAGGAGGGCACGTGGTGCCAAATTACAATTTCATTTCCACACAACTATTTTTGCCTATAACTTTCGACTCATTCATTTCCGGACCAGGGTTCCTTATCTCAAATTGATACATGTGCCCTTCGCCATCATCCCTGAAAGTTTGTAACACCACCTCGGAAACATCTGTATAACGAACGCGTTGCGGAAGACATCGACTCAACTCCCATAAGGGGCAAAGCCGTATTTTTTTTTTTTACAATTTTTCTCAAGTGATATGCAGAAATGTGTTCCACGCTAAAAGAAACGAAGAATAATGATATTGAATACTGTTTACAATACGTCATCAGTATTGTAACATTTTTCTTCATGTTAATATTCTTATCCTGTCCTTTCAGTGACTACGGTTGTCGTGCTTTTTAGATTTATTTATTATTTTGCTAATAATTATAACATAAAATATAATATATACAGAAAAACTTTAGCTCGCCCCTGAAAGAGTAGAACTCGTGCTCAGGGGCGGATTCCTGAATTGAAATTAATAATTATACAATACAATTTGTCTTATGTCTACTATGCAATTATAGTACATAAATTTAAATTGACAATTTTTCAATTTTTATAAAATATATACATAACTTTTTAAATTTAATACTAGAACTATTAAGATTGATAAGATTAGGATATTTAAATATAAATTTGTTATATATTCTTGGGCCTAAATTACTACTATGATTAAATACTGTAACAGTGTTGCATTTTGGTTCAAACAATCTTAAAGAATTCATACCTTTTGTTTCATAACTATGAGAATACAATTCAAAATTATTTCGATTTCTATGTATGAATTTTATTAATACAATATAATAAATTTGTCTCACGTTAAGTACATTAAAGTCTAGAAACAAATTTTGAGATGGAAAAATCAATAGGTTTATGAAGACATATTTTATTTATTTTCTTCTGTAATAAATAAAGTGGATTAAAATTGGATTTAAATGAGGTACCACATCCTATAATTCCATACATAATTACCGACTGAAATAAAATTAAATATATTGTGCGTAATAAAACTTATTGACAAGTAATTCCTTAATAAAACAAAACAATATATTATTTTACGTAATTTATTACAAAGGCAATTAATGTGTTGGTTCCATTTTAAATGATTATCGAAAATTATTGGGCATTTACACTGTATAAGACAACAATCAGAATTATGTAATTTAATACTTAATATAGATGTAGGAGGTTTGTTACACTTTTCAGATAATGATAATGGAATAATTATGATTTTATTTTCGGTGATAGAAAGATACTTTATGTCAAACCATTTTTTTTTATTAATTTAAGTCCATTATTTGAGTTATTATATGCATCATACCAGGTTTTTCCACCAAAAAGTAAAACTGTGTCATCTGCATAAGAATAGTGAACACCATTGTATAGGAAGCTGTCTTTTTCATCTTTTCTAGAACATTCTATATTCCACATTCTTATTGGTACGCAAATAGCAGCTCTCTTTTCTCACAGACATCTCATCTGCCGGTAATCGAACCCTGGTTCGTTGGCGTGAGGTGGTTTGCTATGTGACATAGTCACGACTGTCTTGTTTGCTTAATACTTGTTAAGGAAGAGAAGTCGTTAATTCCACGTGCAAGCTGGAGACACATTCTTTAATCCGCCGGCCGTCTTCCTTAAGGGGAATTGGGCCAAGTGGCCTGTTCCGTCCATATCACGCCCAGGCCTCCAGCAGATGGTCAGCCGGTGCGATGACGAAACAAGCGCTGCTCTTGGAGGCATCTGTCCTCGACCAGACTCGAACCAGAACAAAAGAATCCCGTCTAAAGCAAGGGTTGTGGAAACTCGTATAAAGTAAATCCTACAAACGCAGTTTTCCCATAGGCAGCTGTAGGAAAGTCAAGGGTCATATGTGACATCTTGAAATGTCAGGAGATCAGAATGTTGCCTGAGAGTATGTGAGAAAACGAGAAAAGAGGAGTTATGCTTGAAACAGGGGATAATAAAACTAAAATGCTATAAAAATGAAGAGGTGAGGACAGATGCCCTTTTATGTGAAAAGTAGCTGGACTTGTACCAAAGAAAAGTACGGACAGCTGGTAAATGGACACAGAAAAATACAAGAATCTGAACAAGGAAGTAATATGGATGACATTGCTTAAATAATTATAAACACACCCTAAGGTTCCAATCTTGATCCATTATTGTTTTTATTGTTTGTTAATGATATTGTGAATTGTGTACAACATTCTAAAATTTTATTATTTGCGGATGATATTAAATTGTATAAAGAAATCAAAACTATATCAGATTGTAAGCTACTTCAAAAAGATATTACAAACTTACATATTTGGAGTATTAATAATAAATTGTTATTCAATATTAATAAATGTATACATATGACCTTTTCTAGATTGAAAAATACAATTAAAGTTTCATGTAAATAGAGGCAACAGTTTTACCAGCAGAAAATGAACATAAAAATTTAGGTATATTATTTAGGAGTAATTTTACATTTCATAGTCATATTAATAATATTATAAATTTGTCCTATAGGTTTTAGGTTTTGTTATGAGAAATTCTTGTAAATTTAAAGTCAAATCTATAATAATTTTGTATAATTCCATTGTTCGATCTAAATTAGAGTATGCTGCTGTTATCTGAAACCCAGTTACTAACAAATATATTCTGTTACTAGAAAAACTTCAAAATAAATTTCTAAAATGATTATATTATAGATTTTATAATAACTATCCTACTTATGAGAGTTATGATACAATGCTTCAACATTTCCATATTACTAGTTTGCAAATTAGACGAAATTGTCAATCTTTAAACTTTCTTTATAAAATTATTAATAATAAGTTGGACTGCGTTGGTTTATTTTATTATATAACATTATATGCACCTAAGCTTGATACAAAATTTCGAAATTTATTTTACATATCAAGGGCAAATACTGAATCCCACAAAAATTCCCCAGTTTTCAAAATGTTACACAATAAATTACATACTCATCCGAATGTTGATATTTTCAATATGAATTTCTCTAGATTCAGAATTATTTGTTATCATATTTTACAGAATATTATTGTTAGTTATTTGAAGCTACTTTCACACCTTATTCCAATTTCACTTTTTTTCTTCCTCTTATTTCTATTTTGTTTCAGTTTTTAATAAGTGTATGTTTCCTTTTCCTTGTTTATGTTTTATAAATTAGTTTGTCAGTCTTGAACATTGTAATTGGGCTTTGCCTGTTATGTTCAACAACAAATAAATAAATAAAAGTAAAAAATAAATGAAACTAACATTTTATTATAAGCGAGTTGAATTAAAATATTCAACATGTGCGACTTATGAACAGAACGTAATATGATGCTATGCACATTGATTTACTTCATTCTTGTGTACAAATTATGTACTGAAAGTAATTTCTCAAATTCAGACCCGCCGCAAACATAACTTCTATCTTCTCACACTTTAAAGTTGCCTTTTGTCATATTATGTGTAGCCTACGTATATAAAGTTATTTAAAAGTAAGTTCCCATTTTGAAATGGTAATAAGTTTGTCATATTTTTAGATTCCACAAAAAAAAACTCTAATTGTTAGTAAAGAAATGGGATTTTATTAAAACACGAAAAAATTAAATATGACCACCACTTGTTGTTCAATAAGAAATACTCTTTCTTCTATGCCAGTCATGTCAATTGATGCCCATAGGAGCAAGCGCGCGCTTTAGAGCTCAAGAGAGCCTGAGCGCTTTACAGTGGAAAGGAAAGAGACAGACGAAAGAGGTGGTATATGCCGCTTGGTCGAGCAATATTCAGGGATGGCCAGCACTGATTCAATAGATAAAGGGAAAAAAACTTATTAAAACTGTATCCATGTTAATTTTTAGATTTGCCTGAGAAGTATAAGTGCATTATAAGAATGTAAGTTTTAATTTTAATGCTCATTTTTCACAAGTTTGATTTTTTTATTCAAAAGAAGTATTTTCTCAACTTTTCGTATAGAAAAGTGAAATTTTCAGGTATAGGACTATTTATTTAGTAGCCTTACAGAATGTTTTCGTAAATCTAATATACCGTATAACTTATATGTATTACTGAAGATAGTGTATTGAAAATTTTGAAAATATTCGCATGGAAATTGTTTGCAAGGAAATGAATTAACAAAGCAACTACTGTTACATCATAAGCAAAAGATACGTGCCCATGTGTTGTAAAAATGTCAGCTCTATAGCTTCAGCACATTTCGAGAAAATAATTTAATATTCTGATGATAGGAAGTTGCTCACAAATATCACCTTAAAAGCATAATGCGATAAGAGTTTTGTTATGTAATATTAGTTACACTTAAAACAGATGCAGTACCTAGGTAACTTTGCTTTGTACTGTAATATTGTTTTGATTAGTTTATTGATTACTTTTGTAAGGCTAAAGATACCATCAATATAAATTCCAACTTATGTCATACTCAATCTCTTTCTTTGGAATATCACTTTTTTATGAATGATGTGTTTCATCCACTTAATACAGTATAATATTATACTACTATGGAATTTAAGTGAATATTCCTTCTTAACTCTCTATTATGTTATTAAGATTTAAAACACAAGTGCAATATTAAGAAATCAGTGTTAGTACTTTTGTTTTACAGACAATATAGATAATATTAAACAGAAAGAATCCATATAAAAATTACATAAAATTTCACGTTCCGTTTGAAGTTTATGCACACTGTTTCCTTAATCCAACAGGTTGCTTATTCATATACACAACCCTTCGTCTTTCCATACTTAGATCTTGATGCCCGCGCACGATGTCAAGGTCAGAAAAATGCGCTTGCTTTGACATCACTGGCTTAGAGGATGATTATACTGCAAAAATAAATCATTTCCCAAGTGATAATTTCAAAGGAAGTCATATTATTCAGAGAAATGTTCCAAACAGAAGATTTTCTACCAAAAATCTCAAGGGATCTGCAAAGTATCGAACCACTTCCCCTTGGTGATAAACTATCAGCTGACGAAACTTGCCTGAATCTTTTTTAATATTTATCGCTTAGTAAGTTCTATTCAAGTTTCTTCTTTTATACTGAATAAAAAATATGCTCTAACTCTTGATAAGTGTAACCTGTCTGTCCTACATAAGGAAATGGAATTATCCAATCCCTAGAATACATGCGCCAGATGCAGAGACGGATCTTGGCAGCATGCGTGCAAAATGTCTAGCTTCCGGTACAAGGACCTTGCTAAATCACAGTTCCAGATAAAGCACTCCCACCACGTCTTCTTTCTGCACATGGCCTTGTCTTTGCGTAAATATTTGGTTTGTTTTGGCTTTGTTTAGAAAAGAGGAAGGAGTGATTGTCTTCGGGCTTAGCGTGTGCAAATTTTGCTAATTAAAAGAGTAATGATTCTTGTTGGACAGGCACTCACGGAACTTTAAAATAAATATTACACTTTCCTCCATTCCAATTTTGTAAACGGTAAACAAATATTACTATTACAACACACTTTTGTTCAAGTGCGTCGCAATTTACGTAACAAACTTGGATCACGTTCGATAGTTATCTGTGAATTTCCCCATCTACTAATGACGAAAATTTGAACAAAATATCATGATGTTTAAAATGTATGAATACATCATAATCACTTATTGGAAAGGCCATGGTAATTAATATCTATGATGTTCTGGGTCCAAAGTAGACATTATAACGGTGAAGTAAACTCATCCTCTTACAGGTTATGAAGACCCACAAATAGCGGAACGTGAAGGTTCCCACTTATGCAATCGGTATTTATAGCAGTAAGGATGTACTCCTCACATTTAGACTCCAAGGAAATACCCTTATTGATCAATTTTTTGTTAATATAATATGAAACCCTTCATCTTTCACCGTTTCTGCAGCTCATCTCTGGAACTCTCTACCACAACATTTCAGAGACTGTCGGACATCGTCTAGTTTCAAAAATAAATTAAAATTGCACTTTTTGAATTAGATTCCTTTCAGTTATAAGCCCTTTTCTCTGTCATAGTTTTGTAAAAATATAGGCTATATATTTCTTTTTCCTTCCTTTGTTCTCTTTATCAGCCGATGAATTTATTATCATAGCCTTTTTATCGTAAATTTTATTTAATTTTCGTATTTCTTTTCTTTTTTATTATTATTTTATTACATTCCATTTTGATATATTCTTCCTTAAGTTTTTCCATATTAACCATTTGTATTAAATGAGTTGCTTTCACTATATTCCAATGTATTTTACTTTTTTTTCTCTCTATTTATGGTATTATTTTCTTGTTGTTCAGTGTCCATTTTATTATGCTATTATTATTTTTTTTTGTAATATGTTTGTATTCTGTTCTTCAACTTTTTGTTAAATTTTAACTGCTTGTATACTTTGTGACCTGGTAGAGTGTAAGAGAAGGCCCTATGGCCTTAACTCTGCCAGTATAAATAAAGAATTATTATTATTATTATTATTATTATTATTATTATTATTATTATTATTATTATTATCATCATCATCATCATCATCATCATTATTATTATTATTATTATTATTATTATTATTATTATTATTATTACTAAACGTAACTGGCCATATACAGGTTAATTAAAAGTCCCGCACCACCTAAATAACTTTGGAAGCATACGGTTCAGTACATGAAACTTGATATG
Source organism: Periplaneta americana (assembly GCA_025594305.2). NCBI lineage: Eukaryota > Metazoa > Arthropoda > Insecta > Blattodea > Blattidae > Periplaneta > Periplaneta americana. The sequence continues at coordinate 4,394,653 of JAJSOF020000037.1, read as the reverse complement.
TGGGGATAACCATATACTAAGAACTCAACAATGGTATTACCGAGTTTTTTCTAATTCCGGTTTAACTGGAAGTAACTCCAACTCTCTTATTTTAAATGGAACACCCAATATATTATTTTATTTCTGAATAGTACTCATTAAGAGCTTTTCAAAAATGACCCACAATTGATACTTCTGTACAAATTCAGTGTTACTAAGTCAAGAAAACAGAAAAGTGTATCGAATATTAAAATAATAAACGCACCACCTAAATAACTTTTGAAGCATACGGTTCAGTGATATGAAACTTGGTATGTGACGATAACCATATGCTAAGAACTCAATAATGGTATTACCGAGTTTTTTCTACTTTCGCCTTAACCGGAAGTAACTCCAACTCTCTTATTTTAAATGGAACACCCAATATATTATTTTATTTTTGAATAAAGCTCATTAAGAGCTTTTCAAAAAGTACCCACAATTGATACTTCTGTACAAAGTTAGTGTTGCTAAGTCAAAAAAAAAAACAGAAAAGTGTCTCGAATATTAAAATAACAAAGTACTCCTTCCTTAACAAAAATAAAACAAAGCTAGCTCATCTTCTAAATTATGTGTTCAAGTTGGTAGCCCTCAGCTGCTTTACAATGTCTTACTCGATCACAGAAACCATTTAAGGAATGATTTAACCAGTCTTTAGTAATATCTTGCACCACTTCCATTTTTATCTAGCAACACTGAATTTGTACAGAAGTATCAAGAGTGGGTAATTTTTGAAAAGCTCTTAATGAGCACTATTAAAAATATATATATATATATATATATATATATATATATATATATATATATATATATATATTGAATGATGTTCCATTTAAAATACGAGAGTTTGAGTTACTTCCGGTTAAACCGGAAGTAGAAAAAACTCGGTAATACCATTATTGAGTTCTTAGTATATGGTTTCTCAACATTTTAGGTTATTTAGCGTCTGAATGAGATGAAGGTGATAATGCCGGTGAAATGAATCCGGGGTCCAGCACCGAAAGTTATCCAGCATTTGCTCATATTAGGTTGAGGGAAAACCCCGGAAAAAACCTCAACCAGATAACTTGCCCCGACCGGGAATCGAACTCGGGCCACCTGGTTTCGCAGCCAGACGCGCTGACCGTTACTCCACAGGTGTGGACTAGTATATGGTTATCCTCACATACCAAGTTTCATGTCACTGAACCACATGCTTCAAAAGTTATTTAGGTGGTGCGGGACTTTTAACTAACCCTGTATAATGATTGTAACAATGACAGCATCCATGGGTAATAAGGAAGGCTGTGGAATACCATAAAAACTGCAGTTTCGTTATTTTCGTGTAGTATTCTTATTGATGTTGTAAAATAAAAATAGAGCATATGAATATTTTAAAATCAATTCATATTACATAATAATAACGTGAACATGTTATAAAAGTCGTATTTACATGTTTATTAAAAAAAACTAATCTCAGGAAATTAGCTTTCCACCTCGCCATGTTTGCTAAAGTCCTCGGAAAACGATATAATTTCGTAACGGCATTTCTTTGCAACCCAGTGTAAAAATGTTAGAAACTTTATCAGGAAGTTCAATTTTACGTAACATATTTTTGAACAATGTACAGTATGTATGTATTTATTCACACTGCAAATGGGTAAATACCGGTGGCAGTGGTAACTAATTATACACTCAATAATGACAATTAATAATAAACAATTAATAAAAGATACAATTAATATTAAATTAATAATACTGCTAATAATAATAATTAATGCTACTAATAATAGCACTAATAATAATAATAATAATAATAATAATAATAATAATAATAATAATAATAATAATAATAATAATAATAATAATAATAAGGGGAATCTTAAATTAAATGAAGCACGATCACTTAAAATAACATTTAAAGTAAATCTAATTTGTATCTTAACCCTAAGTTCGAACTAAAACCCACGAGTATGATATGTTCATATCTGCACAAGTACCTTTCAACACTACACTCATTTCGCTGTCAACTTACTCACTGCACTGGAACTACGACACATTTCACTGATACTATCCTGATTTCACTAACACTTCAAAAACATTTCACTGTTCAAATACTTTGCACTGCTACTATAAACTATAAAACTGACACATACTTCACTTACACGACATACTTCACTGACGCAACATACTTCACACTTCACTGACACAACACACTTTTGCACTTCAAATAACAAAATATCAATTACACCCTTTAAATAGTGTGTATAATATACTACCGTCTATTAGTAAAGTCCTTAAGCCTATTTTTAAATACATTTTTGGTTATTGGTAAAGCCTTTAGTAAGTCTGCAGGTAAAGCATTCCAGTCCCTGATAGTACGATTGAGAAAAGAAAACTTTCCAATGTCCGTCCTCTGTCTTCTTTCCCTCAATTTATATGAGTGGTCGTTCCTTGAAGAGTAATTTGGCGGCTGCAACCTATTTTTTATTTCTCTCCAGTGATGATAATAGTAGCCTATGTACATTTTTTGACGTAATAATTACGTAAGTGGGAATGCAAAATATAGGCTATTGTTTCAATTCTGAATTTGGACATTCATTAGAATGTAAATGTCTGAGATTTTTGTTTACATATAGGCCTACGTATTAATTCTTTCAGTTCATTTTGAAGCTTTCTAAGAAAGATCATTATATTCTCGAAGTACAAAAGAATATAAGCAGAAAGTTTGTGTTTCGGATTTATTAGTTTAATATTCAAAGTCTTTATTTACTTCACGACTCACGTTTGAAGCTCACCAGCGGAGGAAAATGATTTTCAAATTGGTCTGTGTACTGTAAATTGAACCTCGGACTCGCCTATGTTTGAACCCGGTCTCTGAAAAGCCTATATACTGGTTAACGGTGAACCAATGCAAACATACTAATCATATCTGCATCAAAGAGGACATGCATGTGCAGGAACCTAGCATGACCCATAATACACATGATTCGCGTGTGTCAGGGTACGTACGTACAGTGAGGGTCGACTGACTTTCGTGTCTCGTTCAGTAGGTTAATGAACCCTGTACAAAACAAGGCTGTTAAAAGATATAATTTTTAAGAAAACAAAACATAATCACATATCACACACGGTAAACTTTAATGGTTGGTCGCACAAAACAGTCTATGACATTCTCTCCTTACCTACAATTGGATGTGCCATTTGTCCACCTGCTTCAGCACATAATTTTACGTCAATTATTATTATTATATTGTGATATGAAAGTAATATTATATTTTTCTAGATAGATTACTGATCTCCTCGATAAGTAGTATACTTAAAGCTGCAATACATTAGTAAACTAGTCCTTCCCAATCTCCGGTAGGCCTATATGGCGTTAAGTTTAAAGTACAGGGACATCATTTTATTTTAACTAACATTTCTAATATTAACCTGACTATACCTTTGGATCAACGATTAAGGACCGGAAACATCGTTCGCTACACCATTCCACGACTGAGTTCGATGATACTGGCGTAAAATACAAACAAATCACTTTACTAGGTATAGGAGGGAAGAAAAGTAGTTCATCCATTTATGTAACCTAGGAAATATCGCGATTTTGAGTTTGATAATTGTCATTAGGTTTTTCTTTAATCAAAATACAATACTGCATTAACAATAAGTGTTTTTACTTACGAACTGAGCTGTCCATGTGGACGTATTCATTATGCAGTGTATAATATACTGTCGACAGCACATTAGCGTACAATGTAGAGAATGGAGTTAAACTGAAAAATAATCATAATAGCTATGGATATTTAAACACATTTTTGAAAATGGTGACCGTTCATTTCGATACAGGCTTCAGTTCATTTTGCATATACTATTGTACCTATTTCCAATTACCAGTTTTGTCCTTCGTACTAGTAACTCATGTTGAAATAATTCTGTACCTGCTCTATAAAAAATTACCTTACGTACTATAAATTCAATCTTCACTTCTGCCCGACCCGCACAGATAAAATTACTCAGACATACTATCTACTGTCCAAGTGATTTTGTCGTAGGGTCGTAGAAAGGGGGAAAATCACGTGACAGTTAATTAACGAGGCCCTTAATTATTTTCAACAGTTGTATATTACATAGACGTCCAATTCCTAACAGAAATTAATGTTTTCAGAAAAGAGCTAAGACAGCCCAGCCACTAGCATTTACAGAGGGGAAGTAGAAGTGGGTGGGGGAACCGGGATGCGAAGTAGGCAAACGGACGACAAGTACCTGTGAGAGAATATGATTCAATATTGAAAGTTCTTTCGTCACAGGAAAACGCGAACATATTTCTGGAACGTACTATACTCACTATTTCAGTACTGTTTGTGTTTACTATGACCGTAAGGCGACTTTGATTGCATACGCTTGGTTCTGTGTGGAGAACGGTTGGAAGTTTACTAGTAGAGGGGATGGGAGTGAAGTACATTAAAAAACTCAGGTACAATAAAAATTGAAGTAAAAATAAAATGATGTCCCGGTACATTATTGGGCAAGGCCACCTGAGCTTATTACCTGGCTAAGTGCAGTGTACATGTAGACCTGGTCGTAGATACTGTGTTGCGGTGGCTAAAAGAAACACTGCTGAGCGAGCAAAGGAGAAGGGGTAGTTTACTTGTATTCACCCCTCGACGGTGCTGCGGCCACCAGGTCTACACTCAGCCGGTAATTGTACGTGTGTACTAGCCTATGTCGACATTAAATGTACGAGTACTTATCTAGTTTACATTTTCTTCTCGTAACATTTCTCAGTATTAATGACATGATCTTTTCGTACGTTTTCTCGTTGAAAGAATAGGAATTGATAAAAACGTTTGCTATGAAAGTTGTTTGTTTTGAAGAGCTGTATCAAATGGTACCATATTTGACCACGACTCCCATTTGAAATTTTAAAGTGATACGCCACTGACCCCACTTCCTGTCAGAACTGACTGATGAAATCAAGCTCAAGTGAAAGTTCACATGTGCTTTAGTAATAAATATTTTTGTCTCGAAAATTTTAATGCACTAGTTTCCGAAATAAATTATTGTTACGGGTGATCTCAATCACCCTGTATAAAAAGTTCCACATGATGAGGGTACAAGAATTTCATTTTTAAAAATATGCATTTTATTCGTTTGTATATTTATGCATATACAATTTTGTCATATGATTTTGTTCAATGTTCAAAAATGTTATGTTTTATTTAACGATGCTCGCAACTGCAGAGGTTATATCAGCGTCACCGAATGTGCCGGAATTTTGTCCCCCAGGAGTTCTTTTACATGCCGCACACTTAAATGCCGTCGACCTGGCCCGGGATCGAACCCGCAACCTTGGGCATAGAAGGCCAGCGCTATACCAACTCGCCAACCAGGTCGACGATTTTGTTCACTCTTTGTTAGTTTCAGACATACAATTTTTCAATATCATGAATACTAGTTTCAATATACTGTATAGGCTATCAACTGATAAGTATGAATAAATTTATAATGTATATATATATATATATATATATATATATACATTATAAATTTATTCATACTTATCAGTTAATAACTTACGAAATATAAAGAGTAAAAAAAATTCATATGAGAATTTTTTTGGTTGTATTTTCTGAGTACGCATTGAAAATTTGAAGCAAAATGCTTCAAAACTCCGTCACGTGGGATGTTTTACATATTGAGAAATGTAAAGAAAAATAACAAAAAACAAAAAATACTTTCGAGAAAAACAAATTTTAAATTATAACTAGTGTTTCATACAACTGACATACTTGCGAGTATGCTTTAAATAGTCATTAGGACGAAAATTAAACTAGGTTTAGAAGCTAGAAAGATTGCACTTAATTAATAATTAATTTTGGTCAAATTTCACCTATGCCTTCCCTTAACATCTACACTATAATACTGATGCAATGGTAAACATTAAGGGCTATATTCATAGACATTCTTAGCGCGGGCTTCCGGTGGATTATCAGCGAACTAAAGTTTTTCGTATTCATAAACCAGTGTTAGCGATATGATATGATATGAATCCTGTACAAGTAACCAGTTGATAGCCGGGGATGTTTAGCACGCTCGTAGCGCGGGCTAGCGAAATGTCTATGAATAGCACCCTGAATCTCGCATGATGACTATACGGGGAAGAAATTTAATATTGTAGATGTTTCAGTGCTTTAGGGACAATATAATACATATTTTACAACTAAAATATGGCAGTTCTGTTACTAAAGAGATCTAGAAAAGCAGTTGCAGGAGCTCAACGACCAGATAATGGGATTTGAGGTCCATACCAGTCGCTGCAGCCGCGCCCCTTCCTGTAAGAAATGTGTTTGCACGTTATTTGCACGTTGCGGTGTATGTACAGAACTTGAGCTCATGTGTGTGGTAATTCTCAGGCGGTAACCCAACTGTAAACATCTCTTACATACTGATGCAGCGACACGCAGGTGAGCTTGGTCAACCACACTGCCGCATCTCAGACTAAACGAAAACCTTACGTCAGTCGCGGCGAAAATGCGACTCACGAGCACATTGTGGCTCGCAGTGCTTTTCTCTCGCTTCCTACCTACAACCCCCACCCTCTTACTCACTGGAGTCAAACTCCGTTCTATTTGTATTTGTCTCGGACCTCCGAGTGGCGTATCGTCGCAATATCTCTCTCGAAACCATGTACCTCTATAAAAAACGAAAGTTTCAAGTAGGATGGGAGGATGTATTCTTTTGCTTACAATATGATGAAAATATTAAATGTATGATTTGTTCACAAATATTACTAGGAAAACGGTTGTATAACATAAAACGGCATTATAAGTTACTACATGTTACTGATGAAACATTAAAAGGTTAAGTGTTATTATTATTATTATTATTATTATTATTATTATTATTATTATTATTATTATTATTATTACTACTACCATTATCATCTCTGTACGTCGATTCTTTTACAGCAGATGTACGAATAATGCGGTTAGATTTTCAATTTAAACTCACAGATTTACAATGTGACGTTAAATGAAAGCTAGATGTAAGGACTTGACAGATATTGAACTTTTCAAATCTTTGGAAAAAATAAATATTTGAAGCTTCGTTCTTTCGCTTGCTCTGTTGAAGCCATGTTCGCTGTAACTTACGTTTGTGAAAAATTATTTTCAACAATGAAAATAGTAAAAATCAAATTTAGATCACGACTGACAGACAAATACCTTCGTGATCGGATACGATTGACAGTAAGTGACATAATTCCTGATTTTGAAACTTTGTCGCAGAGACATTCTGAAGACAGTTAATTTTAGGTTGTGATAATGTGTCCTATGTTTTCTTGTTCATTTCTTTCTTCGTTACACGTCCTAAACATTAACTTCCCCTTCGGTTGTCCGCCTCCCTCCATAGGTGCTATGCACGTTGCAGCTTACACAGTGGCTCGGCGCACCATGGCCTTTTCGCCACGGCTGCCTTACGTAAAAGCTATCCTGGATCAGAATATCACATTTTTACTATCATCCGATCAGACAAAATTATAGGTTATTTTGTTCCTCATTCCACTACTCTCCCTGGCCTTTTCTGTACAAATGTCTACGACGCAACATCTAGATTAAGCTGTAAATATCTCTTAAGCACAACGTCTCTTCAAACGGCAGATGATTCTGATGGACAAAGTAAGAAACAAATTACAAAAATGTAGCACAATAAACCTGTAATCACAGCAAGATTTAATACTCTCGGAACGAGACTAACAATTACGAAAAGCTAAACAAATTTCAAGCATTTCGTGGATCAAATAAAAGCATTTCAAGCAGGAAGAAAGGCAGGTAGGCACGTTGATAGGTAGATAGATATAGCCTATACTTACCCAGATAGCACACTATCAAAAAACCTGAAGTTAAAATTTATAAAATAGTTCTATTACCGGTTATTCTGTATGACTGTGAAAATTAAACTCTCACTTTGAGAGAGGAACAGAGATTTTGTTTGAGAATAAGGTGCTTAGGAAAATATTTGGGGTAAGAGGGATGAACTTGCAGGGGAATGGAGAAAGTTATACAACGTAGAACTGCATGCATTGTATTCTTCACCTGGCATAATGAGGAATATTAAATCCAGACGTTTGAGATGGGCAGGGCATGTAGCACGCAAGGGCAAATCCAGAAATGCATATAGAGTGTTAGTTGGGAGACCGAAGAGAAGAAGACCTTTGGGGAAGCCGAGACGTAGATGGGAGGATAATAAAAAAATGGATTTGAGGGAGGTGCGATATGATGGTAGAGACTGGATTGATCTTGGTCAAGATAGGGACCGATGGCGAGCTTATGTGAGGGCAGCAATGAACCTGCGGGTTCCTTAAAAACCATTTGTAAGTAAGGGATATGATGGTAGAGACTGGATTGATCTTGGTCAAGATAGGGACCGATTGCGGGCTTATGTGAGATCGGCAATGAATCCCCTGGGTTCCTTAAAAGTCATTGTAAGTAAGACAGACAGACAGACAGGCAGACAGGCAGGCAGGCAGGCAGGCAGGCAGGCAGGCAGGCAGACAGACAGACAGACAGATAGAGGGAGGGATGGATGGATGGATAGATAGATAGATAGATAGATAGATAGATAGATAGATAGATAGATAGATAGATAGATAGATAGATAGATAGATAGATAGATAGATAGATAGATAGATAGATAGATAGATAGATAGATAGATAGATAGATAGATAGACAGACAGACAGATAGATAGATAGATAGAAATAAACTGCGTTGTTTTAATTGTTTAATAAAACTATATATGTCAACGGCGTAGCTGAGTTGGGTAAGGCGCTTGTCTGCCGATCAGAAGTTACGCTCGGGCGCGAGTTCGATTCTCGGTTGGGCTGAATACCTGGTTTGGCTTTTTTGAGGTTTTTCCCAACAGTATGGCAAATGTCAGGTAATCTATGACGAATCCTCGGTCTCATCTCGCCAAATACCATCTCGTTATCACCAATTCCATCGACGCTAAATAATCTCGTAGCTGATACAGCGTCGTTAAATAACCAAGTAAACAAATTAAATAAAACTATCTTCATCAAAATTTATCTCTCGCTAAGAGTAGTTTAATATTAATGGCCATTATTTGCGAAAATAGAAAGAATCACTATTGGCAGAGAGATTAACTCATTGTTTTCGATAAGGAAGAATAGTGTTAGGTTAGAAGAAATAGAAACGAGAGAGTTATTATCAAATGAACAGTTTGTTGAGTAATAATTAGACACCTTAGCAGTTCTTGTAGAATAGGCAGTAACGGCATACCCTTGCAGCTGGTTATTTATGCTAGTATGCATATATTATAATATCAAAGATACTTGTTCCTTTCCCAACAATTTTCTGTCGCCTGTTGCTAGGTGTTTAATGATGTAAGAAACAAATTAAATTGTAATAAATGTATAAAAATAACGTATATGTCTAACACGAATTTCTTACAAGGTCGTTAGACTGAATATGTATAATTAATACCATAATGGTTTATTACCTGTTTTATTTTGGAATGTGTTTGTGTTCGTATATACAGAACTGAAAGAAACACAAATCAAGTTTTATACAACCACATCATTCCCAACACTACGTCTACCATAAGGAAGAGAATCTGGGTAATAACAGCAAAGACAACAGTAAAATACAGGCAACAGAAGTAAAATACCGTAACTAAAATTGGTAAAGTAAATCACTCGATTCATTCACTCATAGTATTCTGCGCAAGGTAGGTCTTTCACTGCAAACCCAGCTTTCTCCAATCTTTCCAATTTTCTGCCTTTCTCTTTGTCTCCGCATGTCGTCTATCATCTGATATCTTTTTCTGTCCTTAACTCTTCTCCCGTTCACCATTCCTTCAGTGGATCCTTCAGCAGGCAGTTTCTTCTCAGCCAGTGACCCAACCAATTCCTTTTTCTCTTCCTGATCAGTTTCAGCATCATTCCTTCTTCACCCACTTTCTCTGTTCATTTCATGCTCCATTCTTCTCTATAACCACATTTCAAATGCCTCTATTCGCTTCTCTTCATTTTCGTAATGTCGAAGTTTCTGTCCCATACGATGCCACACTCCACACAAAGCACTTCACCAGTCTCTTACTTCTTTTTCCAGATATCCGCAGATGCTCCTTTTTCTATTAAAAGCTTCCTTGGCCATTACTATCCTCCTTTTGACTTCCTGGTAGTAGCTCATGTTACTGCTTATAGTACATCCCAAATATTTCAAGCAGTGAATTCGCACGTTTACCTTCTTTATTTTTGTTCCTATGACCATGGTCTTCGTCTTGTTGGCATTTATATTCATCCCATACTGCTCACAGATGTCATTTAGCTCAACTTCTCTTCTGCTGACAACGCCATATCATCAGCAAATCTTTATAAGTACACTCTATACTTCTTCCTCCTACTATCACTCTTTCCATGTTCTGAAAACTGTTCTTCAATAAGTAGATGATAAAGAGCATCCTTGGCGTACTCCTTTTCCTATTTCACTTCCTTCAGAAATTATATCTCCTAGCCTGACTGTGATTGGATCTTATTTAAAATGAAGATATACGATATGAATGGAAAGTAGAACCTATCTTTCTTTCTTTCCCTTAGTTTAACCTCTCCCTTTTAGGTTCATTTACACGACCCACGCCACACGGGCCTTACAGGGCCGCGACCTGTCGGGAGAGGTATTAATCTATTGGATCACATACATACTTTTTTGACCACACAAGGACATGGAGGGCCTCCCGGATGAGGGATCAGTTCTATGCCAGGGCCACCTCCGATACAACACAAACATTTAAGACATTACACAGCATTCACTCACACATATGAAAGGATAAGGGAAGGATCGCCGTCCATGGCCGGACTTTCAAGAGGTACAATCCCGGCATTTGCCTGGAAATAACTGAGGAAACCATGAAAAACCTCAGGCATCGAACCCCGGACCTCCCGAATGCAAGGCCAGCCCTCTACCACTCCGCTAGCCCGCTCGGTAACTAGATCCTATCAAATGTAAAAAATATGACGAAAAACAAAAGCGGTTAGAATACGAGGAAAGAATGTCAAACAAACGTATCACAAAAAAATACGTATACTACATTAGAAGCCCAAAGGACGACGTGATTCTGAAAGACTTCGAACAAGATGGAATGGGTGAAATCAGAACAGGCTATAGTTTAACGTATTAACCTGTGACGTTACCTCTGACTGAGATTCTGGCTGATATGTAGGCCTACATCTATTATCAGGCAGTACATCTCACTTGACGATATGTGTCAGAGGAAGAACAATTGTTTGTATGCATCTGAAGTCTGACTAGTGTAATATGTAGCTAGTCGGCGATGTATGCAATGAAGGGGAAAGGAACTGACCACCCTACCCCATTATTTCCTGGCTTAGTTGTCTCATAAGTGGTGCCATGTTGGTACCACTTGCGAGGTTCAAACCAAACCTGTCTTCGGACAGTTGATTAAACAACAACAATATGCAACCTTATCCCATTATTTCCTGGCCTAGTTACCTCATGAGTGATGCCTCGTTGGTGTCACTTGTGACGTTCAAACCTGTCTTCGGACAGTTGACTAAACAAAAAGAAAATATGCATTTTGTTTTGTTTTGTTTAATCTCTAGACACATTTTATTTTTTTCTGTATTTTTATATAATTGAAGCATTCCTTTAATTCATGATAATTACGCCTGAAAAACGTACATTTAATCTTGTCTTGCTTAATCTACAGGCTCTTTTTTCCTCTGTATTTTTCAAAGCATTGAAGAATTCCGTTAATGTATTTAACTACACCCGGAGTACATATATTTAGTCCTGTTTTATTTAATCTACACATTCAGTTTTTCTCTCTTATTAAAAAAATTGAAGCCTTCCGTTGATTAATAATAATAATAATAATAATAATAATAATAATAATAATAATTTATTTAACCTGGCAGAGTTAAGGCCATACGGCCTTCTCTAACACTCAACCAGGAGTAAAGACTGCGTTACAAAAACACTACAAATTTACAAATTACACTACAATTTTACACACAAAACTGAATAAGATAATAATAATAATAAAAAATAAACAACAAATAAGAAGAAATCGGACATAATATATAACATACAGAAAGAAAGAAAAAAGCATAATAATATGTGAACAGCAGGTCAAAATAAATGAGGCATACAAAAAAAGACAATTATTCATAATAATAATAATAATAATAATAATAATAATAAAATAAGAATAGTAATAATGATGATGATGATAATAATAATAATAATAATAATAATAATAATAATAATAATACTAATAGTAGTAATAAAATAGTGCAGTACAAAGTATACAGTGAATACAATATTTCTAAGTACACACAATAAGGAAAATTAGGATTATATATAGCTCAACTTATCACATTAGAGATATAACATTATCGGAAAATATGAAAACAAAAATATAAAATAAGTTGAATATCATTAGAACATAAAAAAAGAATGTGAAAACGTGGAAACATGCAATACAACACTTGTCATAATAGTAAGTTAGTTTGGCAACTCGTCATAAGATAATTTTCTAACTTGGATTGGAAAGAATTCAATGTTCGGCAGCCCTTGACTTCAGGCGGCAGAGAGTTCCAGTGACGAGAGGTAGCAACAGTGAAGGATGAGGAATACAGAGATGATGTGTGAAGTGGAATTTCTAGCGTGTTATCGCGTTGTGATCGAGTATTAATATTATGATAGCGAGAGATTAACGCAAACTAACGACCCCTGGAGAATGTAAGTCTGCATTTAGTCTTGTTTTGCTTAACTTACATGCTCAGTTTTCTGTCTGTACTTTTCAAAGCAATTAAGCATTCCATTAATGCTTGTGGTATTCTGTCAATAATAATAGTATCGGCTGTCTACACAAAAACAATTTACGTTATTGAGAACCATAATGATGTGTAATGAAACAACTCAGATAAAAGTGGTTTAACAAGAAGAGATATACGCCTAAATACATTCATTTTATAAGTCCTTATTAGGCCTATAAGTCTCGATATACAGGGTGATTCAGACCACCCGTAACAGTAATTTATTTCGGAAACTAGTGCATAAATATTTTCGAGACAAAAATATTTATAGCTAAACCACATGTGAACTTTCACTTGAGCTTGATTTCACCAATCAGCCTTAACAGGAAGCAGGGTCAGTGGCGTATCACTTTAAAATTTCAAATGGGAGTCGGGGTCAAATAAGGTACCATTTGATAGAGCTCTTCAAAACAAACAACTTTCTTACTTACTTACTTACAAATGGATTTTAAGGAACACGAAGCTTCATTGCCGCCCTCACATAAGCCCGCCATCGGTCCCTATCCTCTGCAAGATTAATCCAGTGTCTATCATCATACCCCACCTCCCTCAAATCCATTTTAATATTATCCTCCCATCTACGTCTCGGCCTACCTAAAGGTATTTTTCCCTCCGGTCTCCCAACTAACAATCTATATGCATTTCTGGATTCGCCCATACGTGCTACATGCCCTGCCCATCTCAAACGTCTGGATTTTAAGTTCCTAATTATGTTAGGTGAAGAATACAATGCGTGCAGTTCTGCGTTGTGTAACTTTCTCCATTCTCCTGTAACTTCATCCCCCTTAGACCCAAATATTTTCCTAAGCACCTTATTCTCAAACACCCTTAACCTATGTTCCTCTCTCAAAGTGAGAGTCCAAGTTTTTACAACCATACAGAACAACCGGTAATATAACTGTTTTATAAATTCTAACTTTCAGATTTTTGGACAGCAGACTGGATGATAAAAGCTTCTCAACCGAATAATAACACGCATTTCCCATATTTATTCTGCGTTTAATTTCCTCCCGAGTGTCATTTATATTTGTTACTGTTGCTCCCAGGTATTTTAATTTTTCCACCTCTTCGAGCTACCTGAGGACGCGCCATGCCGTGGTGATAGGGACCCACCATACATGGAACAACTTTCTTAAGAAACGTTTTTATTAATTCCTACTCTTTCAATGAGAAAACGTACGAAAAAAGCAAAAGGTGATTCGGATCACCCATAAGTCATTTATTTCGGAAACTAGTGCATGAAAATTTTCGAGAAAAAATTTTTATAACTGATCCACATGTGAACTTTTTTCACTAGAACTTGATTTCATCAATCAGCTCTAACGGGAAGTAGGGTCAGTGGCGTATCACTTTAAAATTTCAAATTAGAGTCGGGTCAAATAAGATACCATTTGATAGAGCTCTTGAAAACAAACGTTTTTATTAATTCCTACTCTGCCAGTCACTTGACCACGCCGAAGTATTAGGAGTCACTGACAGTGTTAGAAGAATAGTACAGGTATGTGCTGCTCAGAACGGCAGACAGTTTGAAAATTTATAAAAAAAAATAATGAAATTGTCCACCCTTTCAGTAACATGTCAACATTAATTGTCTTGTTTACATTTTCGTCTTGTAACATTTCTCAATATTGATGACATTATCTTTTTGTACGTTTTCTCATTGAAAGAGTAGAAATTGATAAAAACGTTTCCTATGAAAGTTGTTTGTTTTGAAGACCTCTATCAAATGGTACCTTATTTGACTCCGACTTCCATTTGAAATTTTAAAGTGATACGCCACTGTCCTACTTCCTGTCAGAGCTGATTGATAAAATAAAGCTCTAGTGAAAGTTCACATGTGGTTTAGTATAAATATTTTTGTCTCGAAAATTTTAATGCACTAGTTTCCGAAATAAATGACTGTTACGGATGGTCTGAATCACCCTGTATATAAATTTAAATGTAAAATATGTGTCATTAAATTTCCACTAGCAAGAAAGGTGGAATATGTTTGGAATTCAATCGAATCCTGTTTAATAATTAAGCGCTACGACAGACGGAAGTCATTTTTTCCTAGTCATCGTTGCCATGCCAGCGCGTAGTTGTGTTACCACGTGCTCGCTTGAAGACAGATGGAAAGTCGTTGATACTGATTGATTTGGCTGTTTGTGCTGAAAGAAATTCTTCTGCATTTAAAGTTGGCTTTTTGCTTTCGACACTGCTGTAAACACAACAGATACAGGAAGTGCATTGCTTTTGTGGAATTTCACAAGTTTTAATGAAAACGGTTCTAGCCAAACGATTTCCCTCTTCTCTGAAGTTTATATAAAAGTACTGCAACGGTTTACTAATGTGTTTGGTGTACCTAAGGAATGTAAATGCATCACTGGTAATATAAAAGAATTGCGTACGAAATATATTTCGCAGAAAGTATGACGATGATGATGTTGATGATGATGATAGTAGTAATAATAATAATAATAATAATAATAATAATAATAATAATAATAATAATAATAATAATAATAATAGGCCTAATCACCTCTGGCAGGTTCTGGCTGATATGTACAGTAGTGGCAAAAAAACTGGACCGACCCTTGTAGCTGATTTCAGAGCCTTGTTAACTCCAGAGTACGATAGACTGGTAACTAAGACTTTCGTGGTTCGAATCCTGCCTGAGAAGGAAACCTTTTTTTTGTTCCTTATTCAAAATATATTCCCAATACTTTTTGATTTGTAGAAAACTGCATTTCTTCTCATCCTTTGTACATGTATAATCCAGCGATTATACAAGGATAAATTAATATATGTATACAGATCCTGATTGCACAACTTTTAACACTATATCACTTCGGAAAACGTATTATGTGTCTTTCGCGTGTTAAATTTTATATTACCTTGTTAACATGTTTCGGCCTGCTATTGACCATCTTCAGAACTGTCTGTTGCTGGTCTTGGCGGCTTTGGTTTTGTTTCATGTGGGGGTGTGTTTGTTTAGTGTAATGTGAAGTCAAAGAGTGTGTGTATTCTGAAATTGAGTTGTGTGTTGAGAATTTCATTTGGATGTGTTTTTGTGTGTCTGCATATTTCGTACAGACACAAACACAGACATGGAAAATCTACACAACCAACCAAAAAGCCAGAAAGTAAACACACTAGAACAATACAAAATACGGGCTTCGAGAGGATGACCCTATTTTCACATAGCGTTAAAACTGTACGTCTTTTTCTGTGTATAAAAACTGCTAGCTATTTCTTATCGTAATGGTTTAAATTTGTTATTTAATGACACTGTTAATTGCGAGGTTAGCTAGTGTCGATGAAATTGATGATGGTGATGTGGTATTTTGCGACAAGAGTCCCAGGATTCTCCATTGAATTACCTGACATTCGTTTTACAGTCCGTCAAAACCTCGGGGAAAAATGCAACCCTATAATCAGTCCAAGCGAGATTCGAAACCACACCCAAGCACAACCGCGGATCAGTAGACAAACGCACTACTACCAGAGGTACGCCGGTGACGTATTTCTTATGGTAATTTAATACAAATTATATTAAATTACTATTAATTTAAATTTATTTGTGCGAGATCGTGCGTATTTGCTTGGTTTCCGCACAAAATCAATCCGCGGTAAGTCTAAAATTCCACATTCAGTATTCCCAACCTAACACACATAACAATTTCCCTCTTCTTACCGCTTAAGTGACATATTGATTTTACTGCTTTAGGCTTTTAACATATTATTTTTAGAGACGTTCAGTATAGTAATAATTATAAATTGGAAACTTACCACTGCAATTTCACCTAAATTGCACTGTTAATTATTGTTTTTAAATATTTGCAAAAATTAAGTAAACTCTAAATCATTGCATAACCTTACCGTTTGTTTTAAGTTCGCATTTATAGACTGGGGGAAAAAAAAGACAGACGTATATCACGGCCTGCTGGAGTATAGTAAACACAGAAAACATTTTACAGCAACAATGTTGAAGATAGATATTTTTGTTTTCCAAATTTGCCGTCATTGAACAGAAACCAAGATAGAGATTTGATTGCAACTAATTAGAAATTCCTCTTTCAAGTATGTAATAAACGATCTTCGCACAAAATAATGTACGATACACGAGCGTAATGTTTTCTTTCAATTCTCGGGAATTAAAAAAGCTCAACTACGTTTCGCTTTTTCAAACTTTTTCTCGAACATGAAAACTTCAACATACCGCTCTTGTAACGCATATTACTATATCACTAATTCTGAAAGCTAGGAAACTAAGACGTAATAGAATTTTTGGTACTGCTAATAATTGTTTCAAATTTTGACGTTGGCGATAGCTACTTCGACTTGAACGTATGTTGTAATCGATTATTAACCAACTTACGATACAGCTATGAAGTCTCAGCAGATTGCATAAAGTTATTAACACAATATCGGGTCAAGGCCAATCTTATGACTCGCTTCCTGCTTTTTTCCTTCAGATTTGTACTTAACACACAAATGTGATACGTCATAGGAAAGCATATATTTGTCGAGGGCACGATGTTATTGTTTGTTTGGTGATAAAAGTGTCCTTACGTCTCTTTCCGATATTCTTAACGTCTTGCACCTTATCTTTTGACTTTGGAATGGACCTAACGCAACCTAACATACTCTCTCGTATTATACATTTTCGTAATATTAAATTTCTTAGATTGTCCTTCAATTGTACACTTGTCTCTGGGAGAATTCCGTTTCCTTGGTTACAACAGAGTGACAAAACTCAATCGTAATTTATATCACTTCACACACTTCTCATCAAAGAGATACCGTTTCGGTTACTTCTTGATTTTTAGCAAATAAGTATCAATGGAACAGGTATAGGTTATAGAATTGCCGTAGGGCTACGAAAAATCTGAATTGTTCACATTTTGTGCTTCAAAAATCCTTTTGATTAAGCAGTTATTTACGACAGAGTGTTAAAAATGGTATTTTATTTTGTAAGGAGGGTAAAGGTAAAGGTATCCCCGTAACATGCATTGAAGGCACTTGTGGGGCATGGAGGTAGAGCCCCTTGCTTTCCATGACCTCGGCACTAGAATGAGGTGGTGTGGTCGGCACCAAGCTCTGGCCGCCTTTTACCCCCGGGAAAGACCCGGTACTCAATTTTATAGAAGGCTGAGTGAACCTCGGGGCCGTTCTGAAAGTTTGGCAACGAGAAAAAATCCCGTTACCACCTGGGATCAAACCCCGGACCTTCCAGTCCGTAGCCAGCTGCTCTACCAACTGAGCTACCCGGCCGCCCTTTGTGAGGAGGGATATTTGAGAAACAGGGTTGCAGAGTGAGTGACGCAACTCTAGAACAAAAAAAAATCATGTTCAACTTTTTTATGCCTTGACGTTATTTTTTTGGACAGCCGTTGGTCCGTGGTGGTAGGTTATAGAGATAATTTTCCCTACATTTCCACTGCTGTATTCCCCCTCTTTGTAATAGCGAAACATTATCTCCGTCACATGAGGACTGTGAACGTAAGTTTTGTCTTATGTTTTCATGTGATATATTGTCCACACCTGGCTGCGAAACCAGGTGGCCCGGGTTCGAATCCCGGTAGGGGCAAGTTACCTGGTTGAGGTTTTTTTCCGGGGTTTTCCCTTAATCCAATACGAGCAATAGCTGGGTAACTTTCGGTGCTGGACCCCGGACTCATTTCACCGGCATTATCACCTTCATATCATTCAGACGCCAAATAACCTAGATGTTGATAAAGCGTCGTAAAATAACCCAATAAAATAAATAAAATAAAAATAAAATTCATGTGATATTTAATATTAATCATGTTTCCACCACTTTAATATTGTACTAAGATGCAATAAAGTAAATTTCAGGATTTTGTAAAAGAAAAAAAAAATACACTCGTTATAAGGAAGGTGGCTTTTCGCATGCAGTCTGTTTATACAGGGTGTTTCCGAGGTGGTGTTACAAACTTTCAGGGATGATGGCGAAGGGCATCAACGGTCAGGATTTCCTTACATTCTCCTTTTGCTTCTGCTCCGCTATTGCGACATTGTTGCCTCGCAGACACGAATAATCACTGTAAATTAAATATATTTCCCCTTCCAGTATCTCAATACTAGAGTGAGAGCTTATTAAATCATATCTGGGCATTTACTATATGAATATTATTTTACGTTAGACTATTTCGTTTATATGACATCATTCTATTTTCGAGCAATGAAGTGTAATGACATTTTGAATTCCAACCAATCACAGTCAGACTTTGCGATAATTTTTGCAGCTAGATTTATGGCTATCAATTTATCGCATGGTCGTTCTTTTGTTTAGTCGTTGTCGTCAACTATTTCCCCGTAAATTGATGATTATGAATACATTAAGATGCAACTACACGGTTAAACTTTTCTTTCAACTTTAAAGCAATGAATGCAAGATTGATATTTAATATTAATTAATATATTTACGCAGTGAAGACGACGTTGAAAACGGCGCACCATTTAGACACAAAATCTTCATGCATCTTAATTGAACGTACCTTTTAAACTTGATTCTATCAATATTCTTCCCAGATTGCACGCATACGCGATTGGAATATTGAACTGTGTAGATGCAGCTTTAGTTCCGTTACACACTACAGCGAGAATGCGTTTGTCGAGCTATAAAAAATGCTTTCGTGTAGCACTGATTGTAACGGTGGAAATAAGACACAGCTGACATTGGTCCTGCTCCCACAGGTAACATAACCTATAAGTAGTCTATAAAATTGTATCTTATGAATGAAATCAAACATTTAATAGAAAGTCAGATGTTCAAATTTATGTAACATCATCGTATATCTAACCCAATGACCTTGCATAATAATAATAATGTCTTTGATCAAACTGCCTTCCGTGTGGCGTAATAAAATTCGTGTTTTAATTAGGCCTATCTATACAGAGATGGCTTCACTGTGTAGCAACATGTCTCGCTGTGAATACATAAGCATTGGTATATAGCTGTCCCCACTGTTACTGTTAAATTAAATAATGATTTCAGCAGATAATGAAAATGTATTTATGTTATAATAATAAGAGAAAAGTGCAGTACATGTAATTAACATTGTTAAACCTGTATTTCGCTTTTCGCAATTGGCATTACTGAATAATAACATCGAATTTCTTTATTACAGTAATCGATATTCATCTACGAGTATTTCAACTTCACAATGTCTGAATAGGTTAAGTATTCGTTAATAAACAATTATTAACAATTTGTGATCGAATTTTAGGGATATATTATTTACATCTTTATTTTATTCACGAAATAGTCCTAATAAATGCCACTCGAGGTCTGAGATTACTACAGACAAAATCCATAATACATGGTGCTTTTCCCGGAGTTTTCCTTTCTTCCTCAATTTTGCAAATTTCATTTCATCAGCACGCTCAATTTTACCCTACATTCCCCTCATTTAAATCATAAATAAATATGATATAGAGAGGTGAGAGTCTCAAATGGTGATGTTCAATCAGATACAGCTTTTCTCTCTGTAATGTTCACGATCGGTGGACAAAGTAGGGACATATATAGAAATATCCTCTATTTTATTATCAGGGACCGGATTTTTATATAATATCAAGGTGTGAAATATGTACATATTTATGTAAGAAAAATAAGCTAAATATGTACCAAAATATGTAAAATCATGGAAATATTTAATATCAATATCTGGCAGATATAGGATAGGTAAGACTCACCAGTTGTGATTTCATAGAGCACCCGACTTTTTTACCGCACACTTGGCACATCTGTAGTGAAAGCTTCGTCCATCGCAATCCTTATTTTTATTTTTTTCGTTAGGGTTGAAGATACAGGGTCCATTTTAGTTAGTTAAAAGCAGTAGATAAACGCACTTGCACTTTATACTGTAAATACTAAAACTAGAGAACTGAGTGAAATGAATGATACAACAGAACTGCAAGCACTGTTTCGCTTTACTGGATTAGGAGAAAATAAGAGGAGATGTGGGACACATGCATTTTAGCTGCTCCCTGTAAGAAACAAAGTACCTACTAAAATCTCAAACTATAGGCATTTACAAACTGTTGTTTGAAAAGTGACATTCCTGTCTCATTCAGAAGGGTAGGATTATTCCAGCCGAGAACCATACTTTCTAATTGCTCGAAAAATCCCATTTCTGTATAGATCTACTAAATATAAAGTAAAGAAGTCAAGCATAACCTGAAAAGCTATTTATTTTAATCTTTCAACATCTTTCCAGTTTGTTCCTTTACTCCAGCTTCTTTTCAAAAGTCGGCTACTTTATTGCAGCTCATGCCAGACTTGACACGGGTTTTCCCTGGAAAGATTAGGAAGAGGGTGGGTAAGGTTGCAAATTGCATGGGAACGGCTTGTTAAGATGTGTGCAGAACAATTATAGTTCGAGACAAATCATGTCGTCGTCCCACTCCACCGCATGAAGACAACGCTACTTTCTGAGTGATTTTTACAATACAAGGTAGTTGTACGAGAAGGTTGTCTTTATTCATTCATATTTACAGTGGATGGTATGGGGTGAGTGACTCTATTACCTCCTGGAACTAAAGACGTTATGTTTCGTCCCGAAATATATCCTTTTTTGGGTAGATAAAAAGGCTAAAATCTGTGTATTTAAAATTGTAAACTTCCCCAACAGAAGTTTTTGTTTTTCCTTTTAGAGACGTAAAAGTAAATAAACTCCCTAAATATGTAGATTTATGTAATACCAAGCCATAATATGTAATGCGGGGTAAATATGTAAAAACATGTAGTATCAAATTTTAATATATTAATGGTAATTACAAGACATATAAAGATTTGTTATGTATATATGGTTAGGTTGAAAGGAATATAATACGTAATTACATAAAAATCCGGTCCCTATTTATAATAAACAACTGCCCATCGTCAAAACTGCACCTTTAGTCACAGAACATTGCACAGCCAGTCGTCTGAATAGATATTCTGGGAGTGAAATTCCTTGTAATTCTGAAGAAGTAAAAATTCCGATACGCAAGAACTCGGCAATGATGAAATATGTACGAATTCGAGACGTTTGGACCCATACCACGCACGCATGGCTTGTACAACATACCAATGATGCGAAGTTGTTGTCCAAGTTGCTACATGCATTCCACGATGGTACTTTTCCAACGGAGGGACTTTGAAGGACTTGGGTAAACTGTCAAGTCAAACAACAAATAGCATATATATGCCCAGAACAAACACGCACGTGATGGGGCTAGAGATAATGCTCAAACACAGTGTTCGCTGCTTCCCTGTAATCTCTCACCTGCGCTTTCGTTTCAGTGAACAAGCAGTTCATGGAGGCAATATGCAGCTGAGAGCAAATGCCACCACAGCATGGATTCTACACTTCTTTTGTAAGATATAACACAAATATTAAACCAGAAGCTCGTCTTTAAAGGTGTGTACTTTGCCGAACGGTTAGGGCAATGGCTTTTCACTATGGAGATCCAAGAACAAACCGACGAGTCCAAAGTTCTGTTCCACAAAAGCGTGAAATATTACACAAGTTATGCTACAAATAAAAGTTAAGCCTACCTACTTTAACATGGAGTTCTATCACAGTCTAGTATATACAGTCGCGAAGCTCGATACGTAGTAAATATGCAAACATTAGATAGTTGCTCACCACTAGGATCGCTAATATCGCCTCATTACAGGCAATGTAAAATAGTACCGTCACAGTCTATTGTTTCTAGCACCCTCGAAACTCAAGCTTCGTGACTGTATATAGTAGACTGTGGTTCTATGTTCATGTTGTCGTCGTTATCATCATCATCATTATCATCATCATCATCATCATCATCATCATCAGGGCTACGATTTTGATGAAATTGCATCTTTTTTCTAGTAAGCCAGAAACATTGCTGCATTAGTATTTATATGTTATGTGATAAACTGAGTGTTTTAAGACAAACAAATTAATATTCCATACTGTAGATTACATAAAACTAGTACAAATTTTTCTGTCATGGGGATGAAATTATATAATAAGCTTCCCAGTCAATATTATAAGTTACCAACCAATAGTTTCAAAGCTAGATTTTATAATTGGCTTTTAATTAATCCTTTCTACTCTGTGGATGAGTTTCTTAACATAAATTCATACGTAATTGTTTTTTAATAAATAAAGTTATTTACATTTAGTTACAAATATTACATTAAGAGTGATGTGTTTTCATTAATTTTAGAGCTTCAAAATGTTTTGTGTTTTCATTCTAATTACTGTTTTCAATTATATGTGTATTTTCGAATGTATGGTTTTTTTCTTTGTGACGAAGCCTATCACTGTATGTTTAATGACTTAATAAATTGAATTGAATTGAATTGACATATTTGTTAGGGCATTTTTTTGCATTTTTTGCCAGTTTCAACTCATAAGAGCATCTTTTGTGTTATTCGGACGTTTTTTAGGCATTTTAATTTAATTTCGGCCATAAATCCCCATTATTAATATAAAATAATGTTTATTTCCTTTGATATTTTGTCTAGATATTTTGTCCATTAATACCCTTTATTTTTTACTTGGTTGTTTAACGACGCTGTATCAACTACTAGGTTATTTAGCGTCGATGGAGTTGGTGATAGTGATATGATATTAGGCGAAATGAGGCAGAGGATTCGCCATAGATTACCTGACATTTGCCTTAAGGTTGGGAAAAACCTCGGAAAAAACCCAACCAGATAATCAGCCCCAGCGGGAATCGAACCCGCACCCGAGCGCAACTCCGGATCGGCAGGCAAGCGCCTTAACCGACCGAGATACGCCGGTGGCTAATACCCATTATTTTGTATAATATTTTAATCGTTTTTCTACACAAATATTGCCCTTTTAACGTAGTACACCTCATGTAATGGATCAGTCCAACCACCCCTTCAATATAGACTCCTCTATACCTGCTAATTCCGTATAAGAGTAGCCTTGTGATGGGCTACATGGAAACTACATCAGGTGAAATAATTAACGAAAGTGTACCACTTAGAAAAAAATATGTAAAATTAAATAAACTTAAATGTTGGTACAAGAATTTAATTTAATTAGCCTACTAGTCTAAATATTAAGTAGCACAAAACTCCTTTTCCTACTAAGCCAATTTTAGAATGTAAGATCAATTTTTAGGGCATTTTAAGGGCATTTTTGAAAGATTTTTAGATCATAAGTGCATTGTTTTTAGGACATTTTTTCATGATTTATAGGTCATCAAAATCCTAACCCTAATCACCGTCATCATCATCATCATCGAGTGTTCAAGGGTAAAATTCACTGTTGAACCTGATCAACACTGCTCTCTTTTTCTGTCTGGCGTACCTGTATCTATTCAATTATCAATTTGAGGAATAATGACCTGAATATTCGATTTACATGTTGAAGCCAATTCGTTTTGTTCCTTGCTATTTCTTTCCAAAATTGCGTTTACTTTCAAATCCTTGCAAAATTTCGTCGTTTGGTTTCAAATCTGACCAACTATACGCAGTTGATTTTCGTAAAAAAATATTTTTCTGTTCTACAAATTAACATACAAGTATAGTATCTTATTATTTGTTGTAAGTTAATAACTACACTATTCATTTATTTCCGTTCCAAACAATTGAAAGTAAATATTTCGTGGAATTTTATGTTCTGATGAATAAGTAAACAGTGTAAATAATCTGGTATCTAGGTTGACTGTACTTGCTTTCATAAGAAGTGTGTTGTAACCTATTTCCAATGTCATACAAAGGTTGTAACTTCACGGAAGCTGTTAAAAATAGAACCGTTTAATCTATCTCCAAATATTTGAAAAGTTTAATTATTTCACCATCACTTTCACCGCTAACACTAGGCTACATATGTAAGTCGGTTGATGTAAATATATCCTATAAAATACCAATAAAACTTTACTCTATTGGCACTTGTAAAATAAAACTATTTTTCTGCGGTTTTCCATACAATACCTCTTAATGTTTTCCGGCAGAGGATAGGATAGCATCTTCTGTCATTTTACTTACCAAACAGAAGGCTAATCTGTCACGGAAGATTACTGACAACAGATGGGTTGTGATTATTAAATGTTACATGGTTGGATAGAAAGCCCTTTTGAATTGGTAAAAGGTAAAGGCCATGAAGGCACTTGGGGGCATGGAGGTAGAGCCCCATGCTTTCCATGACCTCGACACTAAAATGAGGTGGTGTGGTCGGCATCACGCTCTGATCGCCTTTTACCCCCGAGAAAGACCCGGTACTCAATTTTATAGAAGGCTGAGTGAACCTCGGAGCCGTTCTGGAAGTTTGGAAACGATAAAAATCCTGTCACCACCCGGGATCGAACCCCGGACCTTCCAGTCCGTAGCCAGCTGCTCTACCAACTGAGTTACCCGGCCGCCTTTTGAATTGATAAAGTATATTTACGTGGAGAGTCTTGGGGAACCACAAAAAAATAAGGAAACCCGACCCTTGGACTCGAACTCAGGATCTCCCGAACCTAAGACAGACGTGCCAACCACAATAGCATCATGCTCGGTAAGAATACAACTTACTAACGCTACTCTTGCGAATCAAAATACATGTCACTGCCTCATATGTAAGTAATAAGTAAGAAAAATAAATGCAATAGTGTACATGAAGCTTTTTGCACGAACGTGTTTTTTGTTGTATTTACAGCTATTGTTGTTAGGCCTTGAAAGTTAGAATTCTCTCACAGAAACTTTTTGCTAGGATACCATTCTTCATAATATAAAACCATACTAAAATAGATCCATTACAGTCCACTTATTGTTACTTAGTTACCGTTACAGTACAGTTTTGCGAAGGCTTTGGAATAATATTGGTCTAAATTTTCAATGAAAAAATATATTGTATTTGCAATTTTAAAAGAATATGATGGTGCAAATAAATACACGTTTTTAAAAAGCATTTCCCAACCTTGTATCGTCATATACTACTGTGGAACACAAGTTTCCTTATTTGTATTACTACATTTACACGCATATTCCAATTCAATGGTGAACATTCTACGTAGCAA
This sequence comes from Periplaneta americana, assembly GCA_025594305.2. Lineage (NCBI taxonomy): Eukaryota > Metazoa > Arthropoda > Insecta > Blattodea > Blattidae > Periplaneta > Periplaneta americana. Next base: position 4,368,784 of record JAJSOF020000037.1, on the reverse strand, counting down.
GTAAGTTACAATCAGTAGGTGTAGTTGATGCCGATGCCTGAGTATTCAGTTACTGTACTATGAATTTTCAGGGCAGAACAACTAGGAATGGTAAGAAAGTTTTGAAGTTATTACCTTCATGTATTAAGAAGACTCAATCTCGTCAGCAAAGACTATGACAAAGAATTTCTCGTACGATGTTTACATTCATACGAAACAGAAGCTCAAAATAGGCCTATTTGTGAAACAATTTGTAGATCCCCGTAAGCGAAGGCAAAAACAATATTACTCAACTGAAGTTTCATTCCATAATAGTAATACCTATAATTATGACCAGGAAAACAGAAACGACAAAAACAGATAAACTAGACACAAACAGCAACAGTATGTAGCTACTGTACTTACGTAATTCGTGTTTTTGTAATGACGATTTCAACTACAGTTATCATTAATCTTCGCCACAATGACGGTTTGTTTACTGACGACAAGTAAGGGCTTTGAAAGGAGTATTTACAGCATTTATTAATACTCTTTTTTTAATTGTAATAGAGGGAAACTCTCATACCCGACCAAGGCAAGCAAATCTCGTGAAGGTAAAAGATATCCCAGGACGCCGTATGGCGGAAAGAAGATAGAATGCAAATGTTTTCTTGACATGTGAAGGATTAGGAGGTGATGTGGTTAGCAGAATCGGTGCTCAATTTGATAGGAGGTTGAGCACATTACACGCTGTTTTGAAACTTAAGATAATGAGAAAATTCCCGTTATCACCCGACTGCGAAGTCAGGACCTTCCAGTCCGCAGCTAGTTCCTCAACCAACTGAGCTACTAAGACGCCAAACTAATCTTGTACTTCGCTATGAGAAACCATCATTCCATCCTGTTGCTAGATTTTCAATGAAAATTAGTATACCAGAAAATTGCATTAGAGCTATCGAGTTAGCCAGACAGGTTTGCCATGATTTCAAACGGCAGGTTTTCCCTAGGTATAGTCCGAATTAGCTTACTTAATACCCTAAGGGTGAAACCTAATAATTTTACCCTATTACTACATATGCTAGTGGATTATAGTGATTTTCTAGCTCTCAGGTTGAATTTTCTTTTACCAACATCGTTTCGAATTTCGGATACTGACAAATACTATGACTGGCAGTTATTCTCTGTTATGTTGGCAGCAATAATTTCTGTTTGCAGTAAAGAAAACTGATGAAAATGCAAGTATCTAGGTTTGTGAATTAATAATTGGTAATTACTTAATTACTTACTGGCTTTTAAGGAACCCAGAGGTTCATTGCCGCCCTCACATCATCCCGCCATTGGTCCCTATCCTGAGCAAGATTAATCCATTCTCTATAATCATATCCCACCTCCCTCAAATCCATTTTAACATTATCTTCCCATCTACGTCTCGGCCTCCCCAAAGGTATTTTTCCCTCCCGCCTCCCAAATAACAATCTATATGCATTTATGGATTCGCCCAAACGTGCTACATGCCCTTCCCAGCTCAAACGTCTGGATTTAATGTTCCTAATTATATCAGGTGAGGGATACAATGCGTGCAGTTCTACGTTGTGTAACTTTCTCCATTCTCCTGTAACTTCATCCCTCTTAGCCCCAAATATTTTTCTAAGCACCTTATTCTCAAACACCCTTAACCTATGTTCCTCTCTCAGAGTGAAAGTCCAAGTTTCACAACCATAAAGAACAATATAACTATTTTATAAATTCTAAATTCTAACTTTCAGATTTTTTTACAGCAGACTGGATGATAAAAGCTTCTCAACCGAATAATAACAGGCATTTCCCATATTTATTCCGTGTTTAATTTCCTCCCGAGTATCATTTATATTTGTTACTGTTGCTCCCAGGTATTTGAATTTTTCCACCTCTTCAAAGGATAAATTTCCAATTTTTATATTTCCATTTCGTACAATATTCCCGTCACGAGACATAATCATATACTTTGTCTTTTCGGAATAATTCCAAACCTATCTCTTTACTTGCTTCCAGTAAAATTCCCGTGTTTTCCCTAATTGTTTGTGGGTGTTCTCCTAACATATTCACGTCATCCGCATAGACAAGAAGCTGATGTAACCCGTTCAATTCCAAACCCTCTTTGTTATCCTGGACTTTCCTAATGGCATACTCTATAGCAAAGTTAAAAAGCAAAGGTGATAGTGCATCTCCTTGCTTTAGCCCGCAGTGAATTGGAAACGCATCTGTCAGAAACTGACCTATACGGACTCTGCTGTACGTTTCACTGAGACACATTTTAAGTAATCGAACTAGTTTCTTGGGAATACCAAATTCAATAAGAATATCATATAATACTTCTCTCTTAACCGAGTCATATGCATTTTTGAAATCTATGAATAACTGATGCACTGTACCCTTATACTCCCATTATTATTATTATTATTATTATTATTATTATTATTATTATTATTATTTATTATTATTATTATTATTATTATTATTTCAGTACGTTGCATTGTGATTTTACCATCCTTGGTGTTATCTGATATTATTTGGCAACACTGAAGAGATGGCCAAATTAACCTTTTAGGAACTACTTTTACGTGATCCCCAGTATAGCTATTGCCGTTTATAATTTTCCTATCCTTTATTGTCAGTAATATAAAACAGATGGATGAAGAGGTATGTCCCTGCAATGAGCCCATGGATACGACGGTCGACGGCAAACTCAACTTTTATTGATCCGTCTATGAGAAGTACTCTTGAGTTTGGTTCAATGGACGAAAATAAGTTACAACAATAATGTTAACATGAAGAAACAGCCTATGTATAACTTATAAGTGCAGCCTGTAGTGCTTATGTACACGTCGCACCTACTACAGAGATGACTGTTATGTAAAATTAATATGATAAGATACAAGAGGCCAACGATGAATCACTGTTTCAATTTAAATAAAAAAAGTTAGTAGTCATACATGCCAGGAATGCTTAAACTCTTACTATTAATACATTTCCTTAAAACTGATTTCATACGCCTTACTTTTTCTCCGTTCCATAAAGGCTCATTCACAATGAAAATTAAACATAACGTAACCGTTAACTTAACGTTACAGTAAAATCAAGAAGTCATACCATCATTCACGATAGAACCATAAACATAACAGCAAACATACTTGGTAACCATGGAAACATAACAACGACGCCATTTCCTCATATTCTGTCGTATAGGCTACTTCAGCGCTCCACGATTGTGTTCTGTTTGCAAATCATGTAAGCATAAGCATGAAATTCTGGAGTTTGCAAACTTTCATGTTAACGTCTTACGGTAATTTTTATGTCAGTGCTTATGTGAATCATTGTGAATGATCCCATTTGGTAGCCTGGGCGCAAACTTCTGTGTTTATGTTACGGTTATGTTTAATTTTCATTGTGAATGGGCCTTAAGAAATAATATTTGTGACCTGGTAGAGTGTAAGAGAAGGTCCTATGGCCTTAACTATGCCAGAATAAATGAATGAATAAATAAATAAATAAATAAATAAATAAATAAATAAATAAATAAATAAATAAATAAATAAATAAGTAAATAAATAAATAAATAAGTAAATAAATAAATAAGTAAATAAATAAATAAGTAAATAAATAAATAAATAAATAAGTAAATAAATAAATAACTAAATAAATAAATAAGTAAATAAATAAATAAATAAGTAAATAAATAAATAAATAAGTAAATAAATAAATAAATAAATAAGTAAATAAATAAATAAGTAAAGAAATAAATAACTAAATAAATAAATAAATAAGTAAATAAATAAATAAGTAAAGAAATAAATAAGTAAATAAATAAGTAAATAAATAAGTAATTAAATAAATATGTAAATAAATAATAAATAAGTAAGTAAATAAATAAATAAATAAATAAGTAAATAAATTAGTAAATAAATAAGTAAGTAAATAAATAAATAAGTAAATAAATAAATAAATAAATTAATTAATTAATTAAGTAAATAAATAAATTAATTAAGTAAATAAAATGCATTAAATAAAATAAATAAATAAATAAACAAACAAACAGACAGACAAGCAAACAAAGAAACAAAAAGTAAACAAATAAATAAATAAATAAATAAGTAAATAAATAAATTAATTAAGTAAATAAAATGCATTAAATAAAATAAATAAATAAACAAACAAACAGACAGACAAGCAAACAAAGAAACAAAGAAGTAAACAAATAAATAAATAACATAATTAATTAACAACAAAGAAATAAACAAATAAGTGAACAAATGAATAAATAAATAAGTGAATAAATAAATAAATAACTTAATTAATTACCAACAAAGAAATAAACATATAAGTGAACAAATGATAAATAAATGAGTACATAAATAAATAAAATGAATGAGTGAATTAATTAATTAATAAGTAAATTAATAAATAAATGGATGAATAAATGAATGAATAAATAAATGAATAACTTAATAAATGAACAAAGGAACAAATAAATAAATAACACTTAATTTCCTCAATAAAATGTTAATTTTATCACGTTTTCAATAACCTCACGAATATTGATGTTGCACTGATATAAAATCTTGTTGTCCTTACTGACAGGTACCCAAAAATTAGCATTAATGGCAACACTTTATATTCTTTGGAAGCTTAGGGTGGAGAAGCCACTACCACGTTACGGTAATAAATTCATAGTAAGTCGTGAAGGGAACATTCATAGCCTGAGGACAAATCGACGCAAAATCGTGAGGAATCCATTAAACTGATTACATAAGAGTTGCATCGATCTGTTTCACGACAGCATTCATTAGAATCTTTGCTTCGGGTGACCAAACTTGACGCCAGGTGGTTCCTCGCTGTCCCGTTATGCAAGAAGAAGTGGTCTTCCAACATCGGTCAGCTCTAGTAGAGATATCTCTCTGTTTGACGTAAAACAATCGACGTGAGAAAACTTATCTGTCGTTAAAGAATAAAGAAGCTAATAATATTAATTATAGTGAGGTAAAAAATATTTAGGACCTCAGAGAAAACTATCAACTGCCTAATGATGTCTATAGAGACAAATAAAAATAAGAATAGTTTAAACCTTGACGATGATAACGATGACGATGATGATGATTATGATGATGAACACTATTATGACCATGAGGAAGATGATTATGGTGACGACGACAATGAAAACGACGGAGACCATGATGATGATGATGATGAAGAAGAAGAAGAAGAAGATGATGATGATGATGATGATGATTCATGTTCTTTATTTGCGTGAAGGTACAAGAATACAAGAGGCCCGTCAATGTGATAATATAAAAAACAATATGTCAGTATTTAAAATATTAAAAGAGTTAAAAAAATAATAAAATTTAACCAAAATACTACATCATTTTCAAAAAATTCACTCATATTATAAAAGGGATTATTTTGTAGCCATCTCTTAATCTGAAATTTAAATTGTGTTTCATTAAGTGCCTTTATATTTGTTGGTATCTTATTATATACTTTTATTGCAGTAATTACATAGCTTGATTGTGTTTTTGCAACCTGACATGTGGTACATTTAATTGATCATTATTTCTGGTTTCACAGCGATGCAGATCTACTATACTTGTATAATTAGTAATATTCTTGTTTACATACATTAAAAGTTCAAAAATATATAGATTGTAGACTGTCATAATCTTTTCATTTTTGAAAAGAGATCTACATGATAGTCTGGGTGGTGACATTGTTATAATACGAACTGATGATGATGATCATCATGATGATGATGATGATGATGATGATGATGATGATGATGATGATGATGATGATGATGATGATGATGATGATGATGATGATGATGATGATGATGATGATGAGTAATTGAGACTCGTTCAGACATGGCTTCTTGTAAATAGTTCTTGTATTCTATCACAAAATATTTCAATGTCCGGTAATTTCATCACTATATGTTGTTGTATCAGTAAAGAAGTGTGTTGTGTCAGTGAAGTGTGAAGTGTGTTGTGTCAGTGAAGTGTGTTGTGTAAGTGAAGTGCAAAGTATTTGAACAGTGAAATGTGTTTGAAGTGTTAGAGAAATCAGGATAGTATCAGTGAAATGTGTCGTAGTTCCAGTGCAGTGAGTGAGTTGACAGCGAAATGAGTGTAGTGTTGAAAGGTACTTGTGCAGGTATGAACATATCATACTCGTGGGTTTTAGTTCGATCTTAGGGTTAAGATATAAATTAGATTTACTTTAAATGTTATTTTAAGTGATCGTGGTTACTGATCGTGACTTTGGTTACTGCAGGGTTTTTTTTTTTATTAATTCGTTTTAGAGTTGTTAACTTTCAACTCTTAAAATAAACATTAAAAATTATGGAGCAAGCAAAAAAAAAAAAAAACAGAAGCATTGACCATCAGTGTATAATAAAATTATCTCTTCTCTTTAATAGTAACAGTATAACTACTATTTAATTTAGGATGCTCATTATTATTATTATTATTATTATTATTATTATTATTATTATTATTATTATTAATCTATTATTATTATTGTATTTTTATTAGTTGTGTTTATTATTAATTTTCATTACTGAGTGTAATTAGTTACCACTGCCACCCATTTACAGTGTGAATACATACATACATACATACATACATACACACCTGTGGAGTAACGGTTAGCGCGTTTAGCCGCAAAACCAGGTAGCCCGGGTTCGATTCCCGGCAAATTAAGTTACCTGGTTGAGGTTTTTTCCGGGATTTTCCCTCAACTCAATACGAGCAAATGCTGGGTAACTTTCGGTGCTGGACCCCGGACTCACTTCACCGGCATTATCACCTTCATCTCATTCCGACGCTAAATAACCTAAGATGTTGATACAGCGTCATAAAACAAAAAAAAAATAAAATAAAATAAATACATGCATACAATTTTAAACTATTATCCTAGGTTTAATTTGTACTTTAGTTTAAAAAAATCTTTCTTTGTTCTTAACTTCTGTAAAAAATTGTCAAGCTTTTATTAACCAGGTAATCATTTAGTATTTCGATTTTTATTGCAATTCTGTGTTGTTTGGGTAAAGGGAGATAAATCATAAAAATGAGTTTTGAGATAAATGAAAATTAAACTTGGAACTCTTATTACAAACAATTTTCTACACAAATAAAACACATCAACTGCTAGTATTCTTTGATTTTTGCACACCCACTTGTATAATTTAACTTGTGTGTTCATCTGGGGAACAAAATTCCACCTGGACAAAAAAATGACTTTTACCCCTTTACCCGAACACCAAAGAAATATTGTAAATTTAATATTAATTGTAATGATAATTGTAATTGTATTCTTGATATTGTAGTTGTAATCCCCTGGTAGAGGGGAAGAGAAGGTCTTATGCCCTTATCTCTACCAGGATAAATAAATATACCACCACCACCACCACCACTACAGTACTACTGTATTTAACAACATTTTCAAAAGCTGAGGTTAATTTAACACAGGAAAGTCTTATCATACATATTCCGAAGTGATACAGTGTTAAAAGTTGTGTAATCAAGATGTATATGTTAAATTTAATGTGGACGACAATGGCCGACAAATTTAGTCCGAAACCTATCTGAGACAGGATTATTTTGAAGATAACGTCAACCTCATTACAGGCCAAATCGGCCCAGACAGTGATGGGAGGTTGAGGCTTCCACCTTTACAGACAATCGGCATTAATAGCAGTAGGGATGCCTGTCCTATGTGCCTGCCGCGTTTACTTACTTACTTACAAATGGCTTTTAAGGAACCCGAAGGTTCATTGCCGCCCTCACATAAGCCCGCCAGCGGTCCCTATCCTGTGCAAGCCGCGTTTACTCCAAGGAAATGCCCCTGGTATTCTTTCCAGTTAGAAGTTGAGTGAACATCAGGGTCATAATGCTGCTGGAAGGATTAAATCAATTGAGAAAATCCATTGCCCCATCGCGAATCGAACCCACGATTTTCGGCTTTGTAGCGTTAGCCAACCTTGGATTCATCGGCTAACATGTAAACCACTCAGGAAGAAAATGAATTAGATTTGAGATATCATTGCTTCATATCGGCGGAAGGATGATTTCCTAAACAGAGAGAATTTGTGATGACACCACTGTCTTAATGAGTGAAGAAATCGTCACCACAGAACACAATTCGTCATCTTATCTTTGGGTCGTTATCTCTGTCCTCAAGATGGGATCCACCTGTTTTAAGATATTCCCTTCCGTCAGTTTGTTCATCATATCTGCTGATATTGTTTCTTCAGCTCTGTCAATATCTTTTATGTTTATCGGGAACTCCACTTCCCTGAGCATTGAGGGCAAATTCTCATCGGTTTATGTGCACTCTAGAAGCACAGCTGTCAGTCCCACAGATAAGGCTTTCCCACACTGTTCGTGTATTCCTGGAAATGATAAGGGAAGTTTAAAGCTCGTATTTCGTCCCAAAATAAGTCACAGTCTACATTTAGTGTCGGCATTCCAATTCAACGTAACAGAACACCGGTTGAGCTACTAAAATAAAAGAAGTCTTAAGCTCCCTTTGCCTTCAACTACAGAGATCAGTTGGTTCTGTCGTTAACAATAGAATAAAAGCGGCAGAAGCTCAAGTAATTAATCTTTTGGGCACACCTATATGGAAACTGCTATTTTTCATAACACATTATTGGTTAAAAAGTTCTTCTTTGCTGCAAGCGTACAACAAAAACATTGTTATGATTCACGTTTCCGTACGAATACAGCAGAGTTGCCATAGTAATATAAACAGCTATGACGAAACATTATGAAAACTATAACGTCTCAATATCAACACATCGCCAACTATGAACACATAAATTGTAGTCAATGCCTCCTAGACTAATAAAAATGCTAACAGTTAATCTTATGTAGAAAAAAAATTAAATTCCTTCATGTATCGTTCTTTAGATTTTCTAGGTATTAATTTACATAAAGCTTCCTCAAAATCTCTCTCTTAATATCAGAACAAAAAACTACTTTTTGATAAAGCCATTTTCAGTTTTTGCATGGTCTAGAATACACAAGCCCTCACTATAGCTACACAACAACTTGGCCTATTTTTTTTTTATAATATAGCTACCTCATTTGACGTTTTTGAAATTCTTGTTAAATTTTGAAGTTTTTCGTTCATATTTCCAAAAATTACAGGAAAACCTGGCGCGATAGAGAAAATCAGAATACAGGCTCGGATTGAGCAACCTTCAATACTTAAAGGCAGTCATATACGTTAGATTATCGTATTAAATTCTTTTTTTAATCATGAACTTTGCCAATTTTGAAGTTTTTTTTTTTTTTTCATTTTTTGTTTCAAAATTATAGAAAAACCTGATGTGACATAGAAAATATGAATACAGATTCGGATTCAGGGCACCTGAGTTAACTAGAATCAGTAAATTTTTTCTTTTCGCAGAAACCATTTTTTTAAATGCATATCAATGTTAATAAAATCAATATAGGCCTATAACATTTATTACGTAAAAGTAGGCCTATACTTAGGGGAGATTGTTGTACCTTCAGCATAGTGTAGTTTTGAACATTTTTTTGTTTTTTAATTTTTGCTGCTACCTAGAGGACTCAAACTGAAGTAGATTGTAGAGAAAGCCGCTAGGTAGCTCTGGTCGTAGTTTCAGTTTGATTTACTGCAAAGTGTGAGTTTTGTGGACAAAATAAGTTTTTTTAGTACCAAAATAAACATTTCGTTCATTGATATATGTTTTCTAACACAAAACCAGATTGTATTTGTTACTATCGATCAAGTACAGTGTGTTCCTTATCATCTGGTGAGTAATAACATATTTTAATATCCATGATTTATTTGACTCTCTAGTTTTGGGAGCCATATTTGTTTGAAAGTGCACCCTCCTGTACCTTTGAACACAAAACATGTTGTACTATGGAACATGTTCCAAGGTACATAATACTATCGGTTATTGTTTTTATTTTATATTAAGATCATGCCACGAACTAAATCTGGAATTAAGAGGTCCCCAATTGATTCGGATGTCTTGAAGAAAGCTGTTGAAGCAGTTATTGCTCCTCCAGGAAATAAAATCTCAATCAGAGAAGCCTGCTCTGGTTTATGATGGCAAATACATTTTAAATATGATTGTCAGTTTTTACAGCTATATTCCCACCTATATTCCACGTGTTCCAACTCCCAAGAGGGTATGTTCCAAGGTACATGATCCTGTTGTACCTTTGAACACATTACATATCCCTTCATTTTATTTTTTCCATCCTTAATAGATCTGTAAAACAGGAAAATACATACAGGAAGTTGTACAGGAATCTTCAATGATTATTTAAAGAATTTTTTCATTTAAAAAATTTCATTTCCAAAAATTAAAAAAAAATAAAATGTGAAAAGTGTTTAAAGGTACAACAGTCTCCCCTACATTAAAACACAAAAACAAGCCTATTATATATTATATAGACTATTAGTAACAAATATAAATGATACTCGGGAGGAAATTAAACAAAGAATAAATATAGGAAATGCCTGTTATTATTCGGTTGAGAAGCTTTTATCTGCTGTCAAAGAATCTGAAAGTTAGAATTTATAAAACAGTTATATTATCGGTTGTTCTGTATGGTTGTGAAACTTGGATTCTCACTTTGAGAGAGGAACAGAGATTAAGGGTATTTGAGAATAAGGTGCTTAGGAAAATATTTGGGGCTAAGAGGGATGAAGTTACAGGAGAATGGAGAAAGTTACACAACACAGAACTGCACGCATTATATTCTTCACCTGACATAATTTGCAACATTAAATCCAGACGTTTGAGATGGGCAGGGCATGTAGCACGTATGGGCGAATCCAGAAATGCATATAGAGTGTTAGTTGGGAGGCCGGAGGGAAAAAGGCCTTTGGGGAGGCCGAGACGTGGGTGGGGATAATATTAAAATGGATTTGAGGGAGGTGGGATATGATGGTAGAGACTGGATTAATTTTGCTCAGGATAGGGACCAATGGCGGACTTATGTGAGGGCGGCAATGAACTTCCGGGTTCCTTAAAAGCCAGTAGGTAAGTGTATAATATTTCATTGCATGTAGAAGTTTAACTGTAATTTCCTCAAAACTAGGTTTCCGTCACTTACCTGCTTTTTGTTTTAAGCCCCTAATTATCAATGTTATTAAAGTTAATAATATAACATGTATTACTTAAAATTATACTTATATTAAAACATAAAACAAGCCTATTATATATAGACTATTATTTGTATAGGCTTATGTCAATTCTGTTAAATTTATAGAGGAAACTGCTTGGGGGGGAGGGAACCCCCAAGCTGCCTCAGCAACGTTTTTCCCATCAAGACTCACCAGCAGGAATTTGACGCATTACCTAGGAAAAGTGAAAAGAACTTCGAAACATTACAATCAGTGTACGTGATGCAGAAAGTAGAATATACTCTGGTATGTCACGAACCCAGTTTTATAATAGGAACTTTACGGCGAATACTCGAGAGCGGCCGTCACTTTGTTCCGATATAATACACATTCCATCTCAAACTTCCTCACGGTGGTGTTGTACAGGAATGGCATGGCAGGTGTGTTACACCCAGCTCACCTCCGTGCTCCTGTTATTAGGGTCTGAATTGCAGCCACAAATTCCACCGCTTGGAAGCTTCACCTGGCATTCAGAAAGTGAAAGTACGTACAGTGATTTGCTCAGGGGTGAGTAGAGAATTGCTTTGTGCTGTTCACATAAAACTGTCTTACTTACTTATTGGCTTTTAAGGAACCCGGAGGTTCATTGCCGCTCTCACATAAGCCCACCATTGGTCCCTATCCTGAGCAAGATCAATCCATTCTCTATCATCATATCCCACCTCCCTCAAATCCATTTTAATATTATCTTCCCATCTAAGTCTCGGCCTCCTCAAAGGTCTTTTTCCCTCTGGCCTCCCAACTAACACTCTATATGCATTTCTGGATTCGCCCATACGTGCTACATGCCCTGCCCAACTCAAACGTCTGGATTAATTGTTCCTAATTATGTCAAGTGAAGAATACAATGCGTGCAGTTCTGTGTTGTGTAACTTTCTCCATTCTCCTGTAACTTCATCCCTCTTAGCCCTAAATATTTTCCTAAGCACCTTATTCTCAAACACTCTTAACCTACGTTCCTCTCTCAAAGTGAGAGTCCAAGTTTCACAACCATAAAGAACAACCGGTAATATAAATGTTTTATAAATTCTAACTTTTAGATTTTTTGACAGCATACTGGATGATAAAAGCTTCTCAACCGAATAATAACAGGCATTTCCCAATAATTGTACAATAAATAAATAAAATAAATAAATGAATAAATAAATAAATAAATAAATAAATACTTAAATAAATAAATAGATAAATAAATAAATAAGTCAATAAATAAATAAAGGAATGAATAAATGAACGAATGAATGAATGAATGAATAAATAAATGAAGGAATAAATGAATAAATAATCGAGACAATAAATGAATAAATAATCGAGACAATAAATGAATAAATAAATAATAAATAAATGAATAAGTAAGCAAGTAAATAAATAAATAAATAAATAAATAAATAATAAAGGTTAAGGTATCCCCGTAACATGCCACGAAGGCACTTGGGGGCATGGAGGTAGAGCCTCACGCTTTCCATGACCTCGGCACTAGAATGAGGTGGTGTAGTCGGCACCACGCTCTGACCGCCTTTTACCCCCGGGAAAGACCCGGTACTTAATTTTATAGGAGGCTGAGTGAACCTCGGGGCCGTTCTGAAAGTTTGGCAACGAGAAAAAATCCTGTCACCACCTGGGATCGAACCCCGGACCTTCCAATCCGTAGCCAGCTGCTCTACCAACTGAGCTACCCGGTCGCCTAATAAATACATAAATAAATAAATAAATAAATAAATAAATAAATAAATAAATAAATAAATAAATAAATAAATAAATAATAATAATATATTATTATTATTATTATTATTATTATTATTATTATTATTATTATTTACAACCCCCAGTTCTTGAGCATACAGCCTACTGTCATAAAATGGAAAACTTTGACATTGTATAGGTTGTGAATTTTGTCTGCTGTCGATGTTACCATGTTTTGTAATATATTAGATCGAAGACCGATGTTGTGCCGACCTTATAGAGCGACGGCATGAAATTTCGGGTCTATTATAGGCTAGTATATTATACAATTCTGTAGTTTAGTTGATATTAGTGGGTGTTTATTAGTCATGTATGACGATATTTGTTTTTCGATTGTTTGTAGTTGGTTATTGCGATATATTTCGATGTATTTGGTTTTTGTAATGTTGGTATTTAAATAATTTAAAATTGTGAAATGTGATTAGTTTGTGTTTGAATTTCGTAATTTCCTTCTTATGTTTTGAAGTAAGCAGATGTATAATATGTTCGTTATGTGGTACAGTATGAATGTGATCCCTAGAAGCATTGTAGTTCGTCCTCGTCATCTTCTGTGTCTGAGGAAGAGGTCACATCTCGTGTTGGATTTAATTCATCATCTTTATTGGGGATATGTGCTACATGGAATTCGTTATTAAAGTTTCTTACTGAACGTGATTTAATTGCTGGATAGTTTGTGTTGCTTGTAACCGTAATGTGACTTTGGTTATTTTTTTCTGAATTCAGTACTAAGAACGGATACCTATGAAAGTGTAGACGATGGAATAAGTGGAAATCTATTCGTTCAGGATCATGGTTTACCAAGTCTAAACTTTGTATTAAGGTTTTTTCTTTTTTTGGCTTGTTTTTGTTTTCATTATCCACTTCATTTGTCTTCATAAGTATGGTATTAGTGTTTTGTATTTGTTGTTTGTGTGTTTGGAAGGAGGATGTTGTTTGTAGTTGAGTTCTAATATGGGAGTTGGTGGGACCTTGGCTCCTTCAATTTTAATGAGTTTTGTATTTTCTTGGTTTTGTTATTTTTTAATTTTATTGTAAATGTGTCTTGGTATTGTATTGTTTATTCGTATAAGGTTAATTTTTTTAAATGATAATATTTTAGTTTATTTCTTTTATGTTGCTTCAGTTAATGCTTGGATCCCTTTTTCCAATTTTTTAATATAATAGGTAGCGGTATAGTGAAGAATGCTATACCAATTTGTCTAATTTTGTAATAACTTATAATGTATTTGATTTTTGTGTTATATATCCTGAAATCCAGAATTCGTACATATTTTGTAAGAAAGTGGTATATAGTCTATGACGTCATTTTGTGGGATGTCAGCCATCTTGATTACGTCATTACTTTGGTGGTATCGTCTCGTTTATTATTCCCGAAATGTCTACTAGGCCTACGTGTTACGGATGGAGGTGAAACTAGCGCTGAGGTGGTTCTGGTGTTTTTTTTTTTCTTTTGTGGAGATGTAGTTGATCGTATATGTAAGGCATAACAAAAGTCTAAACTAATCAAATCTATGAAATACATTAAAGGTGATATCTTACAGTTGTATGAACACTTATAAATTCGTTGAGGAATATTAGTTAGACATGTTTCGGAGAATGCTTCTCCATCTTCAGTGACAAATACTACGACTTCAAACGAAAACAATTGGTAATTAGTCGTAGTATTTGTCACTGAAGATGCAGAAGCATTCTCCGAAACATGTCTAACCTCAACGAATTTATAAGTGTTCATACAACTGTAAGATAGGCCTATCACCCTTAATGTTTTTCATCGAATCAATGAACACTGTATTATCGACCCAAACATGCTATTTTTTTATTTTATTGGGTTATTTTACGACGCTGTATCAACATGTAGGTTATTTAGCGTATGAATGATATGAAGGTGATAATGGCGGTGAAATAAGTCCGGGGTCCAACAACGAAAGTTACCCAGCATTTGCTCGTATTGGGTTGAGGGAAAACTCCGGAAAAAACCTCAACCAGGTAACTTGCCCCGACCGGGATTCGAACCCTGGCCACCTGGTTTCGCAGCCAGACGCGCTGACCGTTACTCCAGGTGTGGACCCCAAACATGTATGTTTTATCATTAAATATAACCAAACCTAACCTGTCAAAGATCCGTATATGCAAGGTATACAAGCGAAGTACGAAGGGAACTACCTCAGCGCTAGTTTAGCTGGGTGTTGAAAGTTGTGATTGTATACAGTGCAAATTAAAATGATTGCTCTTTTCTTCCTCTGGAAAGTAATGCTTACCCGTTACAAAAAACGATATAATTTCCTTTCCTCATCGAACCTAACCTAAACTCAAAATAACCTGGCCTAGTCTTATAGAATATTAAGTTTCGGTGCACCACAACGAAATCACTAGGGCTGTGACAGCGATATGCAGGGGTTGTTGCCATGATTAAGAGAATGTTTAAGGTACAAAGTGGTGTACGCTAGCTTAACTTTACCCTAGTTTTGTGTGATGAAAAAGGTACTTACATATTGCTACTTCTTCTTCACATCGGTTGGTACTGGGTTCTTGATCACTGACGCCAAACTTCTCCCTCGAGGACTATCACGCTGAAACTATAAATCACTTTACCACTTTTGCCATTGTTCTATTACGGATCGATATAGAGAAACTGACGAAAGTCTGTTCCAAAGTACTTTCTTTCCACCACGAATTCCTCTTGAATTCGGCAGGCTTATGAACCCGGGTCCCTGACGTAGATACAGAATTCCGACGCTCTAGCCGTCTAACCGTTTGAGAAACGAAGCACCTTTTCAAATTGTCATACACCCATAACCTAAACGACGTGAATCACATCCTTGGGCTTACAAAAAATATGAGCGCTCAAACAACAATGATATTCCTTCTCATTCACTTGCCATTCGTCTAAGTTCGGTAAAATGGCGGAAATATAGATTCCAAGTCTCATTTTCGAACCTAAATTTCAGAGGCACTTTTGCGTACATAAAAAATCCACGAATATCAGCCATACTTCTAGATAAAATACGTTAAATCTTACCTAAGTTAACTTACGCAGTAACTGGGCGTCATAAACACTACGAATGCAATAATGATTTTAGAAACGAGACACACGAAACACCACGAACTACATTTAAATTTCGAAACTTTCATATTGTATTTACAGTTATTCATTTGTTCATTATAGACTCACAAACTCTTCGCTTGTAATTGCGTAGCTATCCAGAATGAATTTACCGTAGCAGAAAGAAACTGTCAGTTTTCTTCCGATATTTGAACAGAGTCTATTTATGAATGCGCTCTCAGATATCGATTATCGAATATGACGGATGGCATTATTCCTCTAACCATAAAAATAATTGAAAATCGAGCGGTAACTACCTTTGTGAGTGTTGTATGACATTAACAGTTTTTGGTGTTTATAATAATCCTGTAATATGGATTTAATTCGAAGTGTTGTTTTAAATAAGAACGGTTTTTCAGACAGTGTAAGTATTATCGTTCGCCGTGTGTGGTAAATAGTGTTCACAAAGGAAGGGAACAGCTGACAGGAAGATACGGAAATTCTGAATCCACAAGGTAGTGTGATCAATTTGCAAGTAAATTATAGTTTTGCTGTGTTGTAATTTGTGATAAACGATTTGTTGTATGAGATAAGATATATGTACGTTAAGGTTAGGAAGTCAGTTCTTTAGATCATTTCTGCACTCTCTCTAAACAACATAACCGGTTTGACACAGCAATATTGTATAGAGAGATAGTCGAAAGAAATTTCAGCTGAATGCCTTATATTGTATCAGCGAGGTTATGATAAAAACTACAACTTGATAATACATTTATAGTTTTTATACTTGTGCTTGAATTCAATTGCTTTTTCTACAAAGAAGTTTGAAGTTGTGCCGCATATAACAATCTTACCTCTTGAGTTTCCTTGTATCAATAAACCAGTCAACTTCAAACTAAAGCATTCATTTGTAGCCGGTAAAGATTGTGAGTAGGACGAAGATTCGACATAGTAGATGTTAGATGATCGACCCTTTTATGTTCAAAGGAGGAACAGTATTTTTTCTTCGAAAATTAAGTATTTCTCTACAATTGCGTTACCATGTTAAAGTACAAATATATTTACGCACTTTGTTTCTAATTGAGTCATATGTAACACAAACAAAAGAAGACGAAAATGCGATATCTCCCGACACAACATACGAGAAGGAAAACGTACGTAGACATTGAAAACTTTTCATTGTAGACCTAGCTAATTAGCTACTTACTTTAGCAATACCGTTCATATCCACCTTTTCTCTACATCATCCTGTGTGATTTCCATCCAAATATGCCTTAGACTGCCCTTCTCTCTCAGAATACAAGGAGGAAAGAGGTATGTAAGGAGATGAAGGGAAACACGAGGAGAGGGGAACAAGGAAATCAAGGGGAACACAAAGAGATCGAGGGGAAGCTAAGAGAGCAAGGGGAATATATGAAAAACGCAATAAGAACAAGGAGAAGAAAAGGACAAGGGGAATACAAGGAGGAAAGGATGAAGGGAAACACGAGGAGAGGGGAACAAGGAAATCAAGGGGAACACAAAGAGATCTAGGGGAAGCTAAGAGAGCAAGGGGAATATTTGAAAAACGCAATAAGAACAAGGAGAAGAAAAGGACAAGGGGAATACAAGGAGGAAAGGATGAAGGGAAACACGAGGAGAGGGGAACAAGGAAATCAAGGGGAACACAAAGAGATCTAGGGGAAGCTAAGAGAGCAAGGGAAATATATGGAAAATGCAATAAGAACAAGGAGAAGAAAAGGACAAGGGGAATACAAGGAGGAAAGGATGAAGGGAAACACGAGGAGAGGGGAACAAGGAAATCAAGGGGAACACAAAGAGATCTAGGGGAAGCTAAGAGAACAAGGCGAATATATGAAAAACGCAATAAGAACAAGGAGAAGAAAAGGACAAGGGGAATACAAGGAGGAAAGGATGAAGGGAAACACGAGGAGAGGGGAACAAGGAAATCAAGGGGAACACAAAGAGATCTAGGGGAAGCTAAGAGAACAAGGCGAATATATGAAAAACGCAATAAGAACAAGGAGAAGAAAAGGACAAGGGGAATACAAGGAGGAAAGGATGAAGGGAAACACGAGGAGAGGGGAACAAGGAAATCAAGGGGAACACAAAGAGATCTAGGGGAAGCTAAGAGAACAAGGGGAATATATGAAAAACGCAATAAGAACAAGGAGAAGACAAGGACAAGGGGAATACAAGGAGAAAAGGATGAAGGGAAACACGAGGAGAGGGGAACAAGGAAATCAAGGGGAACACAAAGAGATCTAGGGGAAGCTAAGAGAAGAAGGGGAATATATGAAAAACGCAATAAGAACAAGGAGAAGACAAGGACAAGGGGAATACAAGGAGAAAAGGATGAAGGGAAACACGAGGAAAGGGGAACATAGGGAAATCAAGGGGAACATAATTAAATTAGAAGGGACACAAAGAGATCAAAGGGAATACAAGAACAGGGGGAATATTTTTCATTTATTTCCCATTTATTGCATTCCACAGATCTTACATTACCACTGTAGGCTTTGAGATGTGAAACAAGTCAAATGTTACACAAAAATATAAAATACATAGTAAGAAGATTAATTCAATTTACATGCATAAACAATCCATCAGTTGAGCAGAAGCTATGTGTATGCAGAAATTTTAATTCTGTCGGGCCTTAAAAAAGCTTTAAGAAAATTATTCAGTGCATTGAAGACCAAAACACATTAATAATGAACTCCTTTTTTATATAAAACCTGAGACTGACAGAGGTTAGATGGAGACCTGATTTGTGTCCTGTATTAAAATTATGAATATTTTTATTAATACTAAATGTATCTTGGTTTTTAATAATACATCCTTAGGAAAATAATTTGCTCATAAGGTAAAATCGAAAATTTTAAATAAAAAAAATTAAATGGTGTTCTCTAATGCACAATTATTAACCCTATAACTTTGTTTTTATAAAACAAAAATGTTAACTTCAGATGAGTTGCCCGAAAATATTAATCCGTATCTCATTACAGAAAGATTATATGCGAAGTATGACATCTTAAGTTCATTTATATTGCTAATTGAAAGATGATATGATCTCGGTGCATAAGAGGCAAAGCTAAATTCAGGAGTAGCATATTCTATTTGTGGTTATTCAATTCCAAACCTAGAAACTTTGTGTTTCTAGATTCTTTCAGATCAGTTTTATTTAATATAATATTGTAGGAAAACTGAGCACTATGTACTAAATTTGATTACACTGGTTTTATTAACATTAAGAACTAGTTTATTTGCAATAAATTATTTATTCGACATTAGAGTTAACAATGTATTAGAAGTGTTTATAATGTGATTGTATTGTTGAATTGAGGTAATCACACTTGTATCACTGCAAATAAGACTACTTGAATTAAAATATTTATGGTTAAGGCTGAATCATTAATAAAAAACTAAAAACAATAACGGACATTAAAGTTATTCCTGGGGAACTCTATGTTTAATATTTCTAAATTCCGAGTAACTTTACCACTATATTATATATTCATTTCCATTCTTTTGTTTTTTATTTCCTAAGTAAATTGTAATCCAGTCTAAGATCTCATTTTTAATACCATGAATCTTCTATTTCACTATCAATATATTGTGATCTACACAGTCAAATACTTTGACCAAATCATGAAATATTCGTCCAACATTTAATTTCGAATTAAAAGAAGTCATTACTTCATCCAGAAATCTAAAAGCTACTTTCTCTGTTGGTAGACTTTCGTTTTCTAAATCCAAACTGCTGTAAAAATAATACATTGTTCGATTCCAAATATAGATGTAATGTATTATACATAACTTCTCAAACACTTTTGAAATGTTATTATAATTAGTAATGATATATTTATCTTCCCCTTTGTTTTATTTATTTTACTATTGAGATTTATTTGAGTCTTTCAGGGTAAATACCACATTGCATTAACAAATTTCATCAACAACTTTAAGGAGGACAAATTATTTTAGAACAGGCATTTAGAACTTTACTTGATATTTTCTAATCATATTCATAGGATTTTTTATAGATG
This sequence comes from Periplaneta americana, assembly GCA_025594305.2. Taxonomy (NCBI): domain Eukaryota; kingdom Metazoa; phylum Arthropoda; class Insecta; order Blattodea; family Blattidae; genus Periplaneta; species Periplaneta americana. The sequence goes on along the minus strand of JAJSOF020000037.1, from coordinate 4,348,795 downwards.
TTTTACTACATAAGGTACCTACATGATTTCTGCTGCACTGCTGGGAATAAATTTGAGACCTAGATATTTAGTGTTACAATTTTATGCAAATAATCAATTGTAATAACTTCTTCACGTAGTAGAATTTTTAAACTGTAAATGATAGAAATCGTTAAAGGAATTTGGAATAGAATATGGTTAATTTATTTTATAATCTTTAATTTTAATTAAAGATATTTTTTTCATTCTTTGGATATCGATGAGCTCCATTTTTTAAAATATGCCTAATAATTTAAGTTTTATTATCTGATTTTTTTTCGATTCAGATGTTTTCTTTTTCCGTCTTTTATAACTTGTGATAAAAGTTTTAGTAGTTTTTATGATAGTTAAGAATATGTAGATCATTACTATTCTTAATCATTAAAACATAGAGATTCCTTTTTGTAATACTTGAGGTTTTAATTTCCTTAGTTATTCACATGTTTTTTGCATTTTGTGTTTTTTTCCATAAAGTTGACCGGAAAACATTCATTAAAATAATTAGTAATAACAGTTTTTATTATGTCTAATGACCAGAATATTGTACAAAATGGAAATATAAAAATTGGAAATTTATCTTTTGAAGAGATGGAAAAATTCAAATACCTGGGAGCAACAGTAACAAATATAAATGATACTCGGGAGGAAATTAAACACAGAATAAATATGGGAAATGCCTTTTATTATTCGGTTGAGAAGCTTTTATCATCCAGTCTACTGTCAAAAAATCTGAAAGTTATAATTTATAAAACAGTTATATTACCGGTCGTTCTGTATGGTTGTGAAACTTGGACTATCACTTTGAGAGAGGAACAGAGATTAAGAGTGTTTGAGAATAAGGTGCCTAGGAAAATATTTGTGGCTAAGAGGGATGAAGTTACAGGAGAATGGAGAAAGCTACACAACACAGAACTGCACGCATTGGATTCTTCGCCTGACATAATTAGGAACATTAAGTCCAGACGTTTGAGATGGGCAGGGCATGTAGCACGTATGGGCGAATCCAGAAATGCATATATAGAGTGTTCGTTGGGAGGCCGGAGGGAAAAAGACCTTTAGGGAGGCCGAGACGTAGATAGGAAGATAATATTAAAATGGATTTGAGGGAGGTGGGATATGATGGTAGAGACTGGATTAATCTTGCACAGGATAGGGACCAATGGCGGGCTTATGTGAGGGCGGCAATGAACCTCCGGGTTCCTTAAAAGCCAGTAAGTCAGTAAGTATGTAACTCCACAAAAAATGGAAATGAGAAGAGAATTCTATCCAAAAAACCTAGCTCTGTATGGAATAACTAATAAATTCAGAGTGGACTGAATATCATTGCGCTAATAGTTCGAGCGCGTGATTTTCCACTCTACGATATCAAGTACTGTACACATACAGTATAACAAGAATGTGGGAGTAACATTGAACAAAAGACATGAATGACACAATGTTTGCTGCCTACCGAGGTCGAGACATGGTGATTTACCTCGAAGTGCCATGAGACATAACCGCAGTGACAACTTTATTCAGAGTAAAGGCTGGTTCACAATAAACCGGGAACGAGAACCAGAATAAAAACGAGAAGCAGAGGAAGTGAAAATGAAAATTTTTGATTCACAATAAACCGAGAACATAGACGACTATGCATATCGACATGTATGTCAATAACGATATGTAAAGTCGATATTACGCATTCTGATGTTATTTGTGTATAATTGACCAATGGCATTCTCTCATGAGTACAAGGCAGCCAACATAAACACAGATTAACCAACTTCCAAATTTCAACTGAAACATTTCATTAGGTACGGTACTATAAATATGCCCATGCATCTTTATTATCACAACCTATTTTAAGTCTACCATAACGTAAAATAATTAGAGAAGAAACATTTGTAATAGAACGAAAATGAACACAACAGTAGTTATTGAATTGAAGCGTGAATATGTAGTGTGTAATACAACCAATACAGTAATAAAATATGATTCGCTTCCGATTGGTGTTCAAAGATGCAGCTATTGAAAGCCACGTATTGTCCTTCATTTTCTCATCTTTATACGAGGTGCGCCGCTTATCGTAAACGTGAGGATTTTCCTCAACACTCAATATTAGAATCTCATCAAATAAAACTTGCTCCATGATGCACAGCACAGAACAAAATAATGCATAGGTTATGTCACGGTCTTCTTGCTACAAAATATACGACGACAAAATAGCTTTTAGATGGCAATGGAATGAATCTAGTGGGCTGTGATCGGAAACGTGAACGCCAAAGTTGAAACTTGGCCAACTCTCCGTTCCCAATCTCGGGCTACGGCAAGCTTTTCGTTAAATTGCTCACATTTAAATGTATGCATCCTGCCTAAGGTTTTACCGTGGTTTTCCTAAGGCGCTAAGACAAATGTCGGGATGAGCCCTAAAAGAAATGGGCCACGGACCTGCACTCATATCCCCATTAATCTCCCTATTACTTAAATTAATTAACTAATTACATCTCTCCCCCCTCTTCGTAATTGAGCCATCATAATAGCCAAATGGCTTGTCTCAAAATTGAGACGATTCAACAAGGCTCATAACAATCACCTCCTACATAATAGCCTAATTGGCTAGTCTTCTATACATGAGACAACTCATCTCGCCTAAGGTATTCCGTGGTTTTCCTCAGGCGTAAGACAAATGTCGGGATGAGCCCTATAAGAAATGGGCCACGGACCTATATGCCCCTCCCCATATATATTCCACCTTTATTATAAACGATGTATGCCCTAGTTCAGATAATATTAATAGTCTATTAAATATACGAGGTCACTCAATAAGTCGCAAATTGAAAGGACAGGGACCTCTCAAATTGCAGCTTAGATTTCACGGCGCTTCTTCCGACGGCCTTCACATTCTTTGTCATTGAACAACAGATGACGGGTCTTGCCATCCTAACGGCAAACACCAGCCAACTCCTCCTCGCCCCGTTCCGTGATCAATTGATCAATCTCAGCCCCCCTCGCGTATGTGGTACCTAAGAGGTTACGTCCAATTTCGGCTTCCCCTTCAAAATTTTCTAGAGCTCCTTCAGGGGAGCAGCGTAACCCGGAGTGAGACTAGTGGCCAACAGGCTTGGAGCTCACATATTTAGTTTTGTACAGCCCCCAACCCCTTGCAAGGACGCGTTTTGCGTACCTTTTAAATTTTCCTCCCAATTCTCCTTCGATTTTTCGATTCGATGTATACATTTTAACAATTTTACCGTTTTCGTTTTCGTTTTCGTTTTCCGATTCTCGTTTCCGGTTTATTGTGAACCAGCCTTTACTGTTTCCATGTCACGATGTAAGTATAAAAAATAGAAACACTGTTCTGTATTGCGTCTGTTGCCAATTAAAACAGTCGCTTGTGCCAGTGTTTTCATATCAGTGCCTTTATTCTGTTGCTGTTCTTATATACAGGTACAGATATGGTTATGTAAAAAAAAAACTAGACAAGATTGACCTTACACCTTTCTGTGTTTATGCCTATGTTATAAGCGTAAACTGTTAATATTAGCATTGTCATGTTCATGGACTCATGGTACAGGCTCTTGACTTGTTCCATTTCCCTATTTCATCATTTCTTCGGGTTTCCTGTTTCTGCTTTCTGGTAGGTATATTAGTGCCACTTTTTGGATAAGATTATTAACCATTCCCTCCAATTAATGGTGACTCCATTTTTTACATTTCGTTCTGTAATGTTTTCAGTTTTATCCCTTTTCATTTCTTTACAATAATTTGGTTTTCAAATGTAGAGTGATAATAAGTAACATTTTTAATATATTAGAACTTTCAAATCAACACAATTATTCGACAGATAATGGAGAAAAAATTGGGAATATAAGGGTACAGTGCATCAGTTATTCATAGATTTCAAAAACGCATATGATTCGGTTAAGAGAGATGTTTTATATGAAATTCTTATTGAATTTGCTATTCCCAAGAAACTAGTTCGATTAATTAAAATGTGTCTCAGTGAAATGTACAATAGAGTCCGATAGGCCAGTTTCTGTCAGATGCGTTTCCAATTCACTGTGGGCTAAAGCAAGGAGATGCACTATCAATTTTACTTTTTAACTTCTCTCTAGAGTATGCCATTAGGAAAGTCCAGGATAACAGAGAGGGTTTGGAATTGAACGGGTTACATCAGCTGCTTGTCTATGCGGATGACGTGAATATGTTAGGAGAAATTCCACAAACGATTAGGGAAAATACGGGAATTTTACTTGAAGCAAGTAAAGAGATAGGTTTGGAAGAAAATCCCGAAAAGACTAAGTATATTATTATGTCTCGTGACCAGAATATTGTACGAAATGGAAATATAAAAATTGGAAATTTATCCTTCGAAGAGGTGGAAAAATTAAAATACCTGGGAGCAACAGTAACAAATATAAATGACACTCGGGAGGAAATTAAACACAGAATAAATATGGAAAATGCCTGTTATTATTCGGTTGAGAAGCTTTTATCATCTAGTCTGTTGTCAAAAAATCTGAAAGTTAGAATTTATTATACTACTGGTTGTTCTTTATGGTTGTGAAACTTGGACTCTCACTTTGAGAGAGGAACAGAGATTAAAGGTGTTTGAGAATAAGGTTCTTAGGAAAATATTTGGGGCTAAGAGGGATGAAGTTACAGGAGAATGGAGAAAGTTACACAACACAGAACTGCACGCATTGTATTCTTCACATGACATAATTAGGAACATTAAATCCAGACGTTTGAGTTAGGTAGGGTATGTAGCACGTATGGGCGAATGCAGAAATGCATATAGAGTGTTAGTTGGGAGGTCGGAGGGAAAAAGACCTTTGAGGAGGACGATACATGGATGGAATGATAGTATTAAAATGGATTTGAGGGAAGTGGGATATGATGGTAGAGACTGGACTAATCTTGCTCAGGATAGGGACCAATGGCGGGCTTATGTGAGGGTGGCAATGGCATACTCTAGAGCAAAGTTAAAAAGTAAAGGTGATAGTGTATCTTCTTGCTTCAGCCCGCAGTGAATTGGAAAAGCATCAGATAGAAACTGACCTGTACGAACTCTGCTGTACCTTTCACTGAGACACATTTTAATTAATCGAACTAGTTTCTTGGGAATACCAAAGTCAATAAGAATATTATATAAAACGTCTGTCTTAACCGAGTCATATGCCTTTTTTAAATCTATGAATAACTGATGTACTGTATCCTTATACTCCCATTTTTTCTCCAATATCTGTCGAATAAAAAAATCTGATCATTAGTCGATCTATTACGCCTAAAGCCACACTGATGATCCCTAATAATTTCAACTACTGTATGTACGGAGTTAATCTTCTCGAAATAATAATAATAATAATAATAATAATAATAATAATAATAATAATAATAATAATAATAATAATAATAATAAAGTAGATATTGTGTTTCAAATAAGCAGTTATTGTAATGTTATTAGTATCAGGACTAGAATACGTGACCTGACATTTACGAGTAGATGTTATAGAGAAAGCTTCCAGTTTCAGTAGTTTTATTACCCATTTTAAACAAAGTTCTTATTCTTGTTTATCGAAAGTGAACTGTGGTATAGATAAGTTCTCAACCGCTTGTTTATCCTGCTTCACTGGGATTTCTTTTTATTTTACGCATTAGATCAGGGCTGTCAAGTGTCTTTCAAAGCAATTAGATGTCACCAGCGAAGTTTTTATTGCAGCTTTAAAACCACTATTCTCGAGAGATGTAAAGAAATAAGAAAATCTTCTTTACTGGACCAGTTGTGAGTCACAGTTTTCAGTATTGTATGATCCCATTGCAGGTCAAAAATCTTGCTTCAGAACATAAACGAAAGAGACGCTCCTGTTTTGAACATCCCTTGTAATTGTTTGACTGAAGGGCAAGTAGGTCTATTTCTGGAAGCGCACATCTGCGCTGGTGGAAGTGACCACTTGCAAAGCAACTTGTTGGTATTGTCGTACGGAACAAGACCGTATTACGACAGTCATAAAGTTTTACTGCGGGGGATCTTATATCCTACCCTCGACACCCACTCCGCGTCACGCTGATTCCATAAAAGCGAAACTGATTTTGAACCTTCAGGACTTGCTTCTTTGTTGAATGAAAATTTTTTATACAGTTTAGCCGCCTATCTCGTTCACTTTATAACGACGGGTTTAATATTAGATATGCTACGATAATACATACTGGTCTGTCCACGAGAAAGTGTCCTGTTTCGGTGAAAAATAAAAGTATGAATATTGGATCTTACTTGAATTAAAATTGAAGTCAAGGCATTGAAGTTCATATTCTTGGCACTAAAAGTGATTATATTGTCTTATTTACATAGGTTTTCATGCATATATGCCAAGATGTAATAGTATCGAAAAAAATCCCTAAATAAGGTATACATTTGCAAGATTATTGAGCATAAAAGTTTTGTAGTATTGAATAATTTTTTCACATAAATCAGTTCTTGACATCTTTAACTATGGTTTATCAGACAGGATTTCTTATTTCGTCACCAATTGTTAAGCAAAATTGTATCCTTAATTGAGATCATCTTCTTTGTCCGGATACTAACGAAATTTTAGAAAAATTACAATAAAATCCTGTAGACTGCAGCCATCTCCAGGACACGTCTAAATCTGCTAGTTGTACTGTTGCACTAGAGGTGGGAATAGCTGTCAAGGTTTTAATATCCCTCAGTGCATCACAAAATAGGTCTCTATTGTGTCCAGATACTAAAACAACAACTGATCCTTGAAACCATTTTGTTACCTGCAGTGCAAGTTTGTTTCTATGGTGACTTATGCATTGGTAATAGTAAATTCGCAGAATTACGTTCCTCACAAGTAAATACATACCATGACATTCCTCACAATGTGTGTGTTTGTTGGTACCACGAGAACTTCGAAAATCTACAAGTTTTGGTTTCACAATATCTTTATAATTTTGTCCTCCATTGTTCGTGACCCAAGTGATTAGAACTGTATGAATTACATACAATTGTGGTGTGTGTAAATCAAAGTTTATCACTCTGAAGATTTCCTGAATGACGAAAAATGTAGCCTTCAAGTGCAGTATCGCCAGTGGAGAATGGTTGACAAGCTGTATGAAGACATTCATTGGAGGAAGGATTAAATGATGCCATTGATGAATTGAAGGAGCAGTTACCGTTCTTCATGACTCACATTTTTAATCAAGAACAATCACAAAGATGCTTTAAGACTATCAGGAATATGTCTTAAGTGGAAATGTTGCGATGCAAGTGGATTTCGCAGAGAACTATTCTTGCAGCTATCAAGATGAGAATACAATCTGCACATTGGTCCAATCCCCAAATAGCACTGTTTACTGCTATGGTATGGTATGGAAAAGATACATGAAACAGTTATGTAGTAGTTTCTGACAACATATCATATTGTGACAGCGACGTGAGATTCGAACTCACGACCAGCGTCCCGCAAGAGAGAAGATCGCGCGGAGCACTTTGGGACGGCGCGCGGCGGAGAAATGGGAAAGGGGCCCACGGGACGAGTGGAGCGAGTCTGCGCGCGCAGCTGCTACTTAACGCAGTGAATGTGGAACGACCTTCTCGACTATTCCAGAAGTCTGTCGATGTAGAGATATCGAGATAATTCTCTACACACCTGTAGAAGGTTCTCGCAACTATGATTTTGCTATAAAAGAGCAGGCGCCAGCGAACTAGAGTTTCAGAGTTTTCAGTTATTCAGTCAGTGAGAAAGCCAGAGCAAGCAAGCCAGCCGGAGTTGGACTCGAGTGTGCGTCCGCATCTGCGTCAGCATCCGAAGGCCTGAGTTCGAGTGCAGTGGACCGCAGTTGGAGGGACCCGAGTTCGAGTACAGTGAACTGTCTCTGAAGGTCTGTGGTTCGAGATACTGTGAACTCGAGTGACTGAGATAGAAGAACTGTGAACTGAGAACTGGTAGTTCTGATTTGTAAATAGTGCTTTGTAAATATTAGTTAAGATTAACAGTTCATTGTTGTGCGTAATAATCCAAGTAAACTGTCATTGTCGTCGGTGGAGTGCTATAACGAATACTTTGTTGAGTGAAGATCCAATTGTTGACGAGAGCGTTTAAGGTGAATTGTAGAAAGGAATTATTGTTGTGACGAATAAATTACATTGTTACTAATAAAGGTTTAATATGATAGATATTGTGTTGACACGTTTCTGCGAGCTATACTGAGCAACCATGGCGAAAAGAATCCTCTGTTCAAATATCGGCGTGTATTATCAGATTGAGCCGCATCGCAGTTCAAACATAGATACAATTTTGCCAATATTACTCCTTTGAAAGATGATTTCAATCTGAAAAGTCTCAAACGGACATTTTTTTTCTGCATCATCTCACGGGAACGGTGCTGTAGATGGTATTGGAGCAGTGGCAAAGCTCCATGTTTGTAACAACGTACGCTCGCAGAAAACATTGCTTCGTAATGCTACTACCATGAATTCTGCAAAAATCTCAATATTTCTATTATTTCTGTGCCATTAACTAAAACTGAATCCTGTAAGACGAACCTTGATCAAAAGTAGGAAACCATAATTACAGTTAAAGGTACACAAAAAATTTACCAGGTGATGCTCTTTCCCCTTACTTTATTGGCTTTAAATATCATTCAGTGGACTCAGAAACTAATCTGAAGATTGTAAATATGAGAATCTAAAATATTGAAAGGAATAAGGAAAGAACAGAATGTGTCATTTCAAGTTTGGTCACATTCATTTAAATTCAAAATTGTTTATAACTATTTTGGTTAATTATTGTCTTTCTTGCACATAATAAATCGTCTGTAATTCCAAAGGCTGATTTAAAGATTTACTAAAGTTTAGTGTCAACACGAACATTATTTACTGCGTTTGTTTTTGGGTATTAATATTTCACAATAATGCAGTTATTGGAAGATAAAATAAATATGCTTAATTATAAAACAGATGTTGTATAAGTATTCCCTGATAATGAAAATATTAACAAATCATTACAATGAGGAGAGATTTCACCGTAATTTATGTACCACTTTATCTTACCAAGTTCCTTGTCCAGATACTAACGGAAGAAACATATGTGTTTTATTCAATATACAAGTGGAAAAATGTTAATGAAAGAACTAAAAATACACGATGGATAAATAATTAACAGATTCATACTAGAAACTTTGTTGTTTAATTTATATACTGTATGTGATACCAAGTTTTGTAATTGAAATATCTGAGAAATGTCCGGATATTAACGCTGGACAGACCCATACCTAACTTACAAACTGAGTGTGCGTTATGTATTCTACAGAGTGTAAGGAGTGTAAGTGCCTTCCTTTTCACATTCGTAGGGGACTGTCTACAAGAACAAAAAATGTCCATACAACTTACTGTCAAAATTTGATAGTGTTCCCAGTGTTTTGCTATAGTAACAGTTTTCGTTTTCCGCTATAACTCAAGATCTCTATCAATTAATATAATTATCTGCAGTAATCTCTGACCTCGAGTGTTATTTATTAGGACTATTTCGTGAATAAAATAAAAATGTAAATAATATATCCCTAAAATTCGATCACATAATGTTAATAATTTTTTATTAACGAATACTTAACCTATTCATACATCGTGAAGTTGAAATACTCGTAGATGAATATCGATTACTGCAATAAAGAAATTTGATGTTATTATTCAGTAATGCCAATCACGAAATACAGGTTTAACAATGTTAATTACATGTACTGCACTTTTCTCTTATTATTATAACAGAAATACATTTTCATTATCTGCTGAAATCATAATTTAATTTAACACTAACAGTGGGGACAGCTATATACCAATGCTTATGTATTCACTACGAGAAATGTTGCTACACAGTGAAACCATCTCTGTATAGATAGGCCTAATTAAAACACGAATTTTATTACGCCATACGGAAGGCAGTTTGATGAAAAGACCTTATTATTACTATGCAAGGTCTTTGGGTTTGATGATGTTACATAAATTTGAACATCTGACTTTCTATTAATTGTTTAATTTCATTCACAAAATACAAATCTTATAGGCTACTTATAGGTTAAGTTACCTGTGGGAGCAGGACCAGTGTCAGCTGTATCTTATTTCGACCGTTACTTACAATCAGTGCTACACGGAAGCATTTTTTATAGCTCGACAAACGCATTCTCGCTGTAGTGTGTAACGGAACTAAAGCTGAATCTACAAAGTTCAATATTCCAATCGCGTATGCGTGCAATCTGGGAAGAATATCGAAAGAATCAAGTTTAAAAGGTACGTTCTACATGGTGCGCCGTTTTGAACGTCGTTTTCAATGCATAAATATATTAATTAATATTAAATATCAATCTTGCATTCATTCCTTTAAAGTTGAAAGAAAAATTTAACCGTGTAGTTGCATCTTAATGTCAATTCACGGGGAAACAGTCGGCGATAACTGATTAAACAAAAGAACGACCATGCGATAAATTGATAGCGATAAATCTAGCTGCAAAAATTATCGCAAAGTCTGACTGTGATTGGTTGGAATTCAAAATTTCATTACACTTTATTGGTCGAAAATGGAATGACGTCATATAAACGAAATAGTCGTAGAGGGTTTCATTAATTTCCAGCTGCCATCTTATTTCATCTATGTTCCGTCCGAAAATATATTAGCTCGTATGATTAGCAATATAGGTGAAAATATGTGTGAATAATCAGTCTTAGAACAAAGAAATAAAAATGTCATTTTTATGCGATGCATGAGATATGCATAATAGACAATAGAAGTACAAAGCATTATTGTTAAATATATACCATAAGCAGTTTTATTAATTATGGTGTTCATCAACTTTAAAGTGAAATATTTAGTTCAGTCTTTGCGTCGCTATATCGTTAGAAAGTGTTCTAGTTTTAGCAGGCAATTATTTCATTTGTTTTTCTTTAAAATTCCACATAAAATGGTTATGAGTTGAGTATCTCTTCTAAGTTGAAAGTTCCTTTAACATTATAAGTGTTATTCGATATTCTGGTTTGTATGCTAACAGATCTACCTCTTCCTCGTTAGAAATAGCTATAACTCGTCCTCTATAAAACATGACAATGGTGGGAAGTGAATGTTCCTATTAATTAAAGAAGACTAAGTATTTTAACAGTTCGCTTTTTGCCTTTTGGCCGTTTTCATAACTGACGTTTTGATTGTACTGTGATGTCTTTTTGAGAGATGCAAGTCCGGTTTTTTCATCTGCTACACTGCTGCAATAAACGTCCAGGCATTTCCGGTGTGGAGGAAGATAGCGGAAGATTGGTTATTTCACAATTGTGGATTCCAACCTATGAATCGTGATCAAGATATATTTTTCTTTACTTTCAGTCGATATTAGCGTGACCAATTTTTATTTGTATTTTCTTGTTGTCTTTCAATGCATCAAGGATTAATTCGATGGTGTTCGGAGTTGTTATTTTTTGTGTAAATGGAGTTTTGTTCCCCAGGTTAATACACATGTTAAATTCTACAAATCAGTATACAAAAAAAAAAAAACAAAATAATACAAGCATTTGATGTGTTTTATTTATGTAACAAATTATTTACAACTAGAATCCTAATTTCAATTTTCATTTATCACAAAACTCGTTTTTATTACTTATCTCCCGTCACCAGATACCATCGAATTAATCTATAAAAATCTAGTTAATTTTCAGGAGTTTAATAAAGTAAGGCCCAATTGTATAAAACTCCCTGATTAAAGATCAACTTTGATCGAAGATCGAAAAGTGAACCGAGTTCAGACACTTCTTCTATTGTATAAAACTTTTCTGCGATCAAATTACCTTGGTTCAAATGCAATCTAAGTTCACGTGAAAAGGATTTGGCAACATCGCATAAACAGGTGAAATAAGTGATGCGCGGACCATGTTATACAGGTTTGTTCAGTGTTGCCAATCTAGCGACTTTAACTCTTTTTCAACAACAATTTCTTTTAACTTTTATATTGCTTAAATAGGGATTTAGTGACCTTTTTAGCACCCCTTAGTGACAAAATTTAATCTTTCTTTGTTGATAATGAGAAATCTAGCGACTTTACAACTACGTTTGGGCGACTTTCCGTATTACACTCTGTTGGAGACACTGGTTTTTTTGCAATGTAAATAATGGCGGACAATAAGAAGAAGGTTGACTGTTCTCAAAGTTGTTATCATGTTATGGTGTTTGATACTGCTAAACATAATAAAGCTTTATAAAAAGACAATTTTCGTTTAGTAATACGGTTAATTGAACATTTATGAATGTATCTATCATATCCATTGGTTGTTATAAACATAATATAATTATAGGTTATGTTATTTGATACTGCTGAACATGATAGAGCCTTATAAAATATAAGAATGTTTGTGTATTAAGGCAAGAAATTGAAAGAAAATATATATATATATATATATATATATATATATATATATATATATATATATAAATGTATATTATCTATTAATATTAATAATAATGGATATTTTAATTGCACAATCTATCACTCGTATATTTCAAACAGAAAATAAATAACTGAACTTGGATCATATAACTTAAACGGAGAAATTTCTTCAGTCAAAGTTGACTCTAGTTTAAGACAAATTAATCTCAGATTAGACTTTATACAACACAAAATTCCAAGTTCAGCTAGAACGAGGATCAATTTAACCTCTGATCTAAGATTAAATGGTTTATACAATCGGCCCTAAGTAATACATTTCTACGATTATGTTTAGTATGTCTGAAGTACTACGCACAAATATTTTTTGGTACAATATTAAGTTATGTGGTGGAATGTGTACGTTCTTTTATTATTTATTTGTTTAGTTTGAAAACGACATTACTGCGGTGAGACACTGGCTTTAATAAAGATTAAAAAAATATGATTATTATCGATACAATCAGATTTATAGTTGACTTTAAGATCAACACATTAACAGAGAATCTAAATAATTAGAAACTATTATTGAAGCTTTATTTTCTTTCATTCACCTTCTGACCCATTGGCCATTGTTGACATAGGTTGCTGCGGTAACTGCCACTTCTGCAATAAGCAAGACTGGGCCAGTTATTATGATGCCATTGTAAGCACTTATTTGCTAAAATGACTACGGCAATGCATTTTCTCTTTATATGTATTGTATTTAGAAATGGAATGATATATTATTTATAGACCATAAGGGGAATACTGGATATAAACAAAATAAATAGGAAATAAAAGTAAAATTACAGCTACAATGAAATTACATAATATAATATTAACATAGAGAAGAATAATAGGACAATTTATGAAGAAAATATATTCTGAAATTATTCTACAAATATAATATTATAGGCTGATTAATTCATACACATAGGCTATAAATTTATTTAATCAAATTTAAGACATTATCTCTATGTAAATGTTAATATTGTGAATTTTTATTAGTAACAACAATGTAATTTATTCGTCACAACAATAATTCCTTTCTACAATTCACCTTAAACGCTCTCGTCAACAATTGGATCTTCACTCACACAGTATTCGTTATAGCACTCCACCGACGACAATGACAATTGACTTGGATTATTACGCACAACAATGAACTGTTAATCTTAACTAATATTTACAAAGCACTATTTACAAATCAGAACTACCAGTTTTCAGTTCACAGTTCTTCTATCTCAGTCACTCGAGTTCACGGTATCTCGAACCACAGACCTTCAGAGACAGTTCACTGTACTCGAACTCGGGTCCCTCCAACTGCGGTCCACTGCACTCGAACTCAGGTCCCTCCAACTGCGGTCCACTGCACTCGAACTCAGGCCTTCGGATGCTGACGCAGATGCGGACGCACACTCGAGTCCAACTCCGGCTGGCTTGCTTGCTCTGGCTTTCTCACTGACTGAATAACTGAAAACTCTGAAACTCTAGTTCGCTGGCGCCTGCTCTTTTATAGCAAAATCATAGTTGCGAGAACCTTCTACAGTTGTGTAGAGAATTATCTCGATATCTCTACATCGACAGACTCCTGGAATAGTCGAGAAGGTCGTTCCACATTCACTGCGTTAAGTAGCAGCTGCGCGCAGACTCGTTGCGTTGACGTAATACACCCTCTCTCTTCTCTCCACCGCGCGACGTCACTCAATGTTCCGTGGAGCCTGTGCGATCTGCTTTCTTGCGGGACGCTGGTCGTGAGCTCGATTCTCACGTCGCTGTCACAATATTTAGTTTTTATATATGTGTAATTGTAACGGTGAAAATATTGTTGATCAAATAATTATTTATTTATTTATTTTTTCATAAGTGTATATTGTTTTTGGGAGTGTGTTTTTGTAAGTAATTTTATGAAGTTGTTATTGATAAGCTGATAAATTATGTGCATTTCGTGTATTATAATTATGATAATCTAAATTCTTATTGTATTTATTCTCGTTCTGTTTCAAGAAAATTAGGCACATACACAAAACCAAATTGTATTTGTTACTATCAATGAAGTACAGTGTGTTCCCTATAATCTGGAGAGACATTAACACGTTTCTAATTTTCTTGTTATAAGTGGGTTACATGTTACAAGATCTGGGTGTAATTTCGCTATAGAATTATACAACCGAGGGCCAAAATCAATGCTATGCTTTAGACCAGCAGATATGAAACATCGGGTGCTATGCATAGACATTTCGCATGGCCGCGCTAAGAGCGTGCTAAACTAGCCCCGGCTATCGAGTGAATACTTGTACAGGATTCATATCATATATCGCTAACACTGGTTTATAAATACGAAAAACGTTAGTTCGCTGTGTCATGATCGTGTGCCTGTAATATAAACTTATTACGAGTTTTGTGATAAAATTTTAACAGAGTATATTTATAAATTGTCCCGCGCCGTGGCGTCGCGGCCTAAGACATCCCGCCTAGGACTCGCGTTACAGAATGCGCGCTGGTTCGAGTCCTCATGGGGGAAGAAATTTTCTCATGAAATTTCGGTCAGTGTATGGGACCGGTGTCCACCCAGCATCGTGATGCACTTGGGTAGCTACGATAGGTAGCGAAATCCGGTTGCGAATACCAGCTATAACGGCTGGGGGAATCATCGTGCTAACCACACGATACCGCCATTCTGGTTGGATGATCGTCCACCTCTGCTTCGGCATGTTGGTGTGAGCCCAGCAGCCGGTTGGTCGGTATAGGCCCTTCACGGGCTGTAGCGCCACGGATTATTATTGTTATTATATGTATAAATTTGTTCAATATTAAATACATTAAATTCAGAATAAATTAATTTAGTTGGATAATTGGATAATAATAAAAATATAATTGATTATAATCGAAGCGTTTCCTTCAAAGATAATTTCATAATTCTAATTAGTTATCTATACTTCTTCTCAAGTAATCCAGGTTCGATTTCGAGCACGTAAATGGAGAATTGTCTCTCTATATTTCTTAAATAGTGTTTTTTTTTCTGTATTGTTAGTGATGATATTATGCATAGTTAACCATATGGCGGAGTATTGCCCATTGTTTCAAAATCCACACAATAATTGACACAAAAATTCTATTCTTGAAGGTACAGGGACATCATTTTATTTTTACTAACATTTTTAATATTAACTTGCCTATACCTCTGGATCAACGCCGTTTGCTACCCCCTTCCACAACTGGAGTTCGAAGATGCTGGCGTAGGCTAATATACAAACAAATCACTTTACTAAGTATAGGAGGGAAGAAAAGTAGTTCATCCATTTACGTAAACTAGGAAATATTGCGCTTTTTAGTTTAATCATTTTCATTAGGTTTTTGTTTAATCAAAATACAGTACAGTATTAACAATGAGTGTTTTTACTCACGAACTGAGCTGTCCATGCGGACGTATTCATTATGCAATGTATATTATACTGTCTACAGCACATTAGCGTACAATATAGAGAATGAAGTTAAATTGAAAAATAATCATAATATGGATATTTAAATACACTTTTTTATATGGTGGCCGTTCGGTTCTAATGTGCATATTATCGCACTATAGACTATTGTACCTAATCCCAATTACCAGTTTCGTTCTTCGTACTAGTAACTCATGTTGAAATAATTCTGTACCTACTCTATAAAAGAGTACCTTACGTACTGTAAATTCAATCTTCACTTCTGCCCGATCCGAAAAGATAAAATTACTCAGACACACTATCTACTGTCCGTCCAAGTGGTTATGTCGTAGGGTCGTAGAAAGGAGGGAAATCACGTGACAGTTAATTACTTAACGAAGCCCTTTTATTTAAGTTATTTTAAACAGTTGTATAATATTACGTATACGTCCAATTCCTAACAGAAATTAATGTTCTCAGAAAAGAGCTAAGACAGCCCAGCCACTAGCTGGCGAATAAAAGCTGATGGGGTTAACCGAGATACGACGTAGGCAAATGGACGACAGTACCTGTGCGAAAATAATTCAATATTGAAAGCTCTTTCGTCACTGGAAAACGCGAACATATTTTTGGAACGTACTGTGGCTACTATGACTGTATATGCGGTCTTAGATCTGTGTGGAAGACGGTTGAACTTCGTTAGTAGAAGGGGTGGGAGTGAAGTACATTCAAAAACTCAGGTACAATAAAAATTGAAGTAAAAATAAAATGATGTCCCTGTAGATGATGACGATGATAATGATGATGATGATGATGATGATGACGATCCTATCCTTGTTTTAATTGTTTCACGACTATATTTAATATCTGAGTGCATTATCCATCATGTTAACTTGTGCTCTATTGTTTCATGATGTACCTCTTCTAATAAGGGATTGTAACAGGGAAGCTCTATTAAAGCTGAACATAAACCCATTACCCGGAGAACATATGTGGGAGGTTAGGCTCTCTAACACATCATCGTGACCTATACTCTCTGACTTGCTGGGTAGTAGATATATTTTATAATTGATCGGCTCTTAAAAGGTCGTTTATGGTTAAGAGGTAGATTGTGCAGTCGACATTAGCGACATGCATGGGGCCGCCTTTCAAATTAGAATATATGGACTTCCATTGTTTGAAACGAAATGGCTTTGCACAGGGAAGGAACCACACTTGTATTGGTTTCCATGTTTGGAGTCTGTTGATCAAGTCCTGCTTGAGATACAATAAGAACAGTTCATACTTTCTCTATTTATATGTGAAAGAAAATTACTTTGTGTACTACTTTAAATGGTAAACAGTATTTGTTTTTTATATAATTCAACGTTCGTCAGACGTCACGAGATCAGAGATAGGTATATCGTGACACACATCCTACAATCCACAATGCATTTACTTTGTAACAGTTTTCTTATCTGGTTTGTATTTTACGTATAACAATATTAACTCTGGTTTTAAACTTTTTGTCTTAATTATATACTTGTGTAAGTTTAAAAATAATTTCAAGGTATTCGTTATAATATGCAGGGAGCGAAACTTGTTGCCCGATGGGAGAAAGGCAAGTGGTTTCAGAATATTAAAGATATATTTTTATTAATTTGTCCTACAGAATAATAATATCTGTAATATTGACAATTAATACTTGAGGAGAAAAATTCGCTCCGGCGCCGGGGATCGAACCCGGGTCCTTGGTTCTACGTACCAAGCGCTCTGACCACTGACCACTGAGCTACGCCGAATTCATTCCACAGCACCGGCGCCGGAGCGGATTTTTCTCCTCAAATATTAATTGTCAATATTACAGATATTATTCTGTAGGACAAATTAATAAAAAAAATCTTTAATATTCTCATAGCTAGCAGTGCATATTTCTGTACAGACTACTGTGCACTTAACTGCGGAATCCCGGCCAAACAGTCACTCAATTGAGTGCGCTCCTAATATAATGGCAGTTGACATTGGACATATACGTCAACATATACGCCCAACTTGGAGTCAGGCCAAAAGGGAAACATCCAAGGAGGAAGGTTCGGTCCGGTGCTGTGGATTGAATTCGGCGTAGCTCAGTGGTCAGAGCGCTTGGTACGTAGAACCAAGGACCCGGGTTCGATCCCCGGCGCCGGAGCGAATTTTTCTCCTCAAATATTAAGTGGTTTCAGGTTGAGAGTCCCTCTATTGTGTACAATAGAAGATGCGTGGGTCGTGTCCCGTTGAACTACTCTATTTACTTGCTTTACGAGTAACTTTTTTTAATTGGTTCTTTTACGACGCTTTATCAACTTCGAAGAGTAACTTACATCATGGGCTAGAGACCACAAAATTCCGTATTAACTTCGAAAAAAAAATCGCGATAAAATATTATATTTCGCGGTTTATTGCTAATTACTTGTAAGATACTCGCAATAATTCGTATAAACTGGAAAGAGATTTTTACGTGGAAAAAATAACCCTATATTACGTTTTAGGCGTCGAATTGAGGGAAAGAAGACAGAGGACGGACACTGGAAAGTTTTCTTTTCTCAATCGTACTATCAGGGACTGGAATGCTTTACCTGCAGACTTACTAAAGGCTGTACCAACAACCAAAAATGTATTTAAAAATAGGCTTAAGGACTTTACTAATAGACGGTAATTATACACAGTATTTAAAGGGTGTAATTGATATTGATATTGATATATTTATTTCTACAACTCTTATTTGGTAATGGGTCGCCACCACATCTCTGTATTCGTGCTCCCCATTACCTTCTCATTACAATGAACTTTCATTGACGTGTGTTCTATTACTATAATACATGCTCTCAATTTGCTTTCTAACCTCTCCCCTTACTTTCTATCGTCTAAAATTTTCCTAATTTTGAACTACCTTTTACTAACACTATTTAATCATACTCATTCACTTTCATCACTAATTTACAATCAGTTCTACCTCTCCTCACCTCTGTCATCACTCTTATCCCCTATTTCTCCATTAAACACTGAATCACATGTTTATTTTGTTAACTGTTCCCTTTCACTCCGATAAATTTTCCGTTTGCCACTATTTTTGTAAGTCAACTCAACATTCATTTGTAAACTTACATTAAAATACTCGTACTTGCTGTCTTCCTACCATTTCAATTTCCCTGATTGTACGCTAACTTAGTCGACACTCCAATATTAGTAACATTTCACTACCAATTACTATTAGCAAACACTTCTAATTTTCTCTAGTCACTTCCTTTATCAACTCTTGTTTCTCTGGACACTAATTCACTTATTCGCTTGTACATTCTCTCTCCGATTGTTTTGCTAGTTACTCTTACTCCTTGAACACTCACTTTATTGTTTCTATGTCTTTTGCCACACTTTTATCACTCCACCCCCCTTAAGCGCCAACTTCGTAGACTGTAGTTCTGCGGTTCCCTATTTCCTTTCTTTCCCTCACAAGTAGATGGACTACCCAAATCTTCTTTACTTCCCTTCTTTATCGGCTCCGGACGTCTTGCTTGTTTCTTCTTAACCACCTTCTTGACCTGTTTTCTATGACCTACTCTTCCCGCTGTCAGCTGATTCGTCATCTTATCCCTTCCGCTATTTAAAGGGTGTAATTTATATTTTGTTATTGAAGTTTTGTATCAGTGAAGAAGTGTGTTATGTCAGTGAAATGTGTTGTGTAAGTGAAGTGTGTTGTGTAAGTGAAGTGTGTTTCTGTCGGTGAAGCTTTATAGTTTATAGTGGCTTGTGCAGCAAATTCTGCAAACTAAGTTCATTAGACGTTCAAATAAATATTTTTCAGATTTATTTTCAATGAAGAATATCAGACATTCGGAAAGTTATTTGCTTCCATAATAATGAAAGATACTCTCTCTCGAGCCAATACTGAAGAGAACCACGCATATAAATATCTACACCACACCGCCATTAAATATATGAAAAAGACCCAACCCCACTTGATTAATAATTAAAAAAATATTTGATTTTTAATTATATTAT
Source organism: Periplaneta americana (assembly GCA_025594305.2). Lineage (NCBI taxonomy): Eukaryota > Metazoa > Arthropoda > Insecta > Blattodea > Blattidae > Periplaneta > Periplaneta americana. The sequence continues at coordinate 4,328,915 of JAJSOF020000037.1, read as the reverse complement.
TATCTTAGGTAAGTTTTATAGCTTTCAGTAACATATACTATATAGCCGCCACTCAGTAAAATATAGAAATCAAAATCTAATTTAAGTTATTCTCTACATCTACTTATATAACCCCAAAACGTTTCACTTTCATATCATCAATATAGCATTAATATGTATAATTGATGAAAAATTGTCACATCATGGCATTAACTACAATAATATTTCATTTCTAACGGTAATAATGTCATCAAACCACCTCAAGTTTTGTAGTTTTTAATATCCAATACACAACTGTACCCAGAAAATTACACACCACAGAATCGAACCCGTAAATTATTTTTAGTAAGTTAAGTTTTTAATAACCAATTTAATTTGAGCTCTAAATATGTCAGCATTCTTGCAGATCATGGCCTTCGTGTAATATTGTTTACTGTAGTATGTGTTTTGTTTTATTCTGAAATGCAACACGGCCGACTTAATGGTTATCCTTTACAAAAAAGCGAAGGGAATATCAAGTCGGCCGTGAATGCTATAAGCTAGTTCTCAAAACTGACTACAGATGGATTTTGGAAAATAGGAAAATTATGTTAAAAAATTGACATTTCACTGAAAACTACTATTTTTCCGAAAAACTTGAGTTCCAAGCTTCAAAATGAGGGGTAATTTATTAAAATCCGTCAAGCTGTTTTCCCGTAATTTCCATTACCAGTTCAAATTATATATATAGATAGTGGCAGTGCAAAGTATTTGAACAGTGAAATGGTTTTGAAGTGTTAGTGAAATCAGGATAGAATCAGTGAAATGTGTCGTAGTTCCAGTGCAGTGAGTGAGTTGACAGCGAAATGAGTGTCGTGCTGAAAGGTACTTGTGGAGGTATGAACATATCATACTCGTGGGTTTTAGTTCGAACTTAGGGTTAAGATACAAATTAGATTTACTTTAAATGTTATTTTAAGTGATCGTGCTTCATTTAATTTAGGATGTGCCGTATTATTATCACTAGCCGTACCCGTGCGCTCCGCTGCACCCGTTAGAAATAAATATAAAGTAATTACGTAATTAAAATAGGACATTTGATCCAGGGAACATTCGTGTTTGATAGAAGGATAAATCGTTTAATATGTTACTTAATTTAAATTGCATCCAAATAATTAAAATGCGATCATTTTGGTCCAGAGACCACTCATTGGTACAATGACAATTCCTTTAACATGTTTCTAATTTTTATTACATGCAACCATAGTTTAATGAACATTGACATCATTTAGATTTAATGTGTATACTTTATTTTACTTGTTATAGGTTTCCATTGAATTATGGTAATAACTTAATTTTAACCCTTGTTTTTCTACGTATTCAGTAAATGGCGTTTGGCCCACTATGGTTCTGAACCCTTCAATAACTTAAATTATATTATATAATATTACATTACATATATTATATTATATTATATTATATTATATTATATCATATCAGAAGTTACTGTAATAACATTGTAGCATTATGTCCATCTAGAGAAACTACACTTTCCAATGGTGAAATAATAATTAATTATACAAATCGGTTAATTTAGCTTCCGATATTACTTCATACAAACACAGAAACATTCTCTGTAGGCTATCTTTCATAGCTTTCGATTGTTGCTGTCCAAGGCCCCTTATAGACGAAGTCATTTGTTTTTTATTTCATTATACGGCCTTAGATGGCAGTTACTTTAATTTTAAAACTCATTTATCTCATTAAATATCAGTCCTATCAAAATTTGTCAAGGAATGAAACTTTTCGCAAATTAGTTTTAAAGAAACATTTGTTATGTAAAATTTTTCACAAAAATCAATAATAAGCGAGATATTTCGATTTATTTAATTCAGGCCCCCTTATAGCCCCCCCCTTTTAAATAATGTATTTTGAATGCCATATAGCCTAAAATCTAAGTTACAACGAACATAATTTATATTCCGATTTTCATCGAAATCCGTTAATCCATTATCGCGTGAAAAGGTAACAAACATACAGACAGACAGACAGACAGACATACAAACAAAAATTTCAAAAAAGCGATTTTCGGTTTCAGGGTGGTTAATTGTATATGTTAGGACCAATTATTTTTGGAAAATCGAAAATTACCAGAAAAATTTTGGCTACAGATTTAGTATTAGTATAGATTATTATTATTATTATTATTATTATTATTATTATTATTATTATTATTATTATTATTATTATTATTATAGAGTGTTAGTTGGGAGACTGGAGGAAAAAGACCTTTAGGGAGGCCGAGACGTAGATGGGAGGATAATATTAAAATGGATTTGAGGGAGGTGGGGTATGATGATAGAGACTGGATTAATCTTGCACAGGATAGGGACCGCTGGCGGGCTTATGTGAGGGCGGCAATGAACCTTCGGGTTCCTTAAAAGCCATTTGTAAGTAAGTAAGTATTATTATTATTATTATTATTATTATTATTATTATTATTATTATTATTATTATTAATTATATTATATAACGAGAGCATAAAGACAGTCCATTTTAGTAGTACATTACTCTCTGATGTCTGTTAGGAATAACAACGATCGCCTTCCAAGCATAAGCTTGCCATTTATAATATTGTCTAGTGTTTGTGGGCTTTACGATCGTTGCTATGACTACGATGTGCTCCCAAGTCGAAGAAAACAACTGCAGACGTCTATAGTTGGTGGCAGGGAGAAAGTGTCTTATCTTGCCATTACCTAGCAGATCTCGTGGGTGGTGGGTATAGTGCCGGACATAGTTGTAGAGAAAGGCGTTTCGTGTCCATGAGGGGATGAGGAGAATAAATAAAAACAACCTCCTTTCATTGTATTCCTGTTCTAGACGTACTAAAATGGACCGTGCTGTGCAAGTAGGGACAGATTCAGTCGTCTTTCACTCTCGTTAAAAAGACGTACTTCATTAAAGACCGACCTTCAAATCAAGGCTATATCATCGTTATAAACTGGAGGGGTTAACATGCTATAAAATGACCACCTGTTCTTGGAGCGCGAGATTGAATTACAGGACCTCCCATGGCCCACTGCGATCTTGATTGTTTTTTGAGGCTGTTGTCTCTCGCATTTTTGCAGTTGTTAGACGAGGTACTAATGCATCGGCTAAGGTTATTGAATTAATTGGCACGGAACGTAAGGACATTCTCTTATTTATGAGTGTTGGATTTTATACATTACACGACAATGAATCACTGAATGGTTCTCTTAAGGGTTACACGGGTTTTCTATTATATACGTTTCTCGATTAAAGAAACAAGTAAGCTTACGTAATAGCTTAAATCTGCATCTATACAGTTGAATTTTCCATTATCTACGCATGTAAGCTGGGGAGAATATTGAAAGAATCTAGTTGAAAACGCACTTTCAATTAAGATACTTACTTACTTACTTACTTACTTACTTACTTATTGGCTTTTAAGGAACCCGGAGGTTCATTGCCGCCCTCACATAAGCCCGCCATTGGTCCCTATCCTGAGAAAGATTAATCCATTCTCTATCATCATATCCCACCTGCCCCAAATCCATTTTAATATTATCCTCCCATCTAAGTCTCGGCCTACCCAAAGGTCTTTTTCCCTCCGGCCTCCAAACTAACACTCTATATGCATTTCTGGATTCGCCCATACGTGCTACATGCCCTGCCCATCTCAAACGTCTGGATTTAATGTTCCTAATTATGTCAGATGAAGAATACAATGCGTGCAGTTCTGTGTTGTGTAACTTTGTCCATTCTCCTGTAACTTCATCCCTCTTAGCCCCAAATATTTTCCTAAGCACCATATTCCCAAACACCCTTAATCTCTGTTCCTCTCTCAAAGTGAGAGTCCAATTTCACAACCATAAAGAACAACCGGTAATATAACTGTTTTATAAATTCTAACTTTCAGATTTTTTGACAGCAGACTGGATGATAAAAGCTTCTCAACCGAATAATAACAGGCATTTCCCATATTTATTCTGTGTTTAATTTTCTCCCGAGTATCATTTATATTTGTTACTGTTGCTCCAAGATATTTGAACTTCTCCACCTCTTCAAAAGATAAATTTCCAATTTTTATATATCCATTTCGTACAATATTCTCGTCACGAGATATAATCATATACTTTGTCTTTTCGGGATTTACTTCCAAACCTATCTCTTTACTTGCTTCCAGTAAAATTCCCGTGTTTTCCCTAATTGTTTGTGGATTTTCTCCTAACATATTCACGTCGTCCGCATAGACAAGCAGCTGATGTAACCCGTTCAATTCCAAACCCTCTCTGTTATCCTAGACTTTCCTAATGGCATGCTCTAGAGCAAAGTTAAAAAGTAAAGGTGATAGTGCATCTCCTTGCTTTAGCCCGCAGTGAATTGGAAACGCATCTGACAGAAACTGACCTATACGGACTCTGCTGTACGTTTCACTGAGACACATTTTAATTAATCGAACTAGTTTCTTGGGAATACCAAATTCAATAAGAATATCATATAAAACTTCTCTGTTAACCGAGTCATATGCCTTTTTGAAATCTATGAATATCTGATGTACTGTACCCTTATACTCCCATTTTTTCTCCATTATCTGTCGAATACAAAATATCGGGTTAATAGTTGATCTATTACGCCTAAAACCGCACTGATGATCCCCAATAATTTCATCTACGTATGGAGTTAATCTTCTCAAAAGAATATTGGACAAAATTTTGTACGGACGTCAACTTTCAATTAAGATGCATGCAGATTTTGTGTCTATATGGTGTGCTCCTCGCTACAAGCTGCTGTTAAAAGAAAAAAACGCACAATATTCTCATCGTCGTTGGGTAGTTTTCAATTGCTGTATGCGATCTCATTTTTATTCGATAAAAGGCATGCACAATTGAATGCGTTTCGTTCACTCTTGCGTGCATTGCTTGAATGCTTGAAGGTGAACCGTGTAGATGCACCTTAACAGATTATAGGAAATATGACGCTCTAGTCCAGTGGTGTTCAATCTATGGTACGCGTACCCCGCAGGATTGTCTCAAGGGTTATGCATCCCACTGACTAGGAATATAAAAGTACTAACATTTATTTTATAATATTTGTTGGTAAGTATTGCAATTTACGTATTTTCTTTTATAATATCAATTCTTATTTTTTCTTGCTTCGGTAACATTTTACATAATACTTTACTGTTATAATTGCTTCATTAACTACTGTATAATAATAATAATAATAATAATAATAATAATAATAATAATAATAATTAAAGTAATAATGTATGTATTTACTCACATTGCAAATAGATAAATACCCGGTGGCATAGTAACTAATTACACTCAATAATGACAATTAATAATAAATTAATAATACTAATAATAATAAATAATAATAATGATTAATTAAACAATGGTATAATGATATTAACAAGAAGTATCCTAAATTAAATTAAGGACGATCACTTAAAATAACATTTAAAGTACAGACGTGGACAAATTATTAGCAAAATTGAAGATTTTTATTATATATTTTTACAAAATATGATTCTTCAATTTAGACTACAGTTGACATTTTTGTGTATTTCCAAATTATTAGTAAAATTGAAAATTTGTATTGTATACTTTTCAAAATTTAACTCCTCAATTTGGACTACATTTGATATTTTTGCATATTTACGAATTATTAGCAAACCTGAAGGTTTTTATTGTATATTTTTACAAAATTCGATTCTTCAATTTGGACTACAGTTGACATTTTGGATATTTCCAAATTATTAGCAAAACTGAAGATTTTTGTTTTATATTTTTACAAAATTTGACTCTTCAATGCAGTTAACATATTTGCTAATTTACAGATTATTAGCAAAATTGAAGATTTTTATTATATATTTTTACAAAACTTGACTCTTCAATTTAAACTACAGTTGACATTTTTGCATATTTCTGTCAACTGTAATGATGGAAATATCCAAAATTGTCAACTGTAGTCTAAATTGAAAAGTCAAATTTTGTAAACAGAATTATCATAAAAATCGTCAATTTTGTTAATAATTTGTCCACGTCTGTAAATCTAATTTGTATCTTAACCCTAAGTTCGAACTAAAACCCACGAGTATGATATGTTCCTATCTGCACAAGTGCCTTTTCAGCACTACACTCATTTCGCTGTCAATTCACTCACTGCACTGGAACTACGACACATTTCACTGATACTATCCTGATTGTACTAACAATTCAAAAACATTTCACTGTTCAAATAATTTGCACTTCTGGTATAAACTATAAAACTTCACTGACATAACACACTTCTTCAGTGATACAACACTTCAAATAACAAAACATCAATTATACCTTTTAAATAGTGTGCATAATATACTATCGTCTATTAGTAAAGTCCTTAAGCCTGTAATAATAGTAATAATAATAATAATAATAATAATAATAATAATAATAATAATAATAATAATAATAATAATCATTCATTCATCATTCATAGTGTTCTGCCCAAGGGAAGGTCTTTCACTGGAAACCCAGCATTCTCCAGTATTTCCTATTTTCTGCCTTCCTCTCTGTCTCCGCATATAATCCATAGACTATATCTTAATGTCGTCTATCATTCTGATATCTTCTTCTGCCCCGAACTCTTCTCCCGTTCACCATTCCTTCCAGTGCATATTTCAGTAGGCCGTTTCTTCTCAGCCAGTGACCCAACCAATTCCTTTTCCTCCTCCTGATCAGTTTCAGCATCATTCTTTCTTCATTCACTCTTTCCAACACAGCTTCGTTTCTTACTCTGTCCATTTCACACGTTCCATCCTTCTCCATATCTACATTTCAAAGGTTTCTATTCGCTTCTCTTCACTTCGTCGTAATACAATAATAATAATAATAATAATAATAATAATAATAATAATAATAATAATAATAATAATAATAATAATAATAATAATAATAGGCCTAATAATAATAATAATAATAATTCGTGGCCCGACAGCCCATGAAGGGTGGCTTCACGCCACATGCCTCAGCAGAGGTGAACGATCATTCAAACAGAACGGAGATATCGTGTGGTTAGCACGGAAGATCTCATCAGCTGTTATAGCTGATTTTTGTAACCGGATTGTGTTACCTATCATAGCTCCCCAAATCATCACGATGCTCGGTGAGCACTAACCGAAATTCGATTAGAAAATTCCTTCTCCATGAGGACTCGAACCAGCGAGCATTCCAAACGCGGATCCTAGGTGGCGCCTTAGACCACGACGCTGGACGTTTGTGTATAATACCTTAATGTAAACAATTACTATTTTCAACATTGCAGTCATTTTTAAAATGCGTACATTTTGATATATACCGCAGCAATTGGTGTATTCTTATTAAGCTATAGAGGATTTTACGTTAACAAAAAAGCATTGGGCATATGGCTCTATGCCAGCGATGTCAAAGCAAGCGCATTTTTCTGACCTTGACGTCGTGCGCGGGCAGCAAGCGCTAAGTATGGAAAGAGGAAGGGTTGTCTATATGAATAAGCAACCTGTTGGATTAAGAAAACAGTGGTGCACAAACTTCAAACGGAATGTGAAATTTTATGTCGTTATTTTTATATGGCTTCTTTCTGTTTGATATTATCTATATTGTCTGTAAAACAAAAGTACCAACACTGATTTCTTAATATTGCACTTGTGTTTTAAATCTTAATAACATAATAGAGAGTTAAGAAGGAATATTCACTTAAATTCCATAGTAGTATAATATTATACTGTATTAAGTGGATGAAACACATCATTCATAAAGAAAGTGATATTCCAAAGAAAGAGATTGAGTATGACGTGATAAGTTGGAATTTATATTAGCCTTACAAAAGTAATCAATAAACTAATCAAAACAATATTACAGTACAAAGCAAAGTTACCTAGGTACTGTATCTGTTTTAAGTGTACCTGATATTACATAACAAAACTCTTATCGCATTATGCTTTTAAGGTGATATTTGTGAGCAACTTCCTATCATCAGAATATTAAATTATTTTCTCGAAATCTGCTGAAGCTATAGAGCTGACATTTTTACAACACATGGGCACGTATCTTTTGCTTATGATGTAACAGTAGTAGTTGCTTTGTTAATTCATTTCCTTACAAACAATTTCCATGCGAATATTTTAAAAATTTTCAATATACTATCTTCAGTAATACGTATATACGGTATATTAGATTTACGAAAACATTCTGTAAGGCTACTAAATAAATAGGCCTATACCTGAAAATTTAACTTTTCTATACGAAAAGTTGAGAAAATATTTCTTTTGAATAAAAAAATCAAACTTGTGAAAAATGAGCATTAAAATTAAAACTTACATTCTTATAATGCACTTATACTTCTCAGGCAAATCTATAAATTAACATGGATACAGTTTTAATAAGTTCTCGTCCCTTTATCTATTGAATCAGTGCTGGCCATCCCTGAATATAGCTCGACCAACCGGCATATACCACCTCTTTCGTCTGTCTCTTTCCTTTCCGCTGTAAAGCGCTCAGGCTCTCCTGGGCTCTAAAGCGCGCGCTTGCTCCTGTGGACATCAATTGACATGCCTGCCTTAATGTAAACAATTACTATTTTCAACATTGCAGTCATTTTTAAAATGCGTACATTTTAATATATACCGCAGCAATTGGTGTATTCTTATTAAGCTACAGAGGATTTTGCGCTAACAAAAAAGCATTGGGCATATGGCTCTATACCATCATATGACCAGTTTCCATAGAAACGCCTACCTACCACATAGGTTGTACAATATATTAGGCAAGAACCATAAAACAAATGATTTTTTGTTAACGTGAAATCCTCTATAATGATATGTAATGAAACAAGTGACAAATACTTATATGGAACTTCGTTACTACCGCAGCTATTATAAGCCAAAGGATTGGAACTTAAGTATCACGGCCACCTTAGTCATTAATTACTGTATTTATTCGCAAAACATATGTGGCCCAATCATTAGTAAACATAACAAAGATGTCTAATCTTTTTCCTCAATTCGTATAATGCAATTTCAACTCATAAATATTATAAACACTGTCTTTAAAATAGACTGGTTTTTCTCCCACTCTTAAGTTGCTTAACGGTTCAGAACTGTCGGCCGATGTCAAGCAGTGACATGCAAAGAAAAATAACGTCATAAAACAACTTCCTTGGTGTCCTCTCAACTCAAAGCAGCGACTTTTTTTCAACGCTGGCGTGGGGTCCATATTAGGGCCTATCCTCTTTCAGGTTGCCTCAGGAACGGTCATTGTTGGATTGCTACTGCGGCAATTGAGGGCAAGCAAACAGTCACCAGTTGCCAAAACAGGTGTCCTGGTTGAACCAGACCCGCCTTGCCTGGTCATGATTCCCGGGGCAAGAGACCTTCCTGCTGCGGTCATGCCTTTCACTCGATGGCCATCTTTAGGACAAACAACAGGAAGTACAATGCTGCTACCCTTATAATAGCCATTACTTCTGCTACCTATAACGACTGTCATACTTAACACATACAGATTCTTGGAGCAAGAAGCATCAATGTAAAAAATGTAACTTTGTGAGAAATCGATTCCAAAGTTTTTTCGTCAAAATTCAAACACTTATAACTTCCAAATGACTTCATATTTTAGTTTGATTTTTTTTTCTGGTTAGAGGTGGATCCAACTTGGACTCTCACTTTGAGAGAGGAGCAGAGATTAAGTGTTATGCAAATCTGACTTCCAGGTAGTAGCTTCCTGTAAAGCAGGTTTGAATAATTTCAAGGAAAAATTGTTCCGGAGCCGGGTATCGATCCCGGGACCATTCGCTTAGCTCGCGAACGCTCTACCTACTGAGCTACCCCAGGAACTATACACGACACCGTCGTCTTGTCAGCTCATTTGAGTTGTGTGGATATAAAAGGAAAAATTATGACGGTGTCGTGTATAGTTCCTGGGTAGCTCAGTCGGTAGAGCGTTCGCGCGCTAACCGTAGGGTCCCGGGATCGATACCCGGCTCCGGAACAATTTTTCCTTGAAATTATTCAGAATTAAGTGTGTTTGAGAATAAGGTTCTTAGGAAAATATTTGGGACTAAAAGAGATGATGTTACAGAAGAATGGAGTAAGTTACACAACACAGAACTGCACACATTGTATTCTTCACCTGACATAATTAGGAACATTAAATCCAGACGTTTGAGATGGGCAGGACATGTAGCACGTATGGGCGAATCCAGAAATGCATATAGAGTGTTAGTTGGGAGGCCGAAGGGGAAAAGACCTTTGGGGAGGCCGAGACGTAGATAGGAGGGTAATATAAAAATGGATTTGAGGGAGGATACAGACTGGATTAATCTTGCACAGGATAGGGACCGATGGCGGGCTTATGTGAGGGTGGCAATGAACTTCCGGTTTCCTTAAAAGCCATTTGTAAGTATGTAAGTAAAAGGTGGATCCATTGGAAGTGGATACACAAATTTTCATCTATGTCAGTGTTCTGTAAATACGAAATTTATTGACATTGGTTGTTGTAACACAAGACATTTTCAGAAGTTTTGACTATGGTTTTGATATAAGCATAATTGAGGTATGAATATTTACCATATTTTAGGAAAATAAATACATGTTAATGGTAGTACTTATATTTATTATTGTGTTTAATATTGGATAATGGGTTTGGTGCCAACCTCCACACGCGTATGTTCTGGCTCTAGAAACTTTTCTTGATTTATTTATAAGAACTTCAAATCTATCGCATTTTCCAAATCTCAATTTCTTTGGGCGATGAAAGTCTAACAATAAGTTAAATTCTCCCACAAACACTATCCTGTAAGCAGCTGTTACAAGTTTTAAAGCAATTCTCTCCCATCAATTTCCATATTGTTATCGAAATAACGATGTAACTTATAATTCCACACGGGAAATTCTCGTAAAAACAATAGGTACTAATTTATCCAGAAACCTTCAGCCATATTGGATTCGCGATGCACGATGGGAATATTTTGTATGAATGTAAGTTTTTCATTTGCTAGTGGAGGAATTCTAATTTTGGATCTAAACCACCGTAAAGTTGTCTGTATTAAGATTTTGATTCTAAAGTGAAGAATTAAGTACTATTTTCACTTTGTTCTGTCTATTTTTGAACCTAAACAATTCCAGAATCGCATTCAGCTTATAAAATTCCATGAGAAACAATCGTTAACTCAAAATAAAAAAAGAGTTGTTTAACTTTGATATTGTGCTACTTCGCGAAATTAAACAACTATGAACAATTTTCTCTGAAAAGAAAAAAAAAAGAGGAAAGAGAAATACTGTTCAAGAGACAAGGCGTAGCCTTTATTCCTAATTGATTGACTGTTGATTGAATGAATACTTATTTATCCTAAATCAGTTGACGGGAATGAGAAATACTTCGTTTAAATAAAAACTCTGATGAATTTCATGCTCAACCATGCCGAAATGTAGTAATTATACACCTGGTAGCAGCCCTTTAATGGACCTCATTAAAGTACACCTATTCATTAAAGTTCAGGTGTTCCACCAATCAGAAAATACCATTGTAGCAATATGAAAGAGCAAGTATCGATTATTCTCGGATATGCAATCGAAAGACAACTAGACATTTGTTTCTCGGAAAAAATGAATACTTTCGCGTCTGCGCAAATCTCACAATTTACGAGGTATTGCACAAGGACAAGGTCAGTTCCACTCCTCAGTGAGATAAGAATAACATGAATACTAATGAATAATTTCAAGTTATAAATATGAACGAGCATAAAAAGTCGTATGAAACTTGACTATAATTGTAATTAAGACGCTCGTATGAAAATTATGAAACTCGCTTGCGCTCGTTTCATAAACATACTCGCCTCTTAATTACTACCATTATAGGCTCGTTGCATAATGTACTATTATTTGTAGAGGATAAGATTAGGATAACCTCTCTAAATATGTTCATAATCGTGTTTTCTGTATGAATCTAACAAATCTAGTAACCTCTACTGTATATTAGTAGTTTTGATCGAATATCTGTGTCTGTATCTGTATCTATAAACTATCTAGGCTATATGTATATGTGACCTAGTCTGTAACCTGCCTAGCGATTTTAACAATTTCATTTCGGCCTGTTCTTTTCTGTTGTGTTGGTAGTACCAACTTGGTACCCAATTTTCATCTCCGTCAAATAATATCGGGATAACCACTTACTTACTCACTGCTTTTAAGAAACCCGGAGGTTCATTACCGCCCTCACATAAGCCCGCCATCGGTCCCTATCCTGAGCAAGATTAATCCAGCCTCTATCAAGATATTCCACCTCCCTCAAATCCATTTTAATATTATCCTCCCATCTACGTCTCGGCCTCCCTAAAGGTCTTTTCCTCTCCGGCCTCCCAACTAATACTCTATATGCATTTCTGGATTCGTCCATACGTGCTACATGTCCTGCCCATCTCAAACGTCTGGATTTAATGTTCCTAATTATGTCAGGTGAAGAATACAATGCGTGCAGTTCTGTGTTGTGTAACGTTCTCCATTCTCCTGTAACTTCATCCCGCTTAGCCACAAATATTTTCCTAAGCACCTTATTCTCAAATACCCTTAACCTATGTTCCTCTCTCAAAGTGAGAGTCCAAGCTGTAACGTTCCAAGTACCAAATTTCAAAACCTTATTCCTTTGCTGTGGTGGTGCCAGAGAATCAGTCCCATTCCGAGGCTTATTTGAAGGATTCGTAAGAAGCTGTTTTTTTTACGGTGATGGGTTGTTAGCCCTTCGCCCGACCCCCAAGCTGGAGGACCACCCCTCATCGGCTGTCCACGACTGCTTATTCAATATATTCACAGCTACCCTCCATATCTGGAGGCCGTCTCCTCTATCCGCAACCTGAGGACGCGCCATGCCGTGGTGATAGGGACCCACAATACATGGAGTTACTCCATTATTGTAGTAAAAGTCTAAACACGAAAGAAATTAATTAAAATGTGAAATGGTCTTTCTTCGATACAATAACTATTATGTATTAATATTAATACTGATATTAATTATTATTAGTATGTTCAAATTTCACTAGCTTCCAGTAATTGGCTCAGAAGTCTAGAACAATTTGAATTTTCAGAATTTAAACTACTGACAACTGGTGTCACTGTTGCCAACATAACAGTTGTAAAATCACTACCAGTTGTAGTATTTCTCAGTACCGAAATTCGAAACGAAGTTGGCAAAAGAAAATTCAACCTGCAAACTAGAAAATCACCATAATCCACTAGCTTATGCAGTAATGGGGGAAAAATGGTTAGGTTTCACCCTTAGGGTATTAAGTAAGCTGACCCGAACTGTATATGTGATCTAGTCTGTAACCTGCCTAGCGATCTTAACAATTTCATTTCGGCCTGTTCTTTTCTGTTATGTTGGTAGTACCAACTTGGTACCCACTTTTCATCTCCGTCAAATAATATCGTGATAACCACTGTTTTATAAAATTTTAGTACTGATTACTTTTTTCTTCTTCAAAATTCTGTTTAAAATTGCATGTAAAAATAAAAGAATTATAAAAGCCAAGCAACTGAGAACACATTCTCGAAAGTATGGATGGCAGTTAGTATAGCTAATTTGTCACGCTCTCTTTGACATTTCCTCCTCGAATACAATGAAGAAGTAGAAGAATCTGACTTGAGAATGGTCGCCTACATGGCTGTTTGTTCCGTGATTGTAGCATTTGGTAAAGTGGATTGCACTCAGTTCTGCCGTCTTCTGGGAAATAACATACAAACCCCTTATTTTCACAACTTCCTTTTACAACTCAATTTTTTTCCTTTATTGCTCTTTCATTTTAAAGAATTTCACATGGTTTTCTCGTGACTTGAATGACAGGACGTCTGAAGAATTTTCATGAATGAAATGAAACACCGTTGCGAGAGTGTGCGGAACACAGGTAGGAGATGGGGGGGTCGGGCTGCAGTCCTGGTGTGTTATCCAATTAGGTGACCACTCTGTATGGTATTTTGAGTACAAAGGTGCAGACGCTATGTTTGTTGGAATTGTATAAACTCTGTATAGTGTCGTGTTGCCAGGCAACAATAGTGACATGTAATCCAGGTACAAAGTTCAGTAATTCAGAAAGTGATTTACAATTAGCTGTCCGTTGACGTCATACAAAATATTATCCAATATTCTTTTGAGAAGATTAACTCCATATGTAGATGAAATTATTGGGGATCATCAGTGTGGTTTTAGGCGTAATAGATCAACTATTGATCAGATATTTTCTATTCGACAGATAATGGAGAAAAAATTGGGAGTATAAGGGTACATACAGTACTTCAGTTATTCACAAATTTCAAAAAGGCATATGACTCGGTTAAGAGAGAAGTTTTATATGATATTCTTATTGAATTTGGTATTCCCAAGAAACTAGTTCGATTAATTAAAATGTGTCTCAGTGAAACGTACAGCAGAGTCCGTATAGGTCAGTTTCTCTCAGATGCGTTTCCAATTCACTGTGGCGTAAAGCAAGGACATGCACTTTACTTTTTAACTTTGCTCTAGAGTATGCCATTAGGAAAGTCCAGGATAACAGAGAGGGTTTGGAATTGAACGGGTTACATCAGCTGCTTGTCTATGCGGATGACGTGAATATGTTAGGAAAAAATCCACAAACGATTAGGGAAAACACGGGAATTTTACTTTAAACAAGCAAAGAGATAGGTTTGGAAGTAAATCCCGAAAAGACAAAGTATATGATTATGTTTCGTGACCAGAATATTGTACGAAATGAAAATATAAAAATTGGACATTTATCCTTTGAAAAGGTGGAAAAATTAAAATATCTTGGAGCAACAGTAACAAATATAAATGACACTCGGGAGGAAATTAAATACAGAATAAATATGGGATATTCCTGTTATTATTCGGTTGAGAAGCTTTTATCATCCAGTCTGCTGTCAAAAAATCTGAAAGTTAAATTTATAAAACAGTTATATTACCAGTTGTTCTTTATGGTTGTGAAACTTGGACTCTCACTTTGAGAGAGGAACATAAGTTAAGGGTGTTTGAGAATAAGGTGCTTAGGAAAATATTTGGGGCTAAAAAGGATGAAGTTACAGGAGAATGGAGGAAGTTACACAACACAGAACTGCACGCATTGTATTCTTCACCTGACGTAATTAGGAACATTAAATCCAGACGTTTGAGATGGGCAGGGTATGTAGCACGTATGGGCGAATCCAGAAATGCATATAGAGTGTTAGTTGGGAGGCCGGAGGGAAAAAGACCTTTAGGGAGGCCGAGACATAGATGGGAAGATAATATTAAAATGGATTTGATGGAGGTGGGATATGAAGACAGAGAGTGTATTAATCTTGCTCAGGATAGGGACCAATGGCGGGCTTATGTGAGGGCGGCAATGAACCTCCGGGTTCCTTAAAAGCTAGTAAGTAAGTAAGTAAGTAAGTAAGTAAGTAAGTAAGTAAGTATGCACATGACGAAGAAAATGTGTGATATTCAGAAAATGGTTGTCATGGAAGGGAGGAAGTAACCAGTAGGTGGTGATAGTTCGTCATTATTTTTAAGTGGATTCTTAAAAATCAGTTTTTGAAAATTCTAGCTCTTACAACAGTAGCGGCTGTACGTCATCACTGCCACGGACAAATTTAAGTTCACCTTGGAATTTTGAACAGTCGGTTCCAATCTGTGGGAACTGTCGGGACCTAATTTTAGGTTTTGTGTATCGCGTTGCATTCCACTTTCTAAATTCGTATGCGTGCGTCCATATTAGCATATGCATAGAAGCTGTCGGTCCGTCCAATTTGTAGCGTCCTTCCAAATCGGAACATTTGCAGCCTGCATATGTACGCGTCATCAGCGACAGTTGTCACCCTTTCACCACCATCCGGCGGCCGTGGCGGCTATTATGCTATTTAAACTATTAATGAAAATGAAAATGAAATGAGCCACCCGGTGACTGCGGCGGTCCACAGATGTTGCCACACACATGTAGGCTGTGTGTGTGACAAACCAGACATGTGTGCCATCATCTGTCTGATTGGTGCGTCACAGGAACCTTGGTACCACTGCACCACACGTTGTTTTCTCTCTCTCTCTACTCATTCGTTCGTTCTTTGTTTCTTTGTTTGTTTGTTTTAGGGGTCTTTCTCCCTCTGCTCTTCCTTTTCGGATGTCTTTTTTCTTCCTTTCCTTTTAACTTCCCTTCTCTCTCTCTCTCTCTCTCTCTCTCTCTCTCTCTCTCTAACAAATATTTTATTTTTGTTCTTTTTCTTTGTTCACACCGTTTTCCTTCATTTCTTCTCTTAGCATTATTTTCTTCCATTCCTTCTTTATTTTCTATTTTGTTT
The DNA here is from genome assembly GCA_025594305.2 of Periplaneta americana. Taxonomy (NCBI): domain Eukaryota; kingdom Metazoa; phylum Arthropoda; class Insecta; order Blattodea; family Blattidae; genus Periplaneta; species Periplaneta americana. Next base: position 4,312,597 of record JAJSOF020000037.1, on the reverse strand, counting down.
ATTTATTTTTCTTTGGCGTTTTTCCATCTTCCATTCATTCTTTTTATCTTCTTCTTCCTTCCCTTTTCCGATGTGTCTTTTTTCTTCCTTTTCTTTTACCTTCCCCTCTCTCTCTCTCTCTCTCTAACAAATATTTTATTTTTCGTCTTTTTCTTTGTTCACACCGTTTTCCTTCATTTCTTCTCTTAGCATTATTTTCTTCCATTCCTTCTTTATTTTCTATTTTGTTTATTTATTTTTCTTTGGCGTTTTTCCATCTTCCATTCATTCTTTTTATCTTCTTCTTCCTTCCCTTTTCCGATGTGTCTTTTTTCTTCCTTTCCTTTTACCTTCCCTTCTCTCTCTCTCTCTCTCTCTCTCTCTCTCTCTAACAAATATTTTATTTTTCGTCTTTTTCTTTGGTCACACCTTTTTCCTTCATTTCTTCTCTTAGCATTATTTTCTTCCATTCCTTCTATATTTTCTATTTTGTGTATTTATTTTTCTTTGGCGTGTTTCCATCTTCCATTCATTCTTTTTATCTTAGTCTTCCTTCCCCTTTCCGATGTGTCTTTTTTCTTCCTTTCTTTTTAACTTCCCTTCTCTCTCTCTCTCTCTCCCCCTCTCTCGAACAAATATTTTATTTTTCGTCTTTTTCTTTGTTCACACCGTTTTCATTCATTTCTTCTCTTAGCGTTATTTTCTTCCATTCCTTCTTTATTGTCTATTTTATTTATTTTTCTTTGGCGTTTTTCCATCTTCCATTCATTCCTTTTATCTTATTCTTCCTTCCCTTTTCCAATGTGTCGTTTTTCTTCCTTTCCTTTTAACTTCCCTTCTCTCTCTCCCTAACAAATATTTTATTTTTCGTCTTTTTCTTTGTTCACACACTTTTCCTTCATTTCTTCTCTTAGCATTATTTTCTTCCATTCCTTCTTTATTTTCTATTTTGTGTATTTATTTTTCTTTGGCGTTTTTCCATCTCACATTCATTCTTTTTTTCTTATTCTTACTTCTTTTCTTAGTGTCTTTCTTCCTTTGTGTCTCTTCAATTTTCCTACCTTTAGTCTTTCGCTTTACATTTGTAATAGACTCTGTGTTTATTTACTTTTCTTTATACTTTGTTTTCTTCTTTCGTTTGGTATTCTTCTGTTTTAAATAGTTTCTTTACCTCTTCTTTCTCACTTCCAACATTTTTTTTCTTTCTTTCCTCCCCGCTTTCTGTCATTTTGTCTTTTCTTTCTGTCTTCCTTTTTTCTTCCTTCCTTTCCTTCTTTCTTTCTTGTTTCTTCCTTCCTGTCTTTCTTTCTTTATTTTTCTTTTTCTCTTTCTTTCTTTCTATCTTCCTTTTTTTCTCTCTGTCTTTCTTCTTTTCTTTTTTTCTTTCTGTCTTTTCTTTATTTCTGTCTTTCTTCTATTCTTTTTTTATTCTGTCTTCCTTTCTTTTTTCTTTCTTTCTTTATCTCTTTCTTTCTTCCGCTTTTTCTTTCTTTCTCCCATTGTCTCTTTCTTTCTTTGTTTCTTTTTTCTTTCTTTCTTCCTGTCTTCTTTTTTTCTATACTTCTTTCTTCCTATCCTTTTTACTCTCTTTCTTTGTATGTCTCACTCTTTCTTTCTTTCTTTCTTTCTGCCTTTTTGTTTCTTTCTATATTTCTTATCTTTCTTTTCTTCTCTCTTTCTTTGTCTCTTTCTTTTTGTCTTTCTTCTTTTATTTCTTTCTTTCTGTCCTTTTTCTTTGTTTTTTGTCTTTATTCTTTTATTTCTTTCTTTCTATCCTTTTTCTTTGTTTCTTTGTCTTTCTTCTTTTATTTCTTTCTATCCTTTTTCTTTGTCTCTTTCTTCTTTTATTTCTTTCTTTCTATCCTTTTTCTTTGTTTCTTGCTTTGTCTTTCTTCTTTTATTTCTTCCTTTCCATCCTTTTTCTTTGTCTCTTTCTTTCTTTCTTTGTCTTTCTTCTTTTATATCTTTCTTTCTATCCATTTTCTTTGTTTCTTTCATTGTCTTTCTTCTTTTATTTCTTTCTATCCTTTTTCTTTATCTCTTTCTTTCTTTGTCTTTCTTTTTTGTTTCTTTATTTCTATCCTTTTTCTTTGTGTCTTTCTTTCTTTGCTTTTCTTCTTTTATTTCTTTCTTTCTATCCTTTTCTTTGTTTCTTTCTTTGTCTTTCTTCTTTTATTTCTTTCTTTCTATCCTTTTCTTTGTTTCTTTCTTTGTCTTTCTTCTTTTATTTCTTTCTTTCTATCCTTTTCTTTGTTTCTTTCTTTGTCTTTCTTCTTTTATTTCTTTCTTTCTATCCTTTTTATTTGTTTCTTTCTTTGTATTTCTTCTTTTATTTTTTTCTTCCTATCCATTTTCTTTGTTTTTTTTTCTTTGTCTCTCTCTCTTTCTTTCCTTCTTTCTTCCTTTCAGTCTTTTTTCTTTCTTTCTTTCTTTCATCCTCTCTTTCTCTTTCTTTCGATTCTTACACTTTTCCTTTGTCCACTTCTTCTTTTACTTTTTCAGACACTTCTCAAACATAATTCGTATTTCTGTATTTCCTTTATTCTTAATACATTGAAGTCTTATAATTCGTGGATTTCTGCTTGTTTTGGCTACGATTGGAATTCACCTCGTCTTGCACAACGCACCTGTTCGCTTTACAACCTTGTTATTGGTAAGTCCAAGATTGTTATTGCCTTCAAAGCAATACGAATGCGTGACACTTTCAAATTTTGTCTTTCTACACAGCTGTGTGTTCCTAAGCTTAAGGGCACTTGCTCCAAGGATAGCTGCGTTAGTTCAACATGTGTTACGATGATATTATTATGTTATAAAGCTGAACTTCTGCCCGTAGGTCTGATAACCGACTTAGCACTACGACTTCTGTGTTCACATTATATTGTTAATCACTTCCTAGGGTTGTAATTTGTCATCGGGATTTATTCATTATTGCTAGTAAGTTTGAAACTAATACAAATTAATAAATACAATGAAAGATAAACTAGCCCACTGCTGAATGAGTAAGACTCGTGCTCAGGACGGGATTCCAATACAGACAAAAATAAAATTAAAATTGAGGGTGAATACAGATTAAATAGTGTTTAATATGTTTAAACCCAAACTATAAATCCAATACAATTTTTTTATTTTTTTATTAATTTGGAGAGGATTCGTAGTTGAAATATTATTGGAATAAAATTTGTTTAATAATCTGGGACCTTGACTCATGCTATGATGAAAAGCTGCACTGGTTTTACATTTTGGTTCACACAAACGCAGAGAATTCATATTTTTAGTTCTATATTTATGTATATACCTTTCAAAGTTATTAAAATTTCTATGAAAATATTTTAATAAAATAAAATAATACATTTGTTGAAAACTTTGAAATGTTTAAACAACAATTCAGTTGGGTAATCTTTCTGCTTTTTTAAACAAATTTTTAATACTTTTTTCTGCAATAAAATTAACGGATAAAGGTTGGATAAATTTTATTTATTTATTTACAATATGTGTATAAATTTCTTGTGTCTACTGTTACCGTATATTTTTATATTGGAAGTAGTGCCTTCCGTTATTGGGAAGCTCGTAAAGATGTGACGTGCGACGTGATTATCCTCAAAATATAGAATGGACGTGCTAGTGTTCTTCTTCTTTGCCATGTACAGTACTGATCTTTATAGTTACAATATTGATATGTTTTTTAATACCTAGGAATGATTTTTTAATACAGAGAAGTGATAATGTATTACTGTTGATGGCGTGTATGAGAGTGGCTGAGGAAAGCATGGGAATTTACGGCAGAAGAATCGAAATGCTTATCTTTCATCATTGAATTCTGTCTTAAGGTTGCTTAGAAACAAACTAGAAACATGTTATCAGAGGACTGAGGTACAATGCTCCTATCACTAGGGACTAGAATTGAATGAAGTAGGCGCTTTCATTTTCGAAATGGATTAAATAACATAAAGGGCTTATTTGGCAGTCGTGTAGCTCAGTTCGTAGAACGACTAGCTGCGTACCAGAAGGTACCGGGTTCAACCTTGGTGGTGTAGATAATTTTCCTGTTGCCTAAACTTCCAGAACGGCCCGGAAGTCAACTGAACCTTCTGTTAAGGCTGATTCACAATAAACCGGGAACGAGAACCAGAATGAAAACGAGAAGCAGAGGACGTGAATATGAAAATTTTTGATTCACAATAAACCGAGAGTCCACACCTGTGGAGTAACGGTCAGCACGTCTGGCCGCGAAGCCAGGTGGCCCGGGTTCGAATCCCGGTTGGGGCAAGTTACCTGGTTGAGGTTTTTTCCGAGGTTTTTCCTCAACCCACTAGGAGCAAATGCTGGGTAACTTTCGGTGGTGGACCCCGGACCCATTTCACCGGCATTATCACCTTCATTTCATTCAGACGCTAAATAACCTTAGATGTTGATACAGCGTCGTAAAATAACCTAATAAAATAAAAATAAATAAACCGAGAACGTAGACGACTATGCATATCGATAGGTATGTCAATAACGATATGTAAAGTCGATATTATGCATTCTGATGTTATCTGTGTATAATTGACCAATGGCATTCTCTCATGAGTACAAGGCAGCCAACATAAACACAGGTTAACCAACTTCGAAATTTAAACTGAAACATTTCATTAGATATGGTACTGTAAATATGCCCATGCATCTTTATTATCACAACCTATTTTAAGTCTACCATAACGTAAAATAATTAGAGAAGAAACATTTGTAATAGAACAAAAATGAACACAACAGTAGTTATTGAATTGAAGCATGAATATGTAGTGTGTAATACAACCAATATGATTCACTTACGATCGGTGTTCAAAGATGCAGCTATTTCTCATCTTTATACGAGGCGCGCCGTTATCGTAAACGTGAGGATTTTCCTCAACACTCAATATTAGAATCTCATCAAATAAAACTTGCTCCATGATGCACAGCACAGAACAAAATAATGCATAGGTTATGTCACGGTCTTCTTGCTACAAAATATACGACGACAAAATAGCTTTTAGATGGCAATAGAATGAATCTAGTGGGCTGTGATCGGAAACGTGAACGCCAAAGTTGAAACTTGGCCAACTCTCCGTTCCCGATCCCGGGCTCCGGCAAGCTTTTCGTTAATTGTGAATGCTCACATTTAAATGTACACATTTTAACAATTTTACCGTTTTCGTTTTCGTTCCGATTCTCGTTTCCCGTTTATTGTGAACCAGCCTTTAGATTGAGCACCGTATCTTTCCTGGGGGACAAAAGGCGATCGGAGCGTAATGCTAACCACACCACCTTATTCTAACGTCGAGGTCAAGAAAGCATGCAGCTCTACCTCCATGTCCCCCATGTACATTCATGGGTTTAATAATAATAATAATAATAATAATAATAATAATAATAATAATAATAATAATAATAGATCAAATAATTTATTAATCGGAAAATTATTAATTAAGCTTCATTAATGTGAAATTCATTACCGCTCTCGGCAAATTACTATTTCTCACTTCTGGCTCTCCTCTAATTCCTAGCGAGCATCACTGGTCTAGATAGACTCCATTGGCGCAAAAAACTAATTCCTAAACGGCGTGTGTTGTTTATAATTTCGTTCCTCACTATCAACACCGCGTCCTTAGGGAATGATACAAGTTTGACATTATTATTTTGTTAATTTAGAAAGGTTTTCAGTCTCGACGGATTTATCTTGGCAATGACCAAACACTTTTAGTCGCCCTCTCACCTCCTCCAGTATGTTTCAGCAGGTTTCTTCAAGCTAAAGCTAAGTTACTGTTTAATCCAACTTTCTCCCATATAGTTCAGAGCATGAACAGCTGTATTATCTGAACTGCCTCAGGCTGTACAATGTTTACATTTCTGCTTTACGTCGAGTTAAGGTCTTCATCGTCTCGTTTTTTTCCCCCCATTCTTTTTCCAACGTAGTCTAATGGAATTGTTTCATCTCAGTTTCGTGACAACAAAAGTACTGTAGCTAGATGGGAAGTATGTATGTATATTCCGTTTGTATTTATTTGTTCGACATCGTGCGTATTTGCTTGGTTTCCGCACAAAACCAATCCGCGGAAAGTCTAAAATTCCACATTCAGTATTCCCAACCTAACACACATAAGAATTTCCCTCTTCTTACCGCTTAAGTGACATATTGATTTTACTGCTTTAAGGCCCATTCAAAATGAAAATAAAACATAAACATAACGTAAGCATAAAACCTTGTGTCCATGTTATTTAATGAAAGCATTCACAATGAATTACATAAGCATAAACTTAATCTTAATCATAAGACATTAACATGAAAGTTTGCAAACTCCAAACTTTCACGGTTATGTTTATGCGATTTGGAAACAGTACACAAGCGGAAAGCGTGTTTTCATTTTTGTTTAACATCTCATGGGCTTTGCCTACAGGCAATATTTTGATCTATTGGCCGTGCTGATAGCTAGGCGCGCGACATGGAATCATATGACGAAAAGTTGATTATTTTACATCTCCGTTTCTTTGATTTCAAGTAATGAAAGCCATATACTGATGCCATTGTAGTTATTAGAAACATAAATTGAATAGCTACATCGTCAGTCATTGTGCAATTCTCCATTTTTATGTAATAGATTCTGTAGTTTTGTTGATTCGGTATGTTTGTTTCCACACATGTGTTAAGTTTACGTTATGTTTAATTTTCATTGTGAATGGGCCTTGGCTACTTAAGTTTGTGGCATATGTTTATGTGCTTATGCTAATGTTTACGTTATGTTTAATTTTCATTGTGAATGGGCCTTTAGGCTTTCAACATATTATTTTCAGAGACGTTCAATATAGTAATAATTATAAATTGGAAACTTACCACTGCAATTTCACCTAAATTGCAACTGTTAATTATTGTTTTCAAATATTTGCAAAAATTAAGTAAACTCTACAACTCCACTAAAGTTACTGCATTTGTGATGCAAGTAACATTAAGGAAGCCGTGAAAAGACAACAAAATTCCAGACTCATCACAGACTGGGGGAAAAAAAAGACAGACGTATATCACGGCCTGCTGGAGTATAGTAAACACAGAAAACATTTTAAAGCAACAATGTTGAAGATAGATATTTTTGTTTTGCAAATTTGCCGTCATTGAACAGAAACCAAGATGGAGATTTCATGGCAACTAATTAGAAATTCCTCTCTCAGGTACGTAATAAACGATCTTCGCACAAAATAATGTACGATACACGAGCGGTATGTCTTCTTTCAATTCTCGGAAATTAAAAAAGCTCAACTACGTTTCGCTTTTTCAAACTTTTCCTCGAACATGAAAACTTCAACATACCGCTCTTGTAACGCATATTACTATTGTATGTATACCCTTCGACACTGGTAATGGTGGCTCTCCTGTATTGTGAATTTGAGTAAATATCGATCGGGATAACACGAGATTTACACGGGGAAATAATAATCAAGGAGGCCCGAGGATGAAATCAAGTCGTAGCAGCAACGTGTCTGTATGTCACGAAACGATATATTCCCTACGAAACCTTTACGTCTTAGGGCTAGGTTAGTCTCTGAACAGCGACCAATTTCCGTGTCAAAGGGTGTAGCCTACGAATACCAATGAAATAATTTCTAATATGCAATTCGTATAAACAAAATTTCTGTACAAATAACTACAAAACTGACAACGAAAATTTTAAAGAAGTTGAACAAAAATGATCCCTAAATACAAAACCTTGATTTTAAGTCTATAATAGCCTCCTGCATAACTCAGACATAACGAATTGGATTCGTGATCTGGGGCATGAGCTCCGACGTGTTTTTCTGAGATTTTCCTCCCTTCTAAGAGGAATGCTACATAATCTCATGACGAATCCTCGGTCTAAATCTTGCCATAAACTTATTACCACTTTGCAGTTAACATTCTTAGGCCTAGTTAAATGATCGGTTGAAATAAAAAAAAAATAACACAAATCGTAAAAAGTCTACTTATTATTATTATTATTATTATTATTATTATTATTATTATTATTATTATTATTATTATTATTACTTACTTACTTACTTACTTACAAATGACTTTTAAGGAACCCGAAGGTTCATTGCCGCCCTCACATAAGCCCGCCATCGGTCCCTATCCTGTGCAAGATTAATCCAGTCTCTATCATCATATCCCACCTCCCTCAAATCCATTTTAATATTATCCTCCCATCTACGTCTCGACCTCCCCAAAGGTCTTTTTCCCTCCGGTCTCCCAACTAACACTCTATATGCATTTCTGGATCGCCCGTACGTGCTACATGCCCTGCCCATCGCAAACGTCTGGATTTAATGTTCCTAATTATATTAGGTGAAGAATACAATGCGTGCAGTTCTGCGTTGTGTAACTTTCTCCATTCTCCTGTAACTTCATCCCTCTTAGCCCCAAATACTTTCCTAAGCACCTTATTCTCAAACACCCTTAACCTATGTTCCTCTCTCAGAGTGAGAGTCCAAGTTTCACAACCATACAGAACAACCGGTAATATAACTGTTTTATAAATTCTAACTTTAAGATTTTTTGACAGCAGACTAGATGATAAAAGCTTCTCAACCGAATTATAACACGCATTTCCCATATTTATTCTGCGTTTAATTTCCTCCCGAGTGTCATTTATATTTGTTACTGTTGCTCCAAGATATTTGAACTTCTCCACCTCTTCAAAAGATAAATCTCCAATTTTTATATTTCCATTTCTTACAATATTCTGGTCACGAGACATAATCATATACTTTGTCTTTTCGGGATTTACTTCCAAACCGATCGCTTTACTTGCTTCGAGTAAAATTTCCGTGTTTTCCCTAATCGTTTGTGGATTTTCTCCTAACATATTCACGTCATCCTCATAGACAAGAAGCTGATGTAACCCGTTCAATTCCAAACCCTGCCTGTTATCCTGAACTTTCCTAATGGCATATTCTAAAGCGAAGTTAAAAAGTAAAGGTGACAGTGCATCTCCCTGCTTTAGCCCGCAGTGAATTGGAAAATCATCAGTTAGAAACTGACCTATACGGACTCTGCTGTATGTTTCAATTATTATTATTATTATTATTATTATTATTATTATTATTATTATTACTACTACTACTACTACTACTACTACTACTACTACTACTACTACTACTATTTTTATTAAATGGACACCAATTCTCCACCGGAACTTATGTAATAGCATTTTTGGCTGTACATGTAGTGGATCCGAGTTTGATTCCGACATAGGAGTGAGTGTGTTAGAATAGGTCTAATATTAACCCTTAAATTGGCAGAACTTCATTTCTCACACTAGTTTATTAAACCGTGTCGGACCGTAAAGAAAACAACTATCGCAATGATCATATTTTATATTAGCCTATGTCGTACAATAATAGTATTGTGAAATTTTAATTTTCCTACCAATTTTTTTTTTTATATTCTATTAAAATTATAGCATGTAGCCTATTAACCTGTTGTATCCTATAGGATACTTTGCGAATTAAAGTGTTAAGGCTGTTAAAGTATCAACATTAAGATGAAACTTGAACAAACAATAGTTATTTATGATACAACAGTGTTTTAAATAACATTTCATTTTGTAAGTAGGGATGTTTGCGAAACCAGGCCATAGACCGAATGTAAGAAGCTCTGTAAAGTAGATTTATTGGTCATATTCGGCATGAAACCAAAGTTCCTACTATATGAATAATATTGTAACATTGAGTGCTACAGTATACAATTTTTAGTTTTTGTATGTTATGTTAACAGATCTATCTCTAGCACAATAGTAGACTGGAACAGCTTACCTGCGGCAATCTTTCAGGGTGGTCCTCTTAAAATCAATACATTTAAGGAAAGGTTGAGAAGATTAGACTGAAAATTTAATTGGAGGTGCAGTGTAATTATTTAAGTTGTATCATGTAATTAATTGAGTTGATATGTAATTAATTAAGTTGATACGTAATTAATTAAGATGATATATAATTTAGTTGATATATAAATAAATTAAGGTGATATGTAATTAAGTTCGTATGTAATTAATTAAGGTGATATGTAATTACTTAAATTGGTAATAGTTGGGTGAAATAGAAGTACTTATAAGTTAGATTTACTTTTGCTTATCGTAGGCGTTATTATAGAACAATTTTTATTTATAGTCCTAGGTTTATTGCATCTACTATTTATAAATTGACGTTTATTTTATTTCATTTGCGTTTATTTTATTTTATTTCATGTAATTGTAATTATTGTATATTATATATCACTGCCACCGGGTGTATACCCAATTGTAGTGTTAATAAATACATACATACATGCTTTGTACTGCACTATTTTATTACTACTATTAGTATTATTATTACTATTAGGCCTGTTATTATTATTATTGTTATTATTATTGCTATTATCATTATTATTACTATTATTATTATTATTATTATTATTATTATTATTATTATTATCAATAATTGTCTTATTTTTTATACTTTGTATGCCTCATTTATTTTTGACCTGCTGTTCACATTTTATTATGCTTTTTTCTTTCTTTCTCTTTGTTATATATTATGTCTGATTTCTTCTTACTTGTTGTTTACATTTTATTATTATTATCTTATTCAGTTTTGTGTGTACTTTGTAAATTTGTAGTGTTTTTGTAACGCAGTTTTTACTCCTGGTTGAGTGTTAGAGAAGGCCGTATGGCCTTAACTCTGCCAGGTTAAATAAATCATTATTATTATTATTATTATTATTATTATTATTATTATTACTATTATTATTATTATTATTATTATTATTATTATTATTTATACATACATACATACATACATATGGTGTCTAAGAATATATTACACATATTGCAATGTAATTTAGAAGTCTAATTGTATTTATTTAGGTAAAAAATCGTCCATTCGACCGGAGTTGTGTTGCATCCCCGTGTAATGGCGCAAAAGCTGTTTGGACACGCAGATTGCGTCGTCGGTAGTGTGGTTGTTCACACAGCTGTATCAGCTGTCTATTTCAATTGATGTTCTGAGGAAAACTTCATTTAATCCCAACAGCCTGGTGGGCAGGGAGGTGAGGAATATGAAAGGCGCATCCTGTGAGGTAATAACCCATCAGCTGCGCGGCGACAATAATAAGAATAAGGGGTAATTCCGACGGGCCGAATCTGCTTACAAAGCCAATGTGCGCGACCAGACTGAATGAGGAGTTAAGTACAATATGTCACTCGATAAACACATGTCGAGTCAGTGGTGCCGAATCTGCGTGTTTCCACTGAAGGAAATAAAAGCTGTCATATCATCTGCCGTATATAGGCCTATGTATATATTTTTTTCGCAACACATTTTACAGAGTAAAGGCTGGTTCACAATAACCCGGGAACGAGAACCAGAATGAAAACGAGAAGCAGAGGACGTGAATATGAAAATTTTTGATTCACAATAAACCGAGAACGTAGACGACTATGCATATCGATATGCATGTCAATAACGATATGTAAAGTCGATATTACGCATTCTGATGTTATTTGTGTATAACTGACCAATAGCGTTCTCTCATGGGTACAAGGCAGCCAACATAAACACAGATTAACCAACTTCGAAATTTCAACTGAAACATTTCATTAGGTATGGTACTATAAATATGCCCATGCATCTTTATTATCACAACCTATTTTAAGTCTACCATAACGTAAAATAATTAGACAAGAAACATTTGAAGGGTACAGGGGAATAACGATCAAGGTCCATTTTAGAAAGTTTCGAGAAAAACGAATTTTTAAGTTTAAGCACTTAATACTTTGTTATGTGTGTATTTAATAGAAATTGACGTAGTGGAATGTCAAGAACGATTATTTCTTATTACTAGCTCGACCACATGATAGTACTTCTTTTCCACTATAAGATGGCATTATTAACTCAATTTCGATTTTTGATGGCCTTGATCGTTTTTCCCGTGTACCCTTCATTTGTAACAGAACAAAAATGAACACAACAGTAGTTATTGAATTGAAGCATGAATATGTAATGTGTAATACAACCAATACAGTAATAAAATATGATTCACTTACGATCGGTGTTCAAAGATGCAGCTATTGAAAGCCACGTATTCTCCTTCATTTTCTCATCTTTATACGAGGCGCGCCGCTTATCGTAAACGTGAGGATTTTCCTCAACACTCAATATTAGAATCTCATCTAATAAAACTTGCTCCATGATGCACAGCACAGAACAAAATAATGCATAGGTTATGTCACGGTCTTCTTGCTACAAAATATACGACGACAAAATAGCTTTTAGATGGCAATAGAATGAATCTAGTGGGCTGTGATCGGAAACGTGAACGCCGAAGTTGAAACTTGGCCAACTCTCCGTTCCCGATCCCGGGCTCCGGCAAGCTTTCCGTTAATTGTGAATGCTCACATTTAAATGTACACATTTTAACAATTTTACCGTTTTCGTTTTCGTTCCGATTCTCGTTTCCGGTTTATTGTGAACCAGCCTTAACTAAAAATCCACTCTTTTAAAAAATGTTGTAAATTAATTGACACCACCGGCGTAGTTCAATAGGCAGAGGCTCTTGTCTTCTGATCCGGTGCTACACACGGTCATGAGTTCGATTCTCGCTTGGGCTGCTTACGTGGTTGGGCTTTTTCGGAGATTTTCTCCAACTGTAAAGTGAATGTCTAGTAATCTATGGCGAGTCCTAGGGCTCAACTTGCCAAATAGCATCTCGCTATTAACCCATTTCATCGGCGCTAAAAGAAATAGCCTAGTAGTTGATAGAGCGTCGTTAAATACGTTAAATAACAGACTAAAAAAATACTTTACCATTTTGTATCAAACCCAACAATATTTCTTGATAGCTTCATAATAATAACCTATGCTCTGCTCAGCTGCAATTTTGATATTATCTCAGATATTTTCCCACACCCTATTAACACCAACTCTTCCTCAACATCGTCGGAACTTGCTAATACGGCAAACCTATTTGTAATTTCGACCTCATAATGTTGCTTAGTTTCCTCGTCCTTTAATTTCGGAATATTATTGAATCTTCTAATGTTAACTTGTTGCTCTACTCGCTTGGCTACTGATACTCTTTCTCTTAGTTCTCCAATTACCAAATAATGGTCAGAATTACAGTCTGTCCCCCTGAAAGTTCGAATGTCTACTATACTAGTGTGCCTTCTTTTATCTATCAAGATGTGATCTATTTGGTTGTGTGTCAATCCATCTGGAGAAGTCCAAGCATATTTATGTATATCCTTATGGGGGAATGTTGTACTTTTCACAATTACATTTTTTGATGTGGCAAAGTTGACTAACCTAACTCCACCAATTGCGTGTAGGCTCTCTTTTCCAATAGTTGGTCTAAAAATATCCTCCCGTCCTACTTTAGCGTTGAAATCCCCCAATAAAAGTTTCATGTGATAAAAAGTTTGTTCCAATTCCTCATAGAAGCTATCCTTTATATGGTCGTCTTTCTCTTCTGTAGGGGCGTGAGCATTTATAACTACGATATCGCACCATCTACCCTTAAGTACTAAATACGATAACCTATCACTGATAAATTCGACCTTTTTTACTGCTGATTTTATTCTTTTATGAATAAAGAATCCTGTTCCTAATTGGTGATTATCGTTTCCTTCCCCATAATACAACAAGTAATCTCCTATTTGTGATATGCCATTCCCATCTAACCTAACCTCCTGTACTCCCACAAAGTCTATTCTACATCCAGCTAGTTCTTTTGCTACTAATGTTACCCCTCCTGTTCTATATAGACTTGTAACATTCCAAGTATCAAATCTCAAAACCTTATTCCTTTGCTGTGGTCGTGCCAGAGAATCAGTCCCATTCCGAGGCTTATTTTGAGGTTTCGTAACAAGCTGTTCGCCCAACCCTCAAGCTGGAGGACCACCCTCATCGGCTGTCCACGACTGCTTATTCAATATATTCACAGCTACCCTCCATATCTGGAGGCCATCTCCTCGATCCGCAACCTGAGGACGCGCCATGCCGTGGTGATAGGGACCCACAATACATGGAATCATAATAATAATAATAATGATAATAATAATAATAATAATAATAATAATAATAATAATAATAATAATAATAATAATATGTGGTGCGAAGCAAATGCTACTATCCGACTGCTGGTTTCACGTCCACATGTCTCAGCAGAGGTAAACGATCATCTAACCATAACGGGAGTAAACTGTGGTCAGTACGGAGGTAACGTATGGTTAGCACGATGATCCCCTGGCGTTATAAGTGACTTTCGAAACCAGATTTAGCTACCAAAAATATCTCTCCAAATTCATCATGATGTTGGATGTGCACAGGTCCCATACATTGACCAAAATTCAGTGAGAAAATTTCTTCCCTATAGGTAGATTAAAATGCAGAATGAACAGTTTCGAAGCAAAGAACCATACATCAATACTCGGCCACTAAACGATCCGCCATTTTCACTTTTTGTGCTCGTTATTTTCCACAGCCTAAATTATTCCACGGTAGATACTGAAGCAGAGAATGACAACTTTCTTGCACGTTTAATTACAATCACTCACTGTATCAAAGGTAAATAACTGAAATATTCAATAGAAAGTTACTAAATTATGTAACAAAAATAAGAAGACTACATTTCAAACCATAGTAAACGTATTACACTCTTTCATAAAGTTGTTCAGTCCTAAACCAATTTTACTTTCACAGCTTCATCCTCTATTCACTCCATGTTTGGGAAAGAATTTTAAAGACTTTGTTTTATTCTCGCGTTTAGCTCCTTTCAGACTGGTTACTTTATAAGGAAAAGAGCCATGTTTGGCAACGCTAATTTCGTCTTTGCGCAAATAATCATTTTTCCTACCGGGCCGTGCAATGAATATCACATTTGCGATATATATTATACGATGAATCTTACAACTAGGACCACGGTGTATACCAGAACTAAATTGTTCTAAGATAGCCTCCATTCTATGACATACTCATATAATAGTAATATACGTTACAAGAGCGGTATGTTGAAGTTTTCATGTTCGAGGAAAAGTCTGAAAAAGCGAAACGTAGTTGAGCTTTTTTTAATTTCCGAGAATTGAAAGAAAACATACCGCTCGTGTATCGTACATTATTTTGTGCGAAGATCGTTTATTACATACCTGAAAGAGGAATTTCTAATTAGTTGGGATGAAATCTCCATCTTGGTTTCTGTTCAATGACGGCCAATTTGCAAAACAAAAATATCTATCTTCAACATTGTTGCTTTAAAATGTTTTCTGTGTTTACTATACTCCAGCAGGCCGTGCGTGATATACGTCTGTCTTTCCCCCCCCCCCCCAGTCTATAAATGCGAACTTAAAACAAACGGTAAGGTGATGTAATGATTTATTTTTCATTTTAATATTTCAACAATATTATTTATATAACATATTGCAGTAATAACATCGGCAAGTTTAATTTTGCCGGTCAAGAAGTCTGGAATTTTGTTGATTTTTCCACGGCTTCCTTAATGTTACTTGCATCACGAATGCAGTACCTTCAGTGGAGT
Organism: Periplaneta americana; assembly: GCA_025594305.2. Taxonomy (NCBI): domain Eukaryota; kingdom Metazoa; phylum Arthropoda; class Insecta; order Blattodea; family Blattidae; genus Periplaneta; species Periplaneta americana. The sequence goes on along the minus strand of JAJSOF020000037.1, from coordinate 4,297,068 downwards.
TGTAGAGTTTACTTAATTTTTGCAAATATTTAAAAACAATAATTAGGGGAGAGTCGGGTAGTATCGGACATCGGGTAATATTGGACAGTGCGTTTCTTTCATCTACCATCATATGGTAGTATCTGAATGACATGGTTACGTTTCTCTATGCGACATCACAGAAACGTAACCATGTCAATCAGGTACTATCATCGTGTGGTAGATGAAAGAAACTGACTGTCCGATATTACCCGATGTCCGATACTACCCGACTCTCCCCTAACAGTGCAATTTAGGTGAAATTGCAGTGGTAAGTTTCTAGTTTATAATTATTACTATATTGAACGTCTCTAAAAATAATATGTTAAAAGCCTAAAGCAGTAAAATCAGTATGTCGCTTAAGCGGTAAGAAGAGGGAAATTGTTATGTGTGTTAGGTTGGGAATACTGAATGTGGAATTTTAGACTTTCCGCGGATTGGTTTTGTGCGGAAACCAAGCAAATACGCACGATCTCGCACAAAACAAGTTTACAATTCAAATTCTATATGGAATGTGCACAAAGCTGTTTTAACAAAATTAATCACTTGTAAAAAAAATAGTAAATGTCATTGAGCTATATATTTATGAGGTGTTAATTCTATGGTGAATGCAGGAACCTTGTAACTAAAAAAAATTGATAATATTATTAATACCACAATACGAGCGGACCCGAGTTAAAATCCTGATTAAGACATGTTACCTGGTTGGGATTTATTCCGGGGTTTTCCCTCAATCAAGTGAAGTAGAATTTCTGGGTGGATAACTTTCGGTGTTGGACCTCGGACTCATTTCGCCATCATTAATTCACATATTATTATCCATACCATAACCCGGGTTAATTTCACGGTGCGGCGTGCTCTACTTGTACAACATCGCGGCCGTTCGGCTACCCAGTCAATCACAAAATAGGAGTGGTAAGCACAATAAGCCTCAGGCTGCAGTGCAAGCCTTCGGGTCTCTCCTTTGCACAAGAAAAAAAAAAGCCTTTTATTTATCATTGCTCAATTCCTAGGCCTATAAGGAAATAAGGGTAACAAAAAAAGAGATATAATTTCGGTGAGGAAATCGAGAATAATAGTACATTATGCAACGAGCATATAATGAAGGTAATTAAGAAGTGAGTATGGATATTTATGAAACGAGCGCAAGCGAGTTTCATAATTTTCATACGAGCTTCTTAATTACCATTGTAGGCGAGTTTTATTCGACTTTTTATGCTCGACCATATTTCTAACTTGATATCATTAATTTTATTGTATTTGACCTGGAGCAATATTCCGTATGTTGTGAGATGTGCGCAGACGCAAAGTATTGATTTTTTCCGAGGAACAGATGTCCACATTGACCTTGCTAGGCCATAAGAACCTACAGAGATAACATTCAAATTAAATTAGACATTGAAAAACGAGATGACAAATTGAATTTATTTGAATATTATTTACAATTAACGCTAATTATTATAGTAACAGAACATAACCTTCTGCGACAGTATTGGATTTCCAGCCTCCGTGACTTTTCGCTAATTCTCTTTCGATTGCATATCCGAGAATAATCGATACTTGCGGTTTTATAACGGTTGAAAGCTGAACAGTTGTAACCTGAGTCGTCATTGGCTGAAAGACATGACCTTTAATGAGTAGGTGTACTTTAATGACATGCATTAAAGGTCTGCTACCAGGTGTATAATTACTACATTTCGGCATGGTCGAGCATAAAAATAATTAAAGGTTACTTTAAAAAACAGAGAATTAGGGAAAATACGAAATTGTGAGGGAATGTAGAAGAAGTAAAACGAATAGAATGGAAGAGACAAGTAACAGAATTTCGAAGAAATGTAAGAGGTAAAGGAAATGTGTGAAAATAGAAATAAATAGGGAGGGAATGAAAAGAAAAGGTTTTGGAAATAGTGAGAGGAAAACGAATAGTGGAACAAAAGAGAGGATGAGGAGGTTTTGAAATAGATTCGAAGCTCGGCCAAGTGTCATGGTGATGCCTGTGGAAGGGAGTTCTTCAGTGGGGCACTTATTTAACTCCGCGGTTTGAAACGTTGAGGACAGGAAAGGAATCTGTCCCCTTCAGTGTATCGAACTCAGACCGTTCAATCGGATCACGTAAACGAACAGGAGTGCGGTCGGCGCGTTGGCGAATCAATTGCATCGGATTTGAATACGCCACCCCGGGAGGCAGCACCCCGTCAGCTGCCCAATGCCGGGTGCAGCCAGCAGCGCCCCGTTTCCCACGCTCGTCCCCCTCTCGAACCTCGCCCAACTACAATCAGAGTGCTCGCAGCTGCGACGCATCTGACATGAAGCATATTGCGACAAAATGTGAGGAAACTTCTGCTTTTTTTATTTCTACAATAAACTAAACAGTTATTTTCGTGCACTGAAAGAAAGCCGACTAGATTTTTCTGGGCCCTGGCAAGTCTGTGTATTTTTAAATGTTTTATTTTCATCCAGCAGCTTACCTGGAAGTCTCAGCGTCATGCAACTTTGGGCGACTAAAGCGGTAGATTATGTCTTTTAAAAAGTAAAATTCCATCTGCTGAATTTGAGGGAAGATAGACATGATATGCTTGAGTCTGATTTGCTTATGTCTGTCTCGGAACTGCAGGCCACATGGCTAGAGTTTTACAATTCTGGGATTGGTTCACAGTCTCAGCTGAAAAATACGGTCGAAGAGGACGAAACTTTCCCTGTCCTTGACAGAAGGAGTTAAAAGAAGAAAATACTTTTGTGCGAGATCGTGCGTATTTGCTTGTTTTCCGCACAGAACCAATACGCGGTAAGTGTGAAATACCACATTCAGTATTCCCAACGTAACACACATAACAATTTCCCTCTTCTTACCGCTTAAGCGCGACATTCATTTTACTGCTTTGGGCTTTTAACATATTATTTTTAGAGACGTTTAACATAGTAATAATTATAAATTGGAAACTTACCACTGCAATTTCACCTAAATTGCAATGTTAATTATTGTTTTTAAATATTTGCAAAAATTAAGTAAAGTCTACTACTCCACGAAAGCTATTGTATTCCTGATACAAGTAACATTAAGGAAGCCGTGAAAAAATCGACAAGATTCCAGATGCCGATGTTATTACTGCAATATGTTATATAAATAATATTGTTAAAATATTAAAATGAAAAATAAATCATTACATAACCTTACCGTTTAAGTTCGCATTTATAGACTGGGGGGGGGGGGAAGACAGACGTATATCACGGTCTTCTGGAGTATAGATATTTTTGTTTTCTAAAGTTGCCGTCATTAAACAGAAACCAAGATGGAGATTTCTTTGCAACTAATTAGAAATTCGTCTTTCAGGTATGTAATAAACGATCTTCGCACAAAATAATGTACGATACACGAGCGGTATGTTTGTTTTCATGTTCTCGGAAATTAAAAAAGCTCAACTACGTTTCGCTTTTTCAATCTTTTCCTCGAACATGAAAACGTCAACATACCGCTCTTGTAACGCATATTATTATTAGGAAAGAGACATATGATATAATACGTTTCAAGGTGATTTAGTTTTGTTATTGTTGTAATGAGTAGAGTCCTGAGTTTGGTTATTTTGAAAACAAGTTAGGTGTACCTCGATCCTACTAGCTTCACTCTGCGGTCTCTAACCGCACGCTCCGGTACTGTGTTCACATCCATTCGCTTACCTGTGTGTTTAAGTTGAACAACAGGAATATTACTCGTGTAAAAAGTAACACTTTAATATAATGACAATAATTGAATGGCTGCCTAGAATAACATTGTAAGTTTGTTTTTGGCCAAACTGAATTTTCGGCTGAAAAATGTTGTATCGCACATCTTGCATCATGTGCTGCCATCATCTTCAAGATATTCACACCACTTCGAGAATTGTAGTATTTTGATTTTGTTGCTGAGCTGAATAACGTTGTAACGCAAATAAAATGGCAGACAATCATACTTGTAGCGCGTCACGTGGTCTCAGAAAAAAACGTAAATAGAAAGAGAAAACGTAAGATTAATATCTTGCAATGGAAGGACACTAAAGGATCAGGGGAAAGAATATACTTCCAAGAAAGGTAACATTAAACCAGTTGTGAAACGACCTGTACTGCTGAGCAGAATAATATTGTAAGTCAATGTAGGCCTATAGAGTGCTAAAAGAGAATAGTTAATAGTACATTATACAAAGAGCCTATAATGATAGTAATTAAGACGCAAGTATGTTTGTTTATGAAACGAGCGCAAGCGAGTTTCATAATTTTCATACGAGCGTCTTAATTACCATTGTAGGCAAGTTTCATACGACTTTTTATGCTCGACCATATTTCTAACTTGAAATTATTCAAAATTAGGTCATGTTATGGTTATGTGCGAACTGACCTGAATTGTGAGATGTACGCAGACGCGAATGTATTGATTTTTTCCGAGGCCGAATATCATTGACCTTGATAGAGAATAAGATGAACATTAGTCTGATATAACCTGGAAATTGATTTAGAATTGAAAAACGAGATGAGAAATTGAATTTATTTGAATATTATTTACAATTAACGCTAATTAATTATTCTAGGCCTAGTAAGAGAACATAACCTTCTGCGACAGTATTGGATTTTCAGCCTCCGTGACTTTTCGTTAATTGTCTTTCGATTGCATATCCGAGAATTATCGATACTTGCGGTTTTATAACGGTACAAATGTGACTTGTCATTGGCTGAACACCTGAACTTTAATGAATACGTATACTTCAATGAGGTGCATTAAAGGGCTGCTACCAGGTGTATAATTACTACATTTCGGCATGGTCGAGCATAAAGGTAATAATGTCATGGTTACTCTGAGTTCTGCCATAATCTATACTAATAATAAATCTGTAGCCGCAATTTTTCTGGTAATTTTCGATTTTCCAAAAATAATTGGTCCTAACATATATAATTAACCACCCTGAAACCGAAAATAGCTTTTTTGAAATTTTTGTTTGTATGTATGTCTGTCTGTCTGTCTGTCTGTATGTTTGTTACCTTTTCACGCGATAATGGCTGAACGGATTTCGATTAAAATTGGAATATAAATTAAGTTCGTTGTAACTTAGATTATAGGCTATATGGCATTCAAAATACATTATTTAAAAGGGGTGTTATAAGGGGGCCTGAATTAAATAAATCGAAATATCTCGCTTATTATTGATTTTTATGAAAAATGTTACATAACAAACATTTCTTTAAAAATCATTTCCGATAAGTTTTATTCTTTGACAAATTTTGATAGGACTGATATTTAATGAGATAAATGAGTTTTAAAATTAAAATAACTGCCATCTAAGGCGGTGTAATGAATTAAAAAACAAATGACTTCGTCTATAAGGGGCCTTGGACAGCAACAATCGAAAGCTATGAAAGATAGCCTACAGATAATGTTTCTGCGTTTCTATGAAGTAATATAAGAAGCTTAATTGACCGATTTGTATAATTAATTACTAATTCACCATTGGAAAGTGTAGTTTCTCTAGATGGACCTAATGCTATAATGTTATCACAGTAACTTCTGAGTGAATCGAGGACAGGTAAGATTAAAATAGCTTCTTATGCACAGAAAACTTGATAGGCTATTCTGTATATTCGTTTCCTGTATTTCCTAAACTAATTTTTATGACCAAATGAGTGGTCTCTGGATCAGAATGATCGCATTTTAATTTTTTAATTAAATTTAAATTAAGTAACATAATAAAGATTTATCCTTCTATCAAACACGAATGTTCCCTGGATCAAATGTCCTATTTTAATTATATAATTACTTTATATTTATTTCTAACGGGTGCAGCGGAGCGCACGGGTACGGCTAGTAAGAGAATAAAGAAGAAAAAAAGGATTCTTGTCTGTGTAATGTTGATATTGTATGCCTAAACATATGATCTAAGTTGTGTAATTTGTTTCAAGTTCTAATGATATAAATTTGTCTATTATTATTATTATTATTATTATTATTATTATTATTATTATTATTAATCAGGCACAACACTTCAGTTCACATCATTTTTCATAGTTGTCCTAGAGTCTGTTCAAGGTAACTTTTATTTAAATACCAATTTCTCTGGCACCAATGTTCCTGATGTCAGTGCCGAGATCATGAAAGCATGAAGCTCTCTACCTTCGTGTCTTCCATGCACCTGCACGGCATCTGAAGGGGATACTTTAATAAATAAATAATTGTGCGTTGCAGTATATCCGTAACTTGTTATTTAATAAACAGATAACTTTGCATGCCAACTTGGAAAATGAGACCACATCACAATTTCAACAACCGTACCATAAGCAGCTGTTCCAATTACGTTAACGGTTAACGGATAAGGAGTTAGGCCTTCAGTCTTGTATGATTGAATGAAACAATTACGTGCGTAATCGTAGAGATAAACTGGTTTCTCTTCTTTGACCATTTAGATACGGAAGTCACTTCAATGAAATGACACAAATTGAAGAGAAATATAAAACGACTTGAATCAATGTTAAGTTAAAACAATTGCGTAATGTTTGGAATTACTATTGGATTGTAAGCCTACTACACTGAATTTCTTACAGCATTATTAAACAATGAGTTGATTTCTAGACCAGGATGATCGACTGTTGTCTTTCAAAGCCTCATTATGGGTAAAAGTAGAAAGAATCTGAAAGTTCATATTGCGCAGGAATAAACTCATACGCCTTCTAAATTATAACACAAATGGTATAAAATGGTTAGACAATATTGTTGCGTAAGGACGGATATTAAAAATAAATGTATCCTGTACGTCATTTACTATTCAATTCTTAACAGAGAAAAACAGAATGGAAGAAGAAGCAGAAATTATTTGTTACATTGTCAACTAAAGCAATTATACATAATTTGAACTGGTAATGAAAATTACGGGAAAACGGCTGAACGGATTTTAATGAATGATCAGTCATTTTAAAGCTTGGCATCCAAGGATTTTCAGAAAAACAGTAACTTTCAGTGAAGCGTTAGTTTTTCTACATAATTTTGCTATTTTCCAAAATCCATCTTTCGTCAGTTTTGAGAACTAATTGTATTTCAGCACGGCCGACATTTCAGTATAAAACAAAACACACACTACAATAAACAATAGGCTATTACATGAAGGCCATGACCTGCAGGATTGCTAGAGCTCAAATTCAATTCAAGACTTGCTAAAAATAATTTACAGGTCTAATTCTGCGATGTGTAATTTTCTGAGTACAGCTGTGTATTGGATATTAAAATCTACAAAACTTGAGATGGTTTGCTAACATTATTACCATTACAAATGAAATATTATTATTGTTAACGCCATGACGTGACAATTTTTTAAATTAATTATACAAATATAAATGCTATATTGATTATGTAAAAGTGAAAAGTTTTGGGATTATGTAAGTAGACGTAGAGAATATCTTAAATTAGATCTTCATTTCTATAATTTACTGAGTGGCGGCTATATAAATATATATATATATATATATATATATATATATATATATATATCACTACAAAACTGATATAAGATAATAATATTGTTATTAAAATCAAATATTTTTATAGTTATTAATTAAGTGGGGTTGGATCTTTTTCATATACTTAATGGTGGTGTGGTGTAGATACTTATATGCGTCATCCTCTTCAGTATTGGCTCGAGAGAGCGCAAAAATTACAGATCCTAAGGAAAGACGGTATTACTTACTGATAAATAAAGTCGCCTACAAAATTTTGTAGTCTCCCGATCATTTCAGCAAGTTGTCTTAGCAGGATAAAGTGATTTTACCGTTTACATTTCAAGCTCTACATGCAGCAGCTATACCAAGATGCTATGTCTATTATTCGAAAGCATAGCAAACCTGACAATTTTTTTAACTTTCACCTACAATCCACAATGACCTGAAATAGCTATTGTTTTACTCCCACATGAAAAACCCACTGATCTCCTGACATTGTTACTTGCGTTTTCGCGTTGAAACTCAAAAACTGAAGGTGGATAGGTTCGAGAAAAAGTATTTGGCATAAAGAAACCATTCAGAGGGTGTATGTTTCATTATTACGGAAGCAAATAACTTTTAAAACGTCTGATAGTTATATGTATAATATATTATCCAATAGCCTACGGAACTCTTAAGGACCACAATCCCTTACGCAAACTCTTAAACTATTGTAAGAATGAGAATACAATAATTCAGAAGCTAAAATCTTGAAAATTGACGCCAATTCAAAACTTTGCATGTTTTAAAATAATACCACAGTCTAGTATATACAGTCACGAAGCTCAATACGTAGGGAATATGCATACATAGATTAGTTGCTAACCACTAGGATCGCTACTATCGCCTCATCACAGACAATGCGAAATAGTACCGGCACCGTCTATTGTTCCTAGTACCCTCAACAACTCGAGCTTCGTGACTGTATATACTGGACTGTGACAATACCTTAAATTATATCCTTCCGTGATATTTTATGTATAGGCCCTAATATTCCCGTAATATTTACACTATGACCTGCTGTTTTTAATAGATCTATTAGAACAGAACAACTAATAAGAAATGCTCACAGATCATAGAAATAATTCTTGGAACTGTATCTTTGTTAATTACGAAGACGACTGCGTTGAATATTCATCTGCTACTGACATTTGCTATTGTCAAGAGAAACCCTGCCATTCAACTTAATTTTCCTCACAGACGTTAAGCTGTCACTCCCATTAGGGTAATAGTGTAATGTGATACGATAATCTTACTATGATTCAGAACTCTGTGACAAGGTCTCGCGTACCTAATCCTGAACGTGTGCCTGAAGATTGAGGATAACTTCGGACAACAGGACCCATAGCATGCAGCTCAATGGGGAGTGATAGGACATCAGCGTCGGACTGGCAACTACAGTATGGTTGATCAGTGTTGCATTTACATTTAGATTTATTTATTTATTTTGCTAATAATTGTAACATAAAATATAATATATACAGAAAAACTTTAGCTCACCCCTGAAAGAATAGAACTCGTGCTCAGGGGCGGATTCCTGAATTGAAATTAATAATTATACAATACAATTTGTCTTATGTCTACTATGCAATTGTAGTATATAAATTTTAATTTACAATTTTTCAATTTTTATAAAATCCATACATAACTTTTTAAATTTAATACTAGAACTATTAGAATTGACAAGATTAGGATATTTAAATATAAATTTGTTATATGTTCTTGGGGAAAATATTTGGGGCTAAGCGGGATGAAGTTACAGGAGAATGGAGAAAGTTACACAACACAGAACTGCACGCATTGTATTCTTCACCTGACATAATTAGGAACATTAAATCCAGACGTTTGAGATGGGCAGGGCATGTAGCACGTATGGGCGAATCCAGAAATGCATATAGAGTGTTAGTTGGGAGACCGGAGGGAAAAAGACCTTTAGGGAGGCCGAGACGTAGATGGGAGGATAATATTAAAATGGATCTGAGGGAGGTGGGGTATGATGATAGAGACTGGATTAATCTTGCACAGGATAGGGACCGCTGGCGGGCTTATGTGAGGGCGGCAATGAACCTTCGGGTTCCTTAAAAGCCATTTGTAAGTAAGTAAGTAAGTAAGTATATGTTCTTGGGCCTACTGCTATGATTAAATACTGTAACAGTGTTGCATTTTGGTTCAAATAATCTTAAAGAATTCATACCTTTTGTTTCATAAGTATGAGAATACAATTCAAAATTATTTCGATTTTTATGTATGAATTTTATTAATACAATATAATAAATTTCTCTTACGTTAAGTACATTAAAGTCTAAAAACAAATTTTGAGATGGAAAATCAATAGGTTTATGAAGACATACTTTAATTATTTTCTTCTGTAATAAATAAAGTGGATTAAAATTGGATTTAAATGAGATAACCCATCCTACAATTCCATACATAATTACCGATTGAAATAAAGTTAAATATATTGTACGTAATAAACTTATTGACAAGTAATTCCCCAATAAAACAAAATAATATATTATTTTACGTAATTTATTACAAAGGTAATTAATGTGTTGGTTCCATTTTAAATGATTATCGAAAATTATGCCTAAATACTTAACTTCAGATTTGATCAGGCTTGTCAAATTAATTGAGAAATGGCTCTATTTTCTAAAAATAAATTCGCTTCAGTAAAGAAACTTATTTTATGTGGTGCAGATTTAGTGACATACAAAGTATCGAAGGTTATTTTTATCACTTCCTTTATGTAAATCTAAATTATGAATTTTTTTATCGTGTAACGTCTATATTCGATCTACATTAACAGTAAAATGGAAATATTTGGTGAAACGGAGATTGTACTGGTCGTCATGGAAATGCTTACGTCACGTCCGGTGAACAATAATGTGAACGAGTCCATTCCTATACATCAGGGGAGTCCGCATATATATTCAGCGAACTTTGAAGAATTCGATAGCATTATATTAAAAAAAATGTTATTCATTTGTCCTTTGACATGGACGCAAACAGACGCATGCAGAATACATGCGTAACTAGAAAGTTACTATAACGTTGCACAATGGGCCAGAATATCAATCTAGTTGGTGTTTCTCCACTGTAAATACTAACCAGATATCTGCACTTCAAAAATCCGCAATGCAGAGGAATTCGGAAAAATTAACAACAGTACATACTAGAGTTGTAGGATTTAATCGATTAATCAATCAATTTCTGTTGTAAGATTAATCGATCAAAAATATTTAATCGAATAATCGAGTCGATTAAAATTAATCGGTTGTAGTTGATATTAATTATTATTATTTTGTTAACACAAACTCATACTAAAAATTCCGACAATATTTCTCTCTCGAAAATTGCTTACTTAAAAGCACAATAGCATTGTTATTTTCTAAATGTAAACCAGGTACCGTTGGAAAAATATTTGCACAAACACTTCAGAAAGAGATGGAGATATGAGGACAGTGACCTAGTTTACCTCTAGCCTATTGAAAGTTGAAACACAATGCGAAACCCTTATTAAGTTTTATGGTTTTCCAAAAAAAACTTCCACTTGGTTGTCAGCACTTCTTCCTAGCATATGAAATATATACTTTTCTGGTCGTCCCTTATAAAATAGCCATGTCTACACTGTGTGCAAGTGAGGGCGTAACTATCTTTTTTTTTTTTTTTTTTTCTAAAATCCGCTGTACTTTTGCAGGTGCTTGCAGTTTCCGTACTGAGTTTGAATATGACGGTTTTGTGTTTAATTTGATAAAGAAAAAAAAATCAGTTTTCTGTGCTCTGTGAAAAGTGTAAACTTCATTATGTCATATGAGACTTTGAGAGAGAAACTCGGTGAAACGTTTGGATTTAAATTGAACGGTCATGAAGAAATGCTTGACAGAAAAAAAGTTTTTTTTTTTTTTCGTGTTTAGTGATGCAGAAAACATTGTTACTAAACGCAGAGCGGCACTTAATTCGGAGCATGTGAATGCACTCACATGTTTAATTTAATTTGATTGACAATGTTATTTAGTCCGAAATAAATTTTGACACGTATTTTTTCAAATAAACGAACTTTGTGCATTGTTGTGAACGCGTTTTGCTTCTGCTAATTTAATTTGATTGACAATGTTATTTAGTCGATCTGTGAATATTTTCTCGAGTGGAAAGGGATCAGTGATCAAAAAAGTTTGGGAACCACCTACAATGTGGCTAGTTCTTCCAGCTGCCGAGAACACTACAACATTTTAAGATTCACTGTGGATTTACGGTGACAAACCTTAATTGAACACAACCCAAGTGATGTTGCCTTGTACACTCGAAGGTGAAGAGCTGGTTCTACACATTTCTTCCATACACACCCAAGTATGAGCACACAGAGGCAGGTACAGGTAATCTTTGTTTGCATTCGTTGACCTTAGTCAACATCTCAAACTGCAATACTGAAAGCATTTCTTAGTGGCCTGGAACTTCTTTGAGTTTTAGGTTAATACTTGAAGCGAATACCTGTTATTGGACACGTTGCATTACGTTGTTGAAGGAGACAGTGAATTTTAAATTGCACAAGTTTTTTTTTTCTTTTTATATTAGACTCAGTTTGCCATCAGTAGCCCCGAGTCCGATTTCTTCCTTTCTTCAGAATAAAAAAAAAAATTCTTTCTGTGCTTTGTCGAAGATGCAAAAACAAATAAATGTTGGGTTGAGTACTAGAGTGAATTCGCCACATACCTTTTCGCTCTCCCAATCAACTTAATCTTTTACAAATCTACGGTCACGTTCATTAGTATCGGTATCTCATGTCAGTGGTAAGAATCGGCTGTAAGTGTTCAGAAGATTGATTCTGGATTTGGGATGAAACTCAGTACCGAATTTGACTTCCTGTAACTATGGCAACGGAAGCTATTTCTGATAATTTATTCGTCATTATGTGTCCAAGCAAGTTAACGTCCAGAACTATATTTTTTACTCATAAGGCCCGGTATTATAAATACTATTAATCTAAAATTAAACACACTAGAAAAATACGAAATATATAAACACACAAAAACACATTGAAATGAAATTCTCAGCACACAACTCAATTTCAGAACACACACTCTTTGACTGCACATTACACTACACAAACACACCCCCACAGGAAACACAAACAAAAGGCGCCAAGACCACACCAACCACTTCTGAAGATGGCCAATAACAGGCTGAAAGTAGTTAACTAGATATTGTAATATTTAACACGCGAAAGAAAAATAATATATATTCCGAAGTGATATAGTGTTAAAAGTTGTGTAATCAAGATGTCTAAAGGTTAAGTTAAACCTAACTAAAGGCCGCTATTACAAATGAGTTTAAACCTTACGTTCAGTTTAAACTCAAGTTTCTTGTTGTGCTTCGTATTATAAATCTTAACTACCAGCTAATCTTGAGTTAACTTGAGTTCAACTTGATCGGAAGTCGTCTGCCGTTTAAACTGCAGTTCAACGCTCAACAGTGTAAGATGGCGGTTTCCGCTATAGGCCTACGCATGGATATGACATGTTTTCCAAGAACTTATGAGTGACGATAAAGTGATCACTATTACTGAACAACTGAGAATTTTTCGAAATAGAGTGCACCACTTTGACATAGGCCTATAAATGAACATGAGTTTTAAGACAGATTCAGGCTTTCGAAGCAGACAGTCCTACCTTTCAGAATTAGATATTATTATGATGTACCGTCCACGCCTGTGGAGTAACGGTTAGCACGTCTAGCCGCGAAACCAGGTGGCCCGGGTTCGATTCCCGGTCGGGGCAAGTTACCTGGTTGAGGTTTTTTCCGGGGTTTTCCCTCAACCCAGTATGAGCAAATGCTGGGTAACTTTAGGTGCTGGACCCCGGATTCATTTCACCGGCATTATCACCTTCATCTCATTCAGACGCTAAATAACCTAAGCTGTTGATAAGGCGTCGTAAAATAACCTACTAAAAAATTATGATGTACCGAAGTACATATGATATTTCTGTCCAGGAATTCTGCATTACTATATGGTGAAGGATGGATAGAAAGGAGAAAAATTCTGTCCGGTACCAGGACTCGAATCCGTGTTTTCAGCTCTACGTGCTGACGCTTTATCCACTAAGCCACACCGGATTCTAGTTCCGATGCCGGATTGAATCCCTCTCAGTCTAAGTTCTACCTCTCTGTTCCCCTTTGGCGGCCTACCTTCATGTACTGTGTCACAGAATATGTGACAGTGGCACAATGCCCAACCCATGTACAGAGGTGCACTCATTACGAGTGACTAAGTGGCCGGGATCCGACGGGATGAGCGCCGTCTTGAATCACTAAGTGATTACTTAAGCTTATCATATTATTATGATGTACCGAAGTACAGATGATATTTCCGTGCAGGAATTCTGCGTTACCATACTTACTTACTTACTGGCTATTAAGGAACCCGGAGGTTCATTGCCGCCCTCACATAAGCCCCCCATTGGTCCCTATCCTGAGCAAGATTAATCCAGTCCCTACCATCATATCCCACCTCCTCAAATCCATTTTAATATTGTCTTCCCATCTACGTCTCGGCCTCCCCAAAGGTCTTTTCCCCTCTGGCCTCCCAACTAACACTCTATATGCATTTCTGGATTCGCCCATACGTGCTACATGCCCTGCCCATCTCAAACGTCTGGATTTAATGTTCCTAATTACGTCAGGTGAAGGACACAATCGTGCAGCTCTGCGTTGTGTAACTTTCCCCATTCTCCTGTAACTTCATCCTTCTTAGCCGTAAATATTTTCCTAAGAACCTTATTCTCAAAATCCCTCAATCTCTGTTCCTCTCTCAAAGTGAGAGTCCAAGTTTCACAGCCATACAGAACAACCGGTAATATAACTGTTTTTGACAGCAGACTAGATGACAAAAGCTTCTGACTCGAATAATAACAGGCATTTCCCATATTTATTCTGCGTTTAATTTCCTCCCGAATGTCATTTACTGTATATTTGTTACTGTTGCTCCAAGATATTTGAATTTTTCCACCTCTTCGAAGGATAAACCTTCAACTTTTATGGTTCCATTTCGTACAATATTCTGATCACGAGACATAATCATATACTTAGTATTTTCGGGATTTACTTCCAACCCTATCCCTTTACTTGCTTCAAGTAGAATTTCCGCGTTTTCCCTAATCGTTTGTGGATTTTCTCCTAGCATAGGATATTCACGTCATCCGCATAGACAAGAAGCTGATGTCACCCGTTCAATTCCAAACCCTCTGTGTTATCCTGGACTTTCCTAATGGCATATTCTAGAGCGAAGTTAAAAAGTAAAGGTGATAGTGCATCTCCCTGCTTTAGCCCGCAGTGAATTGGAAAAGAATCAGATAGAAACTGGCCTATACGGACTCTGCTGTAAGTTCCACTAAGGCACATTTTAATTAATCGAACTAGTTTCTTGGGAATACCAAATTCAGTAAGAATATTATATAAAACTTCTCTCTTAACCGAGTCATATGCCTTTTTGAAATCTATGAATAACTGATGTACTGTACCCTTATACTCCCATTTTTACTGCATTATCTGTCGAATACAAAAAATCTGATCAATAGTCGATCTTCGTTACCATATGGCAGCCGTGGCGAAAAGGCCATGGTGCGCCGAGCCACTGTGTAAGCTGCAACGTGCATAGCACCTATGGAGGGAGGCGGACAACCGAAGGGGAGTTAATGTTTAGGACGTGTAACGAAGAAAGAAATGAACAAGAAAACATAGGACACATTATCACAACCTAAAATTAACTGTCTTCAGAATGTATCTGCGACAAAGTTTCAAAATCAGGAATTATGTCACTTACTGCCAGTCGTAGTTGATCACGAAGGTATTTGTCTGTCAGTCGTGATTTAAATTTGATTTTTATTATTTTCATTGTTGAAAATAATTTTTCACAAACGTAAGTTACAGCGAACATGGCTTCAACAGAGCAAGCGAAAGAACGAAGCTTCAAATATTTATTTTTTTCCAAAGATTTGAAAAGTTCAATATCTGTCAAGTCCTTACATCTAGTTTTCATTTAAGGTCACATTGTAAATCTGTGAATTTAAATTGAAAATCTAACCGCATTATTCGTACATCTGCTGTAAAAGAATCGACGTACAGAGATGATAATGGTAGTAGTAGTAATAATAATAATAATAATAATAATAATAATAATAATAATAATAATAACACTTAACCTTTTAATGTTTCATCAGTAACATGTAGTAACTTATAATGCCGTTTTATGTTATACAACCGTTTTCCTAGTAATATTTGTGAACAAATCATACATTTAATATTTTCATCATATTGCAAGCAAAAGAATGCGTCCTCCCATCCTACTTGAAACTTTCGTTTTTTATAGAGGTACATGGTTTCGAGAGAGATATTGCGACGATACGCCACTCGCAGGTCCGAGACAAATACAAATATAACGGAGTTTGACTCCAGTGAGTGAGAGGGTGGGGGTTGTAGGTAGGAAGCGAGAGAAAAGCACTGCGAGCCACAATGTGCTCGTGAGTCGCATTTTCGCCGCGGCTGCCATATGGTGAGGAATTGGTAGAACGGAGAAAAATTCTCCGCTTCAAAAGAAGAAGAAAAAGAAGAAATAAATAATCAACATGATTGCCTCATTGTTCGTACGGAAAGACTACGCAACGTGGAGTTTTTCAGAGAACTGAAGCATTAACAGTCGTTTCTCCACGTGTTCGTGAATGTTCACAAACCTCAACTTCCTCGTTCCTTTGCATGCTGTGTGTTTTATTTAGCCCATATTCCCTTGTGTTGCCCCCCAGGAGATGGCACGTTTGTCTTGGTTCCGATTAACAGCAAGAACACATGTCCTGTCTGTCCGCTATTTGGTTTGTGTAAAGATCTCCAGATATTTGTAACCAAGGCAACCTGAACTGAACAGAGCTCCAAGTGCTAATTCTGTTGAGGAACGCGGGCGAGGGGTAGCGACCGGAAGCAAAGTGTAAGGAACAGAAGAAGCAAGCCGTACGCGTTGTGTCCCACGTGTTATCAGCCACACTTGGAGTAATTGGGGTGAACCATTCCGCCTCTTATCGTCTATGCAGCTGCGCTCTCACGCTAACCATTGTCACCCCTCCCAGCAGATTATTAAAACCATGGGGGTTCCCACATGCGCTTGCATTGTCAGCCGATAGCCACGTCGTGAAACCTGGACTCTAGGAAAACGTGTTAAATAAAAAATTATGGTACTAATATGTAATACTAATGGTAAAAAACAAAATAATAGTGATAATAGAGTTATTATTTGTAAATTTATATAATTGAATCGAATATTATTATTATTATTATTATTATTATTATTATTATTATTATTATTATTATTATTATTACTCTTTCTTACCAATCTTTATTATTGTCACACTAACATTACCTATCCAACTTTCATTATTTACTTTCATGTTGTTTTATGGTCTAGACATTAATGTAATAACTATGTAAGCAATCGTATTCAATTAGAATTAATCTGGGCGGAAGAGAAGGCCTACTGGCCTTAGCTCTGCCAGACTAAATAAATAAATAAATAATTATTATTGTTGTTATTATTATTATTATTATTATTATTATTATTATTATTATTACTAATACTGTTTCTTACCAATGTTAGTGAGAGAATAATGAACATTACTTATCCAACTTTCATTATTTACTTTCATGTTGTTTTATGGCCTAGATATTAATGTAATAACTATGTAACCAATTGTATTCAATTAGAATTAGTCTGGGCGGAAGAGAAGGCCTACTGGCCTTAGCTCTGCCAGACTAAATAAATAAATAATAATAATAATAATAATAATAATAATAATAATAATTATTATTATTATTATTATTATTATAATTATTATTATTATTATTGGTTTACATCCTAAATCATGTAGGCCTACCTCAATTTTAGGTGAATCGTAGAAATATGTCTGGATAATGGGACGTATGTTTTGTTTGTATTTTATTGCAAATGCTCCAATATGAGTAAAAATTAATAAACCACATACAGGATGTTGCGGAGGTGGTGTTACAAAATTTCAGGGATGATGGCGAAGGGCACATGCATCAATTTGAGATAAGGAACCATGGTCCGGAAATGACTGAGTTGAAAGTTATAAGCAAAAATAGTTGTATGGAAATTGACTTGTAATTTGGCACCACGTGCCCTCCTTCTCTTAACCTTTGGAACAGTCGTGGAAAGATGGTATGAGCCGGATGTCTCCTACGTGGGTACTTGTAACCCAATACAATCTGTGAGCTTGTCTACTGTTCCCATTGGCTCATCCGTATTCGAAAATCAGATCTGCTTATTCCGCTCTCGTGTACTCCTCTATTTCACTAGAACTGATCGACTGGACACTGCAACTTGTACACATACACTGCTGTCTACAGACGTGCATATCAGGACCGACCATGTCCGTTACACATTACGCTATCTGCATTGCTTTAGTGTAGTTTCCTGTCCCCATCCCTCAGACAGCGCACTGAATGGAATACTGTAAGTAGACAACGTAAACAACGTCAGATGAATACAGTATGTGTAAGATATACAGATAAATACACATAAATAAGATGTACAGAGGAATCAAATTATTTCATTTCCACAGAACTATTTTTGCAAGTAACTTTCGACTCTGTCATTTCCGAACCAGGGTTCCTTATCTCAAATTGATACTTGTGCCCTTCGCCATCATCCCTGAAAGTTTGTAACACCACCTCGGAAACACTCTGTATATTTCGGTTATTTTCTGATGATTTTTGTACTATTATAGTCCGACCATCTGATCTATGCCCCCGTAAGATATGCGAACTGAACCTTAATTCATTTTCAGCCTCGGCAATTCATTTCTCTCCCTGCATTCCTATTTCTCTCTTTTCTATCCCTCTCCCTTTCTCTCCCCCACTACTCACAATTTTGAGCCTTCTTGCGGGACAGTTTATTTGCACTTGCAGTCCAGTGTTGTCAACTCAACATGAATACTGTAGCACGGAGTGGTGAAAGAAATATTATTAAGCACGTAATAGCATTTTGCATAAGTCAATCAGCGTCATTAGACCTACTTAAATTAAATTATGAATAAGTAATAATTAACCTTACAGTATTATAAGCAATATTCAAGAGACATGACACTGTTTGACGGAAGTTTGGCAACATCCCTATTCGGCAAGGTTCGTGGCCTGCTGTTTGACGTAGTAATAATAATAATAATAATAATAATAATAATAATAATAATAAAATGTTTTATTTTCGCTGGCAGAGTTAAGGCCATAAGGCCTTCTCTTCCACTCAACCAGCCTTAATCAATATAATACATAAATTTAAATTACAAATATTTGCACTACACTTAAAAGGTTCTCCAGCAATATTCTTCACTACATATTTATTTAAATTTAGATAAATCTATAAGGTAAAGTAGTAAATTAATTTATGAGCTAATTTAATACAATGAATTATAACTAATTTAATATTTGAGATAGCTAGTAAAATGATGAAAATTAATTTAATATAAGCTTACTAGGACTATGTTACAGGGAGAATATATATATTTCTATTTCTATAATGAGAATATTAATGTAATTGCCATTAGAGGTTTTGTAAATCTATTTAGAGAAATTAATTGATAATAATAAGAATGGACAGATGTTAGTTTGATTATAATATTTAACAACTATTAATCAGAAATTAATCTGTTAAGTAAGAATTTATGTAATTTTGACCTAAATGAAGTTATTGTCCAACAACCCCTTACATCACTCGGTAGCGAGTTCCAATTTCTAACTGAAACTGTATAGGATGAAGAATATAAAGATGACTTGTGGTAGGGTATAATGAGTAAATTGTTACGATGAGATCTTGTACTTAGCTGATGATATGCGGATAAATTTTGAAAACGAGAAGCCAAATAGATTGGGGTAGCGGTGCGCAGAATTTGAAACAAGAGAACAAGAGAATGGAGGGCTCGTCGATCGCTTAGCCTTAGCCAAGACAGAGTTTGGAAAGACGGGGAAACATGATCAGACTTACGAATATTGCAAATATAACGGACGCACGCATTATGCACACGTTGTAGCCTGCTGCTCAAATTTGCATTTAGGTTACTTAATATAATATCGCAGTAGTCAAAGTGTGGCATCACGAGTGTTTGTACAAGGATTAATTTTAATTTATCAGGAAGAAAGTGCTTCAGTCGCTTTAATGAGTGAATAATGGAAAATATTTTTTGGAAGTACGTAGTGGGAGAGAAACGGGTGGAGTGGGATGAGTAGAGGCGTTAACTTTTCCAAGAATGACGATAGTGCTGAAGGGGCATAGATCCGATGGTCCGACAATACTTGGTGACATTTGGCTTGACGAGTTGACAACTCTGCACTTGTTCTGTGTATTCGTAGGTAGTACTTTACGTCATGAGTTCATGACAGCACAACGGACACAGGACCCCTGTTCCTATGAGTATGTGGAACTGATGCATTTTTCTGGAACGGTTGAAGTAGTCGGCACCTTGGAAACTATGACGTTTGTATTTGGATAGGCTATAGTGCCTTCAGTCTTTTACTCTTACCCTTCAGCCAAGTGTTCAGTGTAGTTACTGGAAACTCTCAATGTTGAAGAATTGCGGTTCTGAAGACGCGCCGAGTACCTAGGCCGCCTTGACATGTGAGCTCGTCCTTAATATCAACGAGAGATATAATACGTCATATGCAAAGTGTCTCGACGCGACCTTGTACACAGTATGTTTACGATTCCCACTTTTTATAACCCTTATTTAACGACGCTGTATCAACGACGAGTTTATTTAGCGTCGATGGAATTGATGACAGTGAGACGGTATTTGACGGGCTAAGTCTTAGGGCCCGCCATGAGATTATCTGACAAAATTGTTTCACTTCTCTATCAACAAAAATGTAGCCTACTGTATATCCCAAAACCAGCATGGCTTTATTCCTCATAAATCTACAGCAACTGCAGAACGGAGTGCTCTGTACTTCTCGATTGATATTACATCTTATGTATTGCGGCTTGCGTTCAGTGACGTCATCGTGAGTACAAATTTCCCGACGGCTGGTTTATTCCATCAATCTACAATAGCACTCAAGAACTTACGTAGGTGTAATTGGCTATTTCTTACGTAAACGATACTAATCGCAAGCTGATTAAAAGCACATTCACAATGAAAATCAAACATAACCGTAACATAAACACAGAAGTTTGCACCCAGGTACCAAATGGGATCATTCACAATGAATCACATAAACACTGACATTAACATTGCCGTTAGACGTTAACATGAAAGTTTGCGAACTCCAAACTATCATGTTTATGCTTACGTGATTTGCAAACAGTACACAATCGTGGAGCGCTGAAGTTTACGACAGGATATGAGGAAATGACGTCGTTGTTATGTTTCCATAGTTACCAAGTATCTTTGCGGTTATGTTTATGTTCCCATCGTCAATGTTCTTGATTTTACCTTAACGTTTACATTTTTAAGTTAACGCTTACGTTATGTTTAATTTTCATTATGAATGAGCCTTAAACATTGCCGTTAGACGTTAACATGAAAGTTTGCGAACTTCAAACTTTCATGCTTATGTTTACGTGATTTGCAAACAGTACACAATCGTGGAGCGCTGAAGTATACGACAGAATATGAGGAAATGGCGTCGTTGTTATGTTTCCATGGTTACCAAGTATCTATGCGGTAATATTTACGTTCCCATCGTGAATGTTCTTGATTTTACGTTTACATTTTTAAGTTAACGCTTATATTATGTTTAATTTTCATAAACACAGAAGTTTGCGCCCAGGTTACCAAATGAGATCATTCACAATGATTCACATAAGCATTGACATAAACATTACCGTAAGACGTTAACATGAAGTTTGCAAACTCTAAACTTTCATGCTTATGCTTACGTGATTTGCAAACAGTACACAATCGTGGAGCGCTGAAGTATACGACAGAATATGAGGAAATGGCGTCGTTGTTATGTTTCCATGGTTACCAAGTATCTTTGCGGTTATGTTTATGTTCCCATCGTGAATGATGATATGACTTCTTGATTTTAGCGTAACGTTTACATTTTTAAGTAAAACGCTTATGTCATGTTTAAGTTTCATTGTAAAGCTGTTACGTTTACGTTTAAGTTTATATGGTGAATGTAGTCTGTCTGTAATTCACACTTACGATTTTTATAACTATTTTTGAAAACGGATTCTCCTGTAACTTCATCCCGCTCAGCCCCAAATATTTTCCTAAGCACCTTATTCTCAAACACCCTTAACATATGTTCCTCTCTCAGAGTGAGAGTCCAAGTTTCACAACCATAAAGAACAATCGGTAATATAACTGTTTTATAAATTCTTTCAGATTTTTTGACAGCAGACTAGATGATAAAAGCTTCTCAACCGAATAATAACACGCATTTCCCATATTTATTCTGCGTTTAATTTCCTCCCGAGTGTCATTTATATTTGTTACTGTTGCTCCAAGATATTTGAATGTTTCCACCCCTTCGAAGGATAAATCTCCAATTTTTATATTTCCATTTCGTACAATATTCTGGTCACGAGACATAATCACATACTTTGTCTTTTCGGGATTTACTTCCAAACCGATCGCTTTACTTGCTTCAATGGAGAATGGAGAAAGTTACACAACACAGAACTGCACGCAATGTATTCTTCACCTGACATAATTAGGAACATTAAATCCAGACGTTTGAGATGGGCAGGGCATGTAGCACGTATGGGCGAATCCAGAAATGCATAGAGTGTTAGTTGGGAGACCGGAGGGAAAAAGACCTTTAGGGAAGCCGAGACATAGATGGGAGGATAATATTAAAATGGATTTGAGGGAGGTGGGATATGATGATAGAAACTGGATTAATCTTGCACAGGATAGGGACCGATGGCGGGCTTATGTGAGGGCGGCAATGAACCTTAGGGTTCCTTAAAAGCCATTTGTAAGTAAGTAAGTAAGTAAGTATTTTTGAAAATGCAGTGTCTGTATTTGTTTCTTTTTGCACTGTAATAATAATTGAAGCTGCATAGAGCTCGAGAAACCCGTGGGACCGCAGCATGAATGAATCTAGCTGTCTGGCGGAGTAGAATGGGTCTAGGTCGAGGGGTTACGCCTCTGTGTGCAGCTGAGTCGTCCCGCTAATTGTCGCCATTAATTAACTGGCTCTAATAGAGAGCTTCCTGGAAACCCGCCCTTCCTCGTTGGGCTGCGCGTGACGCAACTGGCAAGAAATCTGAATGACACAGCCGCCTCACCTAGGCCTGAAGCAGGTGGCGGCCCGGCAGGCCGGCGCAAGTGTTCGTCAGCCACCAATAATGACCATCTGTGCTCATTTTCGCCCAAATTAAATTAAGGCGCTACGTTGTATTAACTCATAATCAGGAAGTTCCGGCTTATAGAGTCCACCGGTGTTTCGGCTAGTTCTATTTTTATGAAGATGTCACTTTCCCACCAAAAATCATTTATGAGCTGTTAATTTCCTAAAATAGTCGCTTTGTTCAGTCCACATAAGACATTCCCAACCTTTTGACGATTGTGAGCACCGCCCACATGTAATACTAAGTGAGCAAGCATCATGAAATCGAACTGGTTTTCTAGGCCTATATGAACACATACATACTTACGGCTTTTAGAGAACCCGGAGGTTCAATGCCGCCCTCATATAAGCCCGCCATCGGTCCCTGTCGTGAGCAAGATTAATCCAGTCTCTACCATCATATCCTACCTCCCTCAGATTCATTTTAATATTATCTTCCCATCTACGTATCGGCCTCCCCAAAAGTCTTTTTCCCTCCGGCCTCCCAACTAACACTCTAATATGCTTTTCTGGATTCGCTCATACGTGCTACATGCCCTGCCCATCTGGATTTAATGTTCTTAATTATGTCAGGTGAAGAATACAATGCGTGCAGTTCTGCGATGTGTAACTTTCTCCATTCTCCTGTAACTTCATTCCTCTTATCCCCAAATATTTTCCTAAGCACCTTATTCTCAAACACCCTTAACCTATGTTCCTCTCTCAAAGTGAGACTCAAAGTTTCACAACCATAAAGAACAACCGGTAATATAATTGTTTTATAAATTCTAACTTTCAGATTTTTTGACAGCAGACTGGATGATAAAAGCTTCTCAACCGAATAATAACAGGCATTTCCCATGTTTATTCTCTGTTTAATTTCCTCCCGAACTTATATTTGTTACTGTTGCTCCCAGGTATTTGAATTTTTCCACCTCTTCAAAGGATTTTGTTTGTTACAAAAACTCACAATTGCAATATATTCCAATCATGTGTATATACCTTCTTTTCTTTTTATTTAGGTTAAGCCATATATATGTATTTGTATTAATTCTCTATCTTCCTTAGGTAATATCAATGTATCGAAATGTATATTTATCGTAGGAAACTGAAAATCTAAAACATGTAGTATTACTCTGTAATGGAGCATGTTGTTCTATATATATATATATATATATATATATATATATATATATATATATATATATATCCCTGGGGATAGAGATTACTGCAAAAGGGACAGACATGCAGCTCTACAAACGTCAATTTCAGGGGTGTAAAACCCAAGAGTTAAAATCTTGTGGAGTTTCACATACTTGGCCGCAAGAGCTCGTACGTATTTTGCCCCATAATTGCCGTCTTCTCTCACAGTAAAATGTTCGTAATACTTCCCTGATCGTGAGGCTGCTGAATGAGAGTCCATTGTATGCGAGAGGTTTAATTATAGAAACAAGCGTTTAAAATCGGGCCTGTTTGATTATTAGCAGCTGAACAAGACATGTATGGGTTTGTACATGTGGTCCCATGTGGTTTGCTTGGGCGGCGTCAATCTCGACATCTGCTAGCCGAGCGGCCCCCCGCTCTATGAATGGAATGAATGCAGTCCATTCAAATACTACTGCAGGATAGATTTCCCGTCCGTCCGTCTGACTGGTTGGCTTCCTTGCTTTCTACAAATTCAAAATTCTTCCGTTGGTTTTGTACCTTTCGTTAAAGAAAGTGCTGATTTTTGTTTCCTCCTTGGTTCTGTCCTCCTCTGCCTTCCCCCACCCCTCCGTGCGATATCCTGACGTTTCTTTGACTGATGACTGCATTGATGCCGGCGCTAGACCGGAAACACAAACACAGTCATCTCGTATAAACACATGTCACGAAAATTTGTCGGCAACACAAACTTGAAAGTCAGCATTGTGCGTTATATGGCACTTGGTTCTTTGGATGGTTGAGGAATTAGATTGGGAACAACCGCAGCACCAGACGAGAGATGTCATATTGTGGGTACTGTATATTTAAATGTTTAGACTAGAGGTTTTCAAAGAGTGTGCCGCGAGCCTTTACAGACGTGCCGCGAAATTTGGGATTCTGTTGCGTACTGAAAGGAACCTTTAACCAGCTTCGAAATACAGACGTGGACAAATTATTAACAAAATTGACGATTTTTATGATAATTCTGTTTACAAAATTTGATATTTCAATTTAGACTACAGTTGACAATTTTGCATATTTCTATCATTACAATAGACAGAAATATGCAAAAATGTCAACTGTAGTTTAAATTGAAGAGTTAAATTTTGTAAAAATATATAATAAAAATCTTCAATTTTGTTAATAATTTGTAAATTAGCAAAAATTTCAACTACAGTCTAAATTGAAGAGTCAAATTTTGTAAAACTATAAAATAAAAATCTTCAGTTTTGCTAATAATTTGGAAATATCCCAAATGTCAACTGTATTCCAAATTGAAGAATCGAATTTTGTAAAAATATATAGGCCTAATAAAAACCTTCAGTTTTGCTAATAATTTGTAAATATGCAAAAATATCAAATGTAGTCCAAATTGAAGAGTTAAATTTTATAAAAATATACAATACAAATCTTCAATTTTGCTAATAATTTGGAAATACGCAAAAATGTCAACTGTAGTCTAAATTGAAAAATCATATTTTGTAAAAATATATAACAAAAATCTTAAATTTTGCTAATAATTTGTCCACGTCTGTACATACCACCTGTCTTGATGTAATATTGGACATAAGCGAAAATAGCTAAAGAGTCTTATTAATTTTTTCCCCTACAATAAGTGGAGTCAAACAAAGCTGTTTATTGTTACCATTATTGTTTATTCTGGTCTTATATATAATGAATAGTATATGAAGCAGATGACGTAAAGCATGGATAAGATTATATTAGCTCCTAATCACGGTAGAAGAGCTCGACCTTGATCACGAGCGCATAGCGCACCCACTACATAGCGTCGTAACGTAGACAACAGGGATGTACATGCACATGCAGCGAATAAAGGCAGCAATTATTACAATAACTTGCGTTACTAAATTTCTGGCTATGTAATAGGGCTAATTATTCAGTTATTTAATATACATGTACATATATAAACAATTCGCAAAGGGAAGGGTTTTTAGGAACAAAAATAGAAATAGGAAAAGTTCATTGTATGTAAACCATTTTCTTGTTAAAAGCAATTATTTATTATGTAAATACTTTACTTCATTGGTTAGGAGAAACTAATAGGGTCTACCTGCTCGACGTGTGTGATCTTTAAGTACTTTTGAGTATTTGTTGAAAAAATAATAATGACAATATTAATTGAAATAGAAAATATTGTTTGTGTGATTGTGAAAATGTAGTCCTTGCTCTCCAGTCGTGATTATGTAATGAGCTTTCTTAGAGTGATTTGTGAGATGCACGTAACACGAAAAAACAAATTGATTAAATTAAGATATTGAGAGCCATCATAATTTTTGGGGTCAATCATTTAAGGGGATATGTATGACTTTTAAAACTTCCACAATTTCGGCCAAAATTTGTGAAATTTAAACTATGTAAACAGATCTATAATAACATCATCTGTACAAAATTTGGTGCAATTAGGTCTTGAAATTATATTTTTAAGTATATTTTATATTGGCGTTACTAAAAAAGCTCCTTGCATATTTGCTCAAAATCTTTGAAAAAGTTATTGGAATAAAAGTGAATTAGTTTTTTGAGCTTAATAATAGTATAAGTTAAAGTGCAATCAAAGATAAAATATTATTTCTAAATTAAAGAAACACGCAGTCTAATAAAAGTAAATATCCAGAAACAAGCAACAAATAAAACATCAACAATACATTTAAAATAAAGAAATAAAAGGAATCTAGATACAATCTACTGACCCAAATGTAAATTAATTTACCTTCGATTTTTTTTCATGTTGCGTCTCATAATGCCGTTTTATGTTGCTTTTTTTTTTTTTGCAAATTATATTTTTTTTTTTACACAACAAACACTGGACTTCATCACCATGTTCGAAGCATAAATATTGTATCTTCCACTCTTCCTTGAAAGCTTCAAGCGCTTCCGTTCCGTCATGATGCGCTGTGTTCTAAGATCTGTACATCCTTTAGCAATGTTTACAGGTAAAAGAGCTCCGCGCGCGCGCAGCGGGCATAAAAGAGCTCCAGCTCGAAATTACTTGTCGCCATCGCAAGACTGATGTAAAGGCATACAATGGGAATTAACTGAGAGATTATAAAATGTAGCATACACAGATAATGTGTGTCTGATGGCCCTTAGATGCTTATAAATAAATAAAAATTACAGAAATTAGACAAGCTTGCCATTACAGCCGGCCTGCATATAAATAAACAGAAAACAAAGGAAATAAGTGTGTAATAAAACAATGATAATATTGTATTGGACGGCGAAGACAAAAAAATGCATTTTCATATCTAGGACGTATTATATCTATTTATTTATTTATTTATTTATTTATTTATTCATTCACACTGCAATGGGTATATACCCTATGGCAGTGGTAACTAGTTACACTCATTGCCAACAATAAACACAATAATAAAAATACAATTAATAATAAATTAATACTACTACTACTACTACTACTACTACTACTACTACTATTCTAAAAAAATAATTCATAATTAAAACCGTTCAAATAAATATATAATATTAAAAATAAAATTAAGACAATAAATTCTAAACTTAATAACGTAACAAGTAAATGTTTACGATTAGAAGAAAAAACCCAAACTACTACTACTACTACTACTACTACTACTACTACCACTACTACTACTACTACTACTACCACCACTACTACTACTACCACTACTACTACCACTACCATTACTACCACCACTACCACTACTACCACCACTACCACTACTACCACTACCACCACCACTACTACCACTACCACCGCTACCACTACCACCACTACCACTACTACCACTACCACTACCACCACTACCACTACTACCACTACCACTACTACCACTACCACCACTACTACTACCACTACTACTACCACTACCACTACTACCACCACTACCACTACTACCACCACTACCACTACTACCACTACCACCACCACTACCACTACTACCACTACCACCACTACCACTACCACTACTACCACTACCACTACTACCACTACCACCACCACTACCACTACCACTACCACTACTACCACTACCACTACCACTACCACTACTACTACTACTACTACTACCACTACTACCACTACTACTACTACTACTACTGACGGTGATGTATGCATGTATTTATTTATTTATTTATTTATTCACACTGCAAATGGGTATATACCCGGTGGCAGTGGTAACTATTTACACCCAATAATGACAATAATAAACACAATAATAAAAAATACAATCTATACTAGTAATAAATCTGTAGCCGAAATTTTTCTGGTAATTTTCGATTTTCCAAAAATAATTAGTCCTTACATATATAATTAATCACCCTGAAACCGAAAATCGCTTTTTTGACATTTTTTGTTTGTCTGTCTGTCTGTCTGTCTGGATGTTTGTTACCTTTTCACGCGATAATGGCTGAACGGATTTCGATGAAAATTGGAATATAAATTAAGTTCGTTATAACTTAGATTTTAGGCTATATGGCATTCAAAATCCTTTATTTAAAAGGGGGGTTATAAGGGGCCCTGAATTAAATAAATCTTAATATCTCGCTTATTGTTGATTTTTGTGAAAAATGTTACATAACAAAAGTTTCTTTAAAAATAATTTCCGATAAGTTGTATTCCACGGAAAATTTTGATAGGACTGATATTTAATGAGATAAATGAGTTTCAAAATTAAAATAACTGCCATCTAAGGCGTGTAATGAATTAAAAAACAAATGACTTCGTCTATAAGGGGCCTTGGACAGCAACAATGGAAAGCTATGAAAGATAGCCTACATATAATGTTTCTGTGTTTGTATGAAGTAATATCGGAAGCAAAATTAACCGATTTGTATAATTAATTATTAATTCACAATAGGAAAATGTAGTTTCTCTAGATGGACATAATGCTATAATGTTATTACAGTAACTTCTGAGTGAATCGAGGACAGGTAAGATTAAAATAGCTTCTTATGCACAGAAAACTTGATAGGCTATTCTGTACATTCGTTTCCTGTATTTTCTAAAATAATTTTTATGACCAAATGAGTGGTCTCTGGATCGAAATGATCGCATTTTAATTTTTTTAATACAATTTAAATTAAGTAACATAATAAACGATTTATCCTTCTATCAAACACGAATGTTCCCTGGATCAAATGTCCTATTTTAATTATGTAATTACTTTATATTTATTTCTAACGGGTGCAGCGGAGCGCACGGGTACGGCTAGTAATAATAAATTACTACTACTACTACTACTACTACTACTACTACTACTACTGATGATGATGATGATGATGATGATGATGATGATGATGATGATGGTGCTGGGCCCTATATTTGAGAATAGCAGTGCATTCGAAGTACTTGGATAAAGTCTTCCTCAGATCCTCACAAATCCCACAGGATCTGTCGTGGGTTGAGCCCCGTTCTCTCTGGCGGCACGTGTAGAATAGGCTTCATAAATAATACGCCGTGGAGGGAAGAGTCAGAATGGCCGTCCACTTGGATGATTGTGTTCGTCTGGCGGCGAGGTCAGCGCGCGAGGCCCTTACCAAGGTTCACATGTGCGAAATGAGGACGGGGTGTGAACACTTGTTCCCGAGCAAGGTCGCAGTTCATGCTATTGTCTAGACGACCTCGGACAATTCCTCGACAGCGCTGCGACTTCCTTATACAGGGGGCGCTTTCAATCGTTTGTACATCCTCCGTCGGAGAAAGACTCCTACGTGTCCTATAATCTGCCACAGCTTTCTCAACTACGTATCTATTGAAGGCAGGTGGGGGTATGTACAGTACATGAGACAGATGGATAAAAGCCTGGATTTATTGCTTACTACGCAGAATCTGAACTAGAAGGTCGCGATTTTGTGGTGCCAAATGGTACCATTTCTAGATTACCCCTGGAGCCCACACAGACTTCATTGTATAAGGTACCGTACGCCCCTTCGGTGCATGTAAAACTGTCAGAGATTGACTGACCTCAATATCTTGGGAATTAAGCTATGCCCACCACATGTTAGGCGTCGAGGTGTACATGCACATAGAAGCATTGTCATGACCTTACCTACTTCATCCAGATGTAATTTATTGAATGAGTGAGTAAAAGAAACCTGTAAGCAAATACGTGATTTAAAAGATTTTTAAAAGGCCACACACGTAATTTAAAAGAACGAAATAGTAATATGCGTTACAAGAGCGGTATGTTGACGTTTTCATGTTCGAGGAGAAGATTGAAAAAGCGAAACGTAGTTGAGCTTTTTTAATTTCCGAGAACATGAAAACAAACATACCGCTCGTGTATCGTACATTATTTTGTGCGAAGATCGTTTATTACTTAGGCTACTGAAAGAGGAATTTCTAATTAGTTGCAATGAAATCTCCAGCTTGGTTTCTGTTCAATGACGGCAACTTTGGAAAACAAATATATTTATCTTCAACATTGTTGCTATAAAATGTTTTCTGTGTTAACTATATTCCAGCAGGCCGTGATATACGTCTGTATTTTTTTTCCCCCAGTCTATAAATGCGAACTTAAAACAAACGGTAAGGTTATGTAATGATTTATTTTTCATTTTAATATTTTAACAATATTATTTATATAACATATTGCAGTAATAACATCGGCATCTGGAATCTTGTTGATATTTTCACGGCTTCCTTAATGTTACTTGCATTACAAAAGCAGTAACTTTTGTGGTGTTGTAGAGTTTACTTAATTTTTGCAAATATTTAAAAACAATAATTAACATTGCAATTTAGGTGAAATTGCAGTGGTAAGTTTCCAATTTATAATTATTACTATGTTAAACGTCTCTAAAAAATAATATGTTAAAAGCCTAAAGCAGTAAAATGAATGTCGCGCTTAAGCGGTAAGAAGAGTGAAATTGTTATGTGTGTTACGTTGGGAATACTGAATGTGGTATTTCACACTTACCGCGTATTGGTTTTGTGTGGAAAGCAAGCAAATACGCACGATCTCGCACAAAAGATTTTGTTAACACAGTTATTGAAATTAAAAAAATTGACTTGCAGAGAAAAAGACAACGCTGCATGCTGTATAGATTAGACCTACATATCATCAATAGAATTTCATTAGAGCATATGGATTAAGAATTTACTGTAATCGTCCTTATTCACGGATTCTACTGATAGTATTAAAATACATAGGCCTAAACTACCGATACTTTAAAGTTACTCTGTGGACAGTTTAAAAGCAACGTAAAGCTCATTCTTTTGGTTTTATATAGGCCTATAAAACACAATTTAAGTGCTTTATTGTGTTTATTCAGCGAAACAGCGTAAATTTATTATTATTATTATTATTATTATTATTATTATTATTATTATTATTATTATTATTATTATTATTATTGTGCGAAATGGAAATATAAAAATTGGAAATTTATCCTTTGAAAAGATGGAAAAATTCAAATATCTTGGAGCAACAGTAACAAATATAAATGACACACGGGAGGAAATTAAACGCAGAATAAATATGGGAAATGCCTGTTATTATTCGGTTGAGAAGCTTTTATCATCCAGTCTGCTGTCAAAAAATCTGAAAGTTAGAATTTATGAAACAGTTATATTACCGGTTGTTCTGTATGGTTGTGAAACTTGGACTTTCACTTTGAGAGAGGAACAGAGATTAAGGATGTTTGAGAATAAGGTGCTTAGGGAAATATTTGGGGCTAAGAGGGATGAAGTTACAGGACAATGGAGAAAGTTACACAACGCAGAACTGCACGCATTGTATTCTTCACCTGACATAATTAGGAACATTAAATCCAGACGTTTGAGATGGGCAGGACATGTAGCACGTATGGGCGAATACAGAAATGCATATAGAGTGTTAGTTGGTAGGCCGGAGGGAAAAAGACCTTTAGGGAGCCCGAGACGTAGATGGGAAGATAATATTAAAATGGATTTGAGGGAGGTGGGATATGATGGTAGAGAATGGATTAATCTTGCTCAGGCTAGGGACCTATGCAGGCTTATGTGAGGGCGGCAATGAACCTCCGAGTTCCTTAAAAGCCAGTAAGTAAGTAAGATTATTTTAGAAACTTTTAATTGCGAATGGTTGGACCTTTTACATGAACCTACTTACATACGATAGCCCAAGATTGAATAAACTGATTGGCAAATCTAATGAAAAAATACACAGTCATTGGAATTTTCACTTAGAAGTAATGATTACAAGATCTACTGCTTATAAAGGCTCCACACAAAAATATAGCGACCACCTACAACACAACAGTTGAATGTCATACTGAGTGACAATATTACGTCACCCATCGTCTGTACCCAGGGTATTATAAACAACGCGTTCACTGGCAAGGTTGGAAGGTCAGAATGTCAGCAGTGCTAGGGTATACTGTCCCTCCTCGTTTCGAGTGCGTCTATAATCTGCATTACACTAATTTAAGACATCAGTACAACAGTGTTGCCAACACATAAATTGTACCCCCGTCAGTTTAACACCTGGAAATCCGCCAAAATAAAAGATCCACTCAATACATCTACATACAAATAAACAGCAAATTTTAACACAACTTACCAATTTTGATTACAATAATAATTCTTCAACCTTTGACTTGATTACGAGGAAATCTGAAACGAAATTCTTTAATATGGTACGGCACAGGCAGGGCTGTTTTAAAATAAAAAGTAAAATCCCTAAAAAATTAAACAATTAAAATGACAGTAGCTAAAAAAAAGTTACATCCTCAATTCCGCCAGAAAATCCGTCACCCGTCAAAGTCATTCTTTTCCCGTCCGCAACGTTGAAATTCCGTCAATTTTGACGGAATTTCCGTCCAGTTGGCAACATTGCATTACAGTAATGCCTGTGAAATAGATCACATCTGTAACATGATTACTTACTTACTGGCTTTTAAGGAACCCGCAGGTTCATTGCCGCCCTCACATAAGCCCGCCATTGGTCCCTATCCTGAGCAAGATTAATCCAGTCTCTATCATCATATCCCACCTACCTCAAATCCATGTTAATATTATCTTCCCATCTACGCCTCGGCCTCCCTAAACGTCTTTTTCCCTCCGGCCTCCCAACTAACACTCTATATGCATTTCTGGATTCGCCCATACGTGCTACATGCCCTGCCCATCTCAAACGTCTGGATTTAATGTTCCTAATTATGTCAGGTGAAGAATGCAATGCGTGCAGTTCTGTGTTGTGTAACTTTCTCCATTCTCCTGTAACTTCATCCCTCTTAGCCCCAAATATTTTCCTAAGCATCTTATTCTCAAACACCCTTAATCTATGTTCCTCTCTCAAAGTGAGAGTTCAAGTTTCACAACCATAAAGAAGAACCGGTAATATAACTGTTTTATAAATTCTAACTTTCAGATTTTTTGACAGCAGACTGGATGATAAAAGCTTCTCAACCGAATAATAACAGGCATGACCCATATTTATTCTGTGTTTAATTTCCTCCAGAGTATTATTTATATTTGTTACTGTTGCTCTCAGGTATTTTAATTTTTCCACCTCTTCAAAGGATAAATTTCCAATTTTTATATTTCCATTTCGTACAATATTCTCGTCACGAGACATAATCATATACTTTGCCTTTCGGGATTTACTTCTAAACTTATCTCTTTACTTGCTTCAAGTAAAATTCCCGTATTTTCCCTAGCTGAGCTATAAAAAAAAGTCTTTTACTCAAGTTTTGCAGGCCAATGGTGTACCTCCCCCCTTTTAATAATACCATGACTATCACCATTATCATTATCATCGACTGCAAGATTTAAGCCAAGTGTTTTGTTCCTATTTTATGAGACACAAATTACGATTTCAATATAATTAGATGACGAAAATTTTAACCGTGTACAGAACACATACGTACATTTTGCGTTAAATTTTCCTCTAGAATTTTGTGCCTGAGGCAAGAACTTTGCTTTGTGATGGTATTTACAGCCTGGTATGTGATCTTGCTCCTTAGTGCTTGCCAATTAATCAAACACTGGACAACAGATACAACTTTGGGTCGATTTCTAAAACACGGATGAAATCGTGGTCCCAAACCCCGGCTTCTAAACCGCGATCGAGGTCTGAAGCCTTATGCGATTTCTAAAACGAAGTCGAGACGCGGCTTGAGAAGAAACCGAGGTTCGTGGGTTTTATATATGGCAACGCAGCTAATAATCGATTTTTATTCCTTTAAACAGTCGATATTAGAAAGAAATGAACATAGGGATTAATATTTTTATTGAATTACAGTAAGTCACAGTCTTTTGTTCTCAGCTAAGGTATTGTTGTATTTACTAATTTACAGAATATAATACGTGCGTTTAAATACTAGCATTACTTAGATATTTAATAGGGAACGGATTTTTATGTACCAGAATTAAATTGCCCAAATAATTAGCAGAAATCGAGCGTTTATGTTGTAGTTTATCATTTGTTTACAACTGCTACCAACATCAACTACCTGAAAACCCGGTTCTAAGGAATTAATAACCTAAATATTATCTGGATTAAAATTTCAATTGAAACTAGAATGTAGTAAGGTTCTATTTTCACATTATAATACTACGTGGAAAGCTCTAGTAGCATAAAACTTAAAATAAGAGGACAAAATCACGTTTGTTTCATATTCTTGTAGGCCCACAACATTTTCGTGTATTAAATGAAATGTCCAAAACTCTGTAAAGACTAAGAATTAAGATATATAGTCTTATAGGCATAAAGGTATAATTAATGTAAATTATTATATCTTACCTCCCTGAAAGCAACAAGAAGGTGTAAAAAAAATTGTCAACCCGCCGCCTCTTGCATTTCATTGCAGATTATTATTTAGCATTCTTGCTAAATTCTGCGTTGATTCCTTCGAAAATCGAAAATATTCGCATGAAATTGTCGTCGTTATATAGTTACAAAGGATTATTCCTGTCTCTCATCACTCCAATCCGAAGATTTAATGCTGTAGAGACAAATTTTCATTTGATAATCATCCAGCTGATCTACTATCTCCATCTTGTATACATGAAGCCGTGGTTTTAATCCTACCCCAACCGTGGTCTCTGCTTCAGACCATGGTTTCGAGCCATGGCTCAGAAAAATGAAAGAGACTTCCTTTTATAAATCCTAACGAGGTCTAGACCACGACCATGGCTTTAAACCGCGTTTGGATTTATAAAACGAGGTCTCTTTCATTTTTCTGAGCCATGGCTCGAAACCATGGTCTGAAGCAGAGACCACGGCTGGGGCAGGTTTTAAAACCACGGCTTCATGTATACAAGATGGAGGAAGTAGATCAGCTGGATGATTATCAAAGGAAAATTTGTGTCTACAAGTATTAAATCTCCGGATTAGAGTGATGAGAGAGACAGGAATAATCCTTTGTAGCTATAAACGACGATAATTTCTGGCAAATATTTCGATTTTCGACGAAATCAACGTAAAATTTAGCAAGAACGCTAAATAATAATCTGCAACGAAATGCAAGAGGCCACGGGTTGACAATTTTTTTACACCTTCTTGTTGCTTTCAGGGAAGTGAGATATAATATTTTATATTAATTATACCTTTATGCCTATAGGGCGATATATCTTGATTCTTAGTCTTTACAGTAGTTTTGGACATTTCATTTAATACTCGAAAATGTTATGGGTCTACAAGAATATGAAACAAACGTGATTTTGTCTTCTTATTTTAAGTTTTATGCTATTGGGGCTTTCCAAGTAGTACTAGCCTATTATATGTGAAAAGAGAACCATACTACATTTTAGTTTCAATTGAAATTTTAATCCAGTTAATATTTAGGTTATTAATTCCTTAGAACCGGGTTTTCAGGTTGTTAATGTTGGTAGTAGTTATGAACAAACGATAAACTACAACATAAACGCTCGACTTATGCTAATTATTTGGGTAATATAATTCTGGTACCTAAAAATCCGTTTCCTATTAAATACTAAGTAATGCTAGTATTTTAAACGCACGTGTATTCCCTAAATATAACAATACCTTAACTTAGAACAAAAGAACGTGGTTTACTGGAATTCAATAAAAATATTAATCCCGATGTTCATTTCTTTCTAATATCGACTGTTTACAGGAATAAAAATCGATTCTTAGCTGCGTTGCCATATATAAAACGCACGAACCTCTGTTTCTTCTCAAGCCGCGTCTCGACTTCGTTTTAGAAATCGCATAAGGCTTCAGACCTCGATCACGGTTTAAAAGCCGACATTTGGAACCACGATTTCGTCCGTGTTTTAGAAATCGACTCTTTGGGTCGATTTCTAAAACGAGGTCTAGACCACGACCATGGCTTTAAACCGCGTTTGGATTTATAAAACGAGGTCTTTTTCATTTTTCTGAGCCATGGCTCGAAACCATGGTCTGAAGCAGAGACCACGGCTGGGGTAGGTTTAAAACCACGGCTTCGTGTATACAAGATGGAGGAAGTAGATCAGCTGGATGACTATGAAAGGAAAATTTGTAATTACAAATATTAAATCTCGGATTAGAGTGATGAGAGACAGGAATAATCCTTTGTAACTATAAACGACGATAATTTCTGGCAAATATTTCGATTTTCGAAGAAATCAACGTAAAATTTAGCAAGAATGCTAAATAATAATCTGCAACGAATTGCAAGAGGCCACGGGTTGACAATTTTTTTACACCTTCTTGTTGCTTTTAGGGAAGTAAGATATAATATTTTATATTAATTATACTTTTATGCCTATAAGACGATATAACTTAATTCTTAGTCTTGAGAGTGGTTTTGGACATTTTATTTAATACTCGAAAATGATGTGAGTCTATAAGAATATGAAGAAAACATGATTTTGTCTTCTTATTTTAAGTTTTATGCTACTGACACTTTCCACGTAGTAAGTCTAGTATATGTGAAAATATGTACAACTACACTACATTCCTTAGAATCGGCTTTCAGATAGTTAATGTTGGTAGTAGTTATGAACAAATGATAAACAACATGAACGCTGGATTTGTGCTAATTATTTGGGCAATATCATTCTGGTACCTAAAAATCCGTTTCCTATTAAATATTAAGTAATGCTAGTATTTTAAACGCACATATTACATATTTTGTAAATTAGTAAATATAACAATACCTTAGCTGAGAACAAAAGAATGTGACTTACTGCAATTCAATAAAAATATTAATCCCGATGTTCATTTCTTTCTAATATCGACTGTTTACAGGAATAAAAATCGATTCTTAGCTGCGTTGCCATATATAAAACCCACAAACCTCGGTTTCTTCTCAGCCGCGTCTCGACTTCGTTTTAGAAATCGCATCGATCGCGGTTTAAAAGCCGAGGTTTGGAACCACGATTTCGTCCGTGTTTTAGAAATCGACTCTTTATGTTTTCCCCGTGGGCACCATAGTTATAATTCCTGATGCCAGGAAACAGAAAAACAGCCCAGGCAACGGCAAGTTTTTCATCCTTTCCATGACCTGATCGTCAGACAGGTCGGATGAGGTCATCCGTAAGAAACTCATTAGTTGTCCTATTAGTTCAACAAGGCGGTTGACTTCGAAAACTGTTATTTTATTTGCGACACGCCCTCAAGGAAAGGAAACCGACAGACCAAATAGGATTTGGACGCCACATGTAGCGTAGGCACAAAGAACCAGGTCGAGCTCCCTGACGACAGGGACTGACCTTTACATCCCACGGCGTGCCCCAGATCTTCGCACAGATGTTGCGATTTGTGCGGAAGTTTGTTTGCTTTCTGAGACCGCACATGTTCCTCTTCACAATTTGTTATTCAGCCAGGGCGTATAATTCATCATAAGAGCTTATGTTTCGAGTGTCTTGAACAATGCATGCGATGAGTACTAAATGCCTCATTTGTATTGTTTCTTAATCTCTTAAAACAAACGTGGCTCATTTAACAGCGGAAGAAACCTCAACATTCAGGCGTCATAATTCACTTAGCGGTTTATGGGTTTCAGAGTGTAGGTTGAAGTCTTTTTCTCTCCACACCCCGTCCACAGACAGCTCTGCTAATTGAGTGAGCAATCAAACATGTAATATGGTCTATTGCCTGTTGCAGAAATTTAAAGTGCTAAATTCTTCATGGCTTAAACATTACTAGCATTATTTATTGAAGAAAACTTATTAATATTACATCTTTTGGCCAATGTAGAGTATCCACCGCCCACTGAACGAATATTTCACCCTTTTATCACTGCCAATGCTGCGCTATAAACCAATTTTCGGCAATCTAATGTAAAAGACTGCCTACAGATATTTGGAAAGTTTCAGAGAAAATACACAAATTCAATCTTTTAACACGATTTTTTTGTTTTTATGAATTAAGTAATCTGCTGGGAGACATCGTTAGATATAGACCACTCTTACACTAAACCTGGAGTAATTTAAGCTTATTAATCAGATATGATTCTACTTACTGTTTTTTATATGCTCACCTGTATGTAATTTCTATTTTATGCATATTTCATTGTTATTTTCCATTCAAAGATCATTAAGAACGCTGAATATTACTTAATATCTCCTATCTTTCTTCAAATGGTGTTTATATGCCAGGTTAATTTTCATTTGTTTTCATAAGTTAACAATGATGCACATTGGGAGCAACATATAAGAAATTATTTTCCTACACAATCCACGCTATATTCACGTTGTTTTGAAATGATTAATCGAAGATGGTTTGCTTATTGTTTATTATATGCACATTTGTATGTAATTTCTATTCCATATGTTTTTTTTCTATCCCAAGATCATTAAGAATGGTGAATATTATTCATGCTTGTTTCCTGTATTTCTTAAAATATGTGGCATGTTAGTTTTTATTTGTCGTTATTTACGTAAAAATGATGCGCCAAAAATAATAATAATTTCGTACTCACGCCGCATCCCTAGATATAACATCCACTTGAATTTTTTTTTTCTTCTGTAAACTGCCATTGTTTGTTTGTGTATTTGTTTGCCTTTTTTCTTACTCTTTTAGCTCTCATCTTCTATTTGTTCTTGTATTGTTTTGTATGCTTTGTCTAATGGCAGCCTCTAATTTGAGGAAGCTCTGATAAATAAATAAGTAACATTTATTTTTCAGTGATTTATTAAAGACTAATAATTTTGAAACATGTTACATAAATCATCCTTGTGCCAAAAGAGAATGCTCCCTGGACCAAATTATATTAAAGAATGTACCGGTATTTAAAAGACTAATAATTTAGAAACATGTTACATAAATCATCCTTGTGCCAAAAGAGAATGCTCCCTGGACCAAATTATATTAAAGAATGTACCGGTATTTAAAAGACTAAGTTTATTAGGAATTGATCGTAGAATTATAAATAGGGTGTAGGTGGGAAATATCATTCTAGTCGATTACGAACTAGAGATGCTAAAGAGTATGATAATGTAGCATTATCTGTAGTAATTGCATGAGTGCAGTTTAATAAGATTACACAACGAATAAAATTAAATAACTTGCAAAACCGAATTACTTACGTAAATGATAATTGTTATAAAACACAGCAATAAGACATTATTATGTTTCCTTGTAATGAAGTTCAAAAACAAACTGCTATCTATGTATCACGGCATACTGAATACTATTGCCGACTAACAGCGGAAATACGAAACAACAATACTTAACCTCAAAAGTAAGATAGGCCTAATCTGAAATGTTACATTATCAGAATAAAAACACGAACGATTTTTACAGACATTTATTTATTAGTTGAAGTTATAGTTATTAAAAACGCAATTTTCAAAGTTAAATGTTAACATTTCTTGATTTTCTGTGATTTCCTTACAAAGCGTCTCATCAAGGAACACAACTGTGATTGGTTGGTTTTAAGGCGGCTCTGAAACGTTATTGGCCAATATCGCAAATTCATTCTGTAAGTTGAATAGTCTATTGAAGATTGAAGTCATTGTTGCAAAAATAGTTTAAAAACTCGAATACCACGCAAATTGTCATGAATCGCAAGAGAGACCAGGCTAATATACGCCTTCAGAGAGAGCCAAATTTGGTAGAAACTGAGATCTGCAATTATATGATACCGATATCAACTCAGAAAGTCATCATCATCAACATCATCATCATCATCATCATCATCATCATCATCATCATCATCATATAATCATATAATTTGTTGAAAATATATTAAGTTCTCCTCTTATTACTTCTTTACTTTTTATCTGCTAATTTCTATACAGCCTCTTAGCTTAACAATCTCATTTCTGCCATTTCAGTCCTCTTTCGTATTTTTTACTGGTCATCCAGCACTCTAACCATATAAATATTGGGACCACTATCGTTTTATAAAATTTTAAAATTGTTTTTGGCACACCTACACAGAAACAAACTGCTGTTTTTCATAACACATTATTGGTTAGAAAGTCCTATGCGTACGGCAAAAACA
Source organism: Periplaneta americana (assembly GCA_025594305.2). NCBI lineage: Eukaryota > Metazoa > Arthropoda > Insecta > Blattodea > Blattidae > Periplaneta > Periplaneta americana. Next base: position 4,256,670 of record JAJSOF020000037.1, on the reverse strand, counting down.
TTTTTATGGTTAACTTTTCCGTACGAATACCGCAAAGTTACCATAGTAATATAAACAGCCATGATGAAACGTTATGAAAACTATAACGTCTCAATATCAACACATCGCCAACTATGAACACATAAATTGCAGTCAATGCCTCCTAGACTACTAAAAATGCTAACAGATAATCTTATGTAGCTTTACTTACAGAAACAAAAATAATATAGGCCTACATACAATTTCATAGTAGCTTAACACACGCAAGCAACACGTGTTACGTTATTCATTCCATACTGCTACCTCTCGTCCATTCTCAAAAAAAAAAAAAAATAAAATTTCTTTATGTATCGTTCTTTAGATTTTCTAGAAATTAATCTACTGCTACTCCTAATTAATCTACTCCTCAAAATCTCTCTCTTAATATCAGAACAAAATACATTTTTTGATAAAGCCATTTTGTTGAGTTTTTTGCGTGGTTCAGAATACACAAATCTTCACTATAGCTACACAATATTGTACGTAACTAGCACGAAAGTGCCTTTCGCGCACTCGTTTCGAAATTCGTTCGTGAACGTCTCACTCGTACACGAAAGTATCACTTTCTGCCCTAGTTACGTAAATAACTATTCTATTATAACCTTCCCAACCAGTGTCCGTCTTATGGTCCCGAATAAATATTGAAATTTACTAATTTTGTTATTTATATCGTGACCTTTGATTACGACTAAGTAGTTAAAGTCCATTACATATTCTAGTGGTTTATCGTTTAAGATGATATTTATTTATTGAATTTCTTCCTGTAACCACTACAGGTTGCCATCGACAAAGAGTACCATGATATAATACAGTAAATGCTTTGAGGCTTAGTGATAAATTGTTGTTAGAGTGAAAAGTAACAATTTGAATTATATTGAAACACATGATATTAAACGAAGTAACGTCAAGGAGATGCGAATTAGTCATGGTCCATATGTATGATATCTGAAAATAGCTATTGAGCCTTTGAGTGCTGCAATTGTTAGATCTCTTAAAATATTTTTATGCAGGCCAAAAGATTTACAGAAGTCGACTAGGAACCGGGGTATGGTCCCACGGGCTCCTATCATTAGTCCCGTAATGACGATGGATTCCAGATGGTATTTGTCCTTATAAAAACTGACGGAAGGTTCATATATATTCCTTTTTTCCTCGTATACTACTTCTGGCTGGTGTTCGTGCGATTCGAATCTCACAGTAGGGTCTATGATGTAACCTTCAAAAGAGGGAGGTTTAAATGCAATTATGTCGATTCTTCGATTACTGCCCTCACTGGATATGCCGTGTACTTCTTCATATACTGAATAACCTTTGTTCCTTAAGGCAGTTGCTATTATAGATCTTACTGTATGATGCCGCTTATTTCGTAGAAGTTCACCGTATGGACAGGCCCCTAGGACATGGGCAAGGGTTTCAACCTCCCTGTCGCAACGTCGGTTCATTACAATGAAATGCCATCACTTATGTTTTTGATACTGTTATTTCTAAGTTATATTTATTAGCTATTTTACTTAGTCCACGTTTTCTGCAATTCATTTCCTGTTGAAATGATAATAACTTGATATCATCCGTAAAAATATAGCATCCTACTCAAATCAAGTACCATTTATTCTAAAAACACAAAAAGTAATGAACCAAAATTCTTGTTACTCTATATAGGTCCATTTCAAGGACTATTTATTGAAGGGTTCTATATTTGTGGCTACGTTTCTTTCAGTACTAATAGTCTTATAGAAGTGGTTTTCATACAATGCAGCATGGCTGTCTGAGAAAATATAATCAACATGATACAATAATTTCTGGAATTTGCATGAGTCAAAGCAAGACGTCCGAAAGAGACATAACTTATACCTAAGTGAAAGGAACAAAATAAGTATTCACTGTCCTTGCCGATAAGTGAACCAGTGACCGATTGCTTTGTAGCTGTAAGTACTAGCGATACATCACAGCCATCTACAGGTTTATTTTCACACTTCTTTAATATGTGCTTCCAGTATACTTTATGTTGCTTTATTTTAATTTGTCCATAAATAACTAGCCTTTTCTAGGTAATTAAATAAATAAAATATTACAGATGAGACTTCTGACGATTGTTATCTTCTTTAGGTTTTCGAAGCTTATCTATGTAGGTATTTATTTACACTGCAAATGGTCAAACATCCAATTAATAATGGTTATAATAACCTAATTAATAAGTAAACCTAATTATAACTTCCATATAATACAGTATGACATGCACATTTATATTATTTTGGCACTGATACTCTTTCACGTACACTTTAGGACACATTTAACTGACGCTTTAGAACGCATTTCACTGACAATATAGAACACATTTCACTACATATAGAACACATTTCACTGACAATATAGTGACAATATAGGGCACATTTCACTAACACCATAGAACATACTTCACTGACACTATCAACATAGAACACATTTCACTAAAAATGTAGTGACAATATAGAGCACGTTTCACTGACACTATAGAACACATTTCACTGACATTATAGAACACATTTCACTAACAATATAGAACACATTTCACTGACACTATAGAACACATTTCACTTACACTATAGTGATAATATAGAACACATTTCACTGACAATATAGAGCACATTTCACTGACACCATAGAACATACTTCACTGACACTATCAACATAGAACACATTTCATTGACAATATAGTGACAATATAGAGCACATTTCACTGAAAATATAGTGACACTACATAACACATTTCACTGACACTATAGAACACATTTCACAGCTATTATAGAACACATTTCACTGACAATATAAAGCATACTTCACTGCCACTATAGAACACATTTCACTGACAATACAGAACACATTTCACTGACACTATATAACACATTTCACTGACAATATAGAATACATTTCACTAACAATATAGAACACATTTCACTGACACTATAGAACACATTTCACTGACAATATAGTGACAATATAGAGCACATTTCACTGACACTATAGAACACATTTCACTGCCATTATAGAACACATTTCACTGACAATATACAACAAAGTTCACTGACAATATACAACAAATTTCACTGCGACTATAGAACACATTTCGCTGGCACTATAGAACACATTTCAATGACACTATAGAACACATTTCACTGACAATATACATCACATTTTACTGCAACTATAGAATACATTTCACTGACAATAGAACACATTTCAATGACAATATAGAACCCATTTTACTGACACTATAGAACACATTTCACTGCCATTACAGAACACATTTCACTGACAATATACAACACATTTCACTGCCACTATAGAACATATTTCACTGCTATTATAGAACACATTTCACTGACAATATAGAACACATTTCACTGACACTATAGAACACATTTCACTGACGATATAGTGACAATATAGAGCACATTTCACTGACACTATAGAACACATTTCACTGACAATATAGAACACACTTCTCTGACACTATAAAACACCCTTCACAGGCACTCAATATAGAACACATTTCACTGACAATATAGAACACATTTCACTGACACTATAGAACATGTTTCACTGACAATATAGAACACACTTCACTGACACTATAAAACACACTTCATTGGCACTCAATATAGAACACATTTCACTGACAATATAGAACACATTTCACTGACACTATAGAACACATTTCACTGACAATATAGTGACAATATAGAGCACATTTCACTGACACTATAGAACACATTTCACTGACAATATAGAACACACTTCACTGGCACTCAACTCATTTCACTGACAATATAGAGCACATTTCACTGACACTATTGAACACATTTCACTGCCATTATAGAACACATTTCACTGACACAATAGAACACATTTCACTGATACTATAGAACACATTTCACTGACAATATAGAACACATTTCACTGATACTAAATTTTGACTAATCGAAACTATTTACTGTCATTGTAAACCATAACTTCACTAACATAACACGCTTCACTGACACACCACTTCAAATGAAACAAACAATTACACACTTTTTGTTCCGCAGAATCATAATTGTAAACTATATTAACCTAAAATCACTAGCCTACGTCTTTCTTACAAGCTATTTTAAATTAATTTACAATTCGAACCAAAGGAATTATTAGAGACAGTCAAAATATGAAATTTCTTATTCTGAACCTTTCCTGTTAGCAGTATGGAAATAGAGATTTTCACGTTTCACGAGATCTGGAATGCCATTAGGTCTAACGCACAAAAATGTTCATATTTTATTAAAAAGTATTATTATTTTTCATGTTTTTCACGATTTCTCTTCTCCGTTAATATTTCTATAACTATCACAGAACCGGCCTTCCCAGATTATAAGGAGACAGTAAAGATGTGAATATGGAGAAGAACGGGGCGTGTGAAATGGACAGACATGATAAGAAAAGAAGCTGTGCTAGAAAGAGTGGGTGAAGAAAGAATAATGCTGAAAATGATCAGGAAGAGGAAAAGGAATTGGTTTGGTCACTGGCTGAGAAGAAACTGCCTACTGAAGGATGCACTGGAAGGAATGGTGAACGGGAGAAAAGTTCGTGGGAGAAGAAGATATCAGATGATAGACGATATATGGATCATATGCGGAGACTAAGAGGAAGGCAAAAAAATAGGAAAGACTGGAGAATGCTGGGTTTGCAGTCCCTTGTGCAGAAAACTATAAATGAATGAGTAGAGATGTTTTCTAGAAAACACTTGAAAATATGAAGCCACCAATTTCACCAATATTCAGAGTTTACCAAGTGAAACCTTTGAATTTCCCTTTAGATTTGATTCATTAGCGTAAATTAAATTGAAAAGCCGAAACGAATTATGTAGTTCCTATTCCACATTTGCTCATTCTTTCGAATCCAGTGAAAATTTTTTAGTGTTGCCATTCTTCTTTTGTGCGTGTAAATTAATATTTTAAACGGATTTCAACCATAAATTTTGCTGTCTATTTAATGTCTCTTCTTTTTGAAACTTCATGGGTTTAAATAATTGATTAAATGGCGATCTTACTCGTGTTAATTATGTAAGCATGTGCGGCTTACAACTATTTCGGTGTTGCTTGATACCATCCTCAGAGCCTACTAGATCTCGGCGCTATCTCAACTTCGCTGCCAGTTGTGTGGGTCCGTTCGTGTGATGAAGAGTTGTGTCGAATAGTGTGTGTGTTCTGAAATTAATCTGTGTGTTGAGAATTTGATTAGGGTGTGTTTTAGTGTGTCTATATTTCATATTGTTCTAGTGTGTTGAGTTTTTGGTTTTTGGGTTGTATGTGTAGGATTTCCATGTCTGTATTTATGTTATTGTATGTGTGGTTAGCATTAGTTATGTGTTCGGCATATGTAGATGTATTGTGTCCTCTGATTATTGCTTTAATGTGTTATTTGTATCGAGTTTGGAATGATCTGCCTGTCTGTCCAATGTAGAAACTGTCGCAACTATTGCATGTGAGTTTGTATACACCTGTGTGGTCGTATTTATTTGTTTGTGTTGTTTGTGTGTTGAGATGTCTTTGTAGTGTGTTTTCTGTCCTGTATGCTATGTTGTATTTCTGTTTTCTGAATGAGGATGCGATCTTGTGTGTGTTTTTGTTTTCGTATGTTACTGTGATGTATTTCTTGTATTTCTTGTGTTCTTGTGTTTGTGTTGTGTTTTTTGTGTAAGATCGCCATTTAATCAATTATTTATATGAAGAGTCCGCTGCAAGAATGATGGATGTCACTTTCTTGTCGAAAATGAACCAAGACTCTCAATGCATAGCCTAAGACATATGGAATATATATAAAGAGTTATATGGCATTAACACTGATAGTCATTGTCCAGTAGTGATCGGAAAATCACAGTTAAGCTTTGAGCGCTAAGCATTTCAAACTTTCAATTGCTTCTCCTGAAAAATGTATTCCAAATGACATCCATCACTCTTGTAGTGGACTCTTCATATTCAAGTGTTAAAAGCAGTCTACGAAAATTCAACATGGGTAAGATCGCCATTTAATCAATTATTTATATTCAAGTGTTAAAAGTAATGTACGAAAGATTCAACATGGGTAAGATCGCCACTTAATCAATTATTTACAATTCAAGTGTTAAAAGTAGTGTACGAAAGATTCAACATGGGTAAGATCGCCATTTAATCAATTATTTACAATTCAAGTGTTAAAAGTAGTGTACGAAAGATTCAACATGGGTAAGATCGCCATTTAATCAATTATTTACAATTCAAGTGTTAAAAGTAGTGTACGAAAGATTCAACATGGGTAAGATCGCCATTTAATCAATTATTTACAATTAAAATGTTAAAAGTAGTGTACGAAAGATTCAACATGGGTAAGATCGCCATTTAATCAATTATTTACAATTCAAGTGTTAAAAGTAGTGTACGAAAGATTCAACATGGGTAAGATCGCCATTTAATCAATTATTTACAATTCAAGTGTTAAAAGTAGTGTACGAAAGATTCAACATGGGTAAGATCGCCATTTAATCAATTATTTACAATTCAAGTGTTAAAAGTAGTGTACGAAAGATTCAACATGGGTAAGATCGCCATTTAATCAATTATTTACAATTCAAGTGTTAAAAGTAGTGTACGAAAGATTCAACATGGGTAAGATCGCCATTTAATCAATTATTTATATTCAAGTGTTAAAAGTAGTGTACGAAAGATTCAACATGGGTAATATCGCCATTTAATCAATTATTTACAATTCAAGTGTTAAAAGTAGTGTACGAAAGATTCAACATGGGTAAGATCGCCATTTAATCAATTATTTATATGCAAGTGTTAAAAGTAGTGTACGAAAGATTCTTCATGGGTTGTTCAACATACGCAACAGTATTAACTGGCAAAAGTTGTAATTTTATGACAGAAATATAGGAAAGTTAATTGTGTTGAATTTATTGTTAGATATAAATAAATGACACTTGTCAGAGCTCAAAATTCTGCTCGCGCTACGCTATTGTCATTCATATCGCGAAGGACAAACAAGTAGATGATGGACTAAAAACATCGAGTTTCTTTCTTTTTCTCAAAGGTTGAGACTTGGTCCAGAACACGTGTACTGATATAACAGTTTCAAAATATTTTTTTTTCGGCAACACTGACATTTTTATTGCGGAAGAGTGAAGGCTTACAAAGCCACCATAAATCTGTCGAGTGGCTGCCAAACTGAAACTTCTGCCTTTTGTATAAAGGAGCCAACTGCATCTGTACGAGTGCTGGTATAGACGTGTTCATTGTGTTGTCGCTAAGCAACTTCCAAAGTGTTATTTAAAGAGGACCGGGCGATAACAACTTGACTGCTGTTGAGAGATAGGCTACTTTACATCACAATCAATTTATTTTGTAATAAGGGGAACAAACAGAAGACCTCACAGTCACAAAGCTAACGAAGTTCTTAATGTCGCTCGTAGTTTTATTTCATCCGAAATGTTTACCGCGTAATAAATTGCTCTTCAGTCGCTGTGCGTATTAAAACATATCAATCTCAATGGTATAAAACGTTATCCAAGTGAAAGCTAGAGGAACTAATCTGGCTTAATCTATACTAATAATAAATCTGTAGCCAAAGTTTTTCTGGTAATTTTCGATTTCACAAAAATAATTGGTGTTAACATGTATAATTAACCATCCTGAAACCGAAAATCGCTTTTTTGAAATTTTTGTTTGTATGTATGTATATCTGCAAATATAAATGACACTCGGGAGGAAATTAAACGCAGAATAAATATGGGAAATGCGTGTTATTATTCGGTTGAGAAGCTCTTATCATCCAGTCTGCTGTCCAAAAATCTGAAAGTTAGAATTTATAAAACAGTTATATTACCGGTTCTTCTGTATGGTTGTGAAACTTGGACTCTCACTCTGAGAGAGGAACATAGGTTAAGGGTGTTTGAGAATAAGGTGCTTAGGAAAATATTTGGGGCTAAGCGGGATGAAGTTACAGGAGAATGGAGAAAGTTACACAGCACAGAACTGCACGCATTGTATTCTTCACCTAACATAATTAGGAACTTAAAATCCTGTCGTTTGAGATTGGCAGGGCATGTAGCACGTATGGGCGAATCCAGAAATGCAATATAGTGTTAGTTGGGAGACCGGAGGGAAAAAGACCTTTAGGGAGGCCGAGAGTAGATGGGAGGATAATATTAAAATGGATTTGAGGAAGGTGGGGTGTGATGATAGAGACTGGATTAATCTTGCACAGGATAGGGACCGATGGCGGGTTTATGTGAGGGCGGCAATGAACCTCCGGGTTCCTTAAAAGCCATTTGTAAGTAAGTAAGTAAGTATGTCTGTCTGTCTGTCTGTATGTGTGTTACCTTTTCACGCGATAATGGCTGAACCGATTTATATGAAAATTGGAATATAAATTAAGTTCGTTGTAACTTAGATTTTAGGCTATATGTCATTCAAAATACTTTATTTAAAAGGGAGGTTATAAGGGGGCCTGAATTAAATAAATCGAAATATCTCGCTTATTATTGATTTTCATGAAAAAAATTACATAACAAAAGTTTCTTTAAAAATAATTTCCGACAAGTTTTATTCTATACAAAAGTTTGATAGGACTGATATTTAATGAGATAAATGAGTTTTAAAATTACAATAACAGCACCATCTGAGGAGCTGTACTGAAATAAAAACAAATGACTTCGTCTATAAGGGGCCTTGGACAACAACAATCGAAAGCTATTGAACATAGGGTAAGAGAATGTTTCTGTGTTTGTATGAAGTAATATCGGAAGCTAATTAATTGTTTAATTATTATTTCACCATTGCAAAGTGTAGTTTCTCTAGATGGACATAATTCTACAATGTTATTACAGTAACTTCTGAAACATATAGCAAGTAATATAAAATATACACATCTATACTAATAATAAATTTGCAGCCAAAATTTTTCTGGTAATTTTCGATTTTCCTAAAATAATTGGTGTTAACATGTATAATTAACCATCCTGAAATCGAAAATCGCTTTTTTGAAATTTTTGTTTGTATGTTTGTCTGTCTGTCTGTCTGGATGTTTGTTACCTTTTCACGTGATAATGGCTGAACGGATTGCGATGAAAATTGGAATATAAATTAAGTTCGTTGTAACTTAGATTTTAGGCTGTCATTCAAAATACTTTATGTAAAAGGGGGATTATAAGGGGGCCTGAATTAAATAAATCGAAATATCTCGCTTATTATTGATTTTCATGAAAAATATTACATAACAAACGTTTCTTTAAAAATAATTTCCGATAAGTTTTATTCTATACAACATTTCGATAGGACAGATATTTAATGAGATAAATGAGTTTTAAAATTAAAATAACTGCCATCTAAGGCGCTGTACTGAAATAAAAACAAATGACTTCGTCTATAAGGGGCCTTGGACAACAACAATCGAAAGCTATTGAACATAGGCTAAGAGAATGTTTCTGTGTTTGTATGAGGTAATATCGGAAGCTAATTAATTGTTTAATTATTATTTCACCATTGGAAAGTGTAGTTTCTCTAGATGGACATAATTCTACAATGTTATTACAGTAACTTCTGAAACATATAGCAAGTAATATAAAGTATACACATTAAAACTAAATGATATGTCAATCTTCATTAAACTATGGTTGCATCTAATAACAATTAAGAAACATGTTAAAGGAATTGTCATTGCACCAATGAGTGGTCTCTGGACCAAAATGATTGCATTTTAATTATTTGGATGCAATTTAAATTAAGTAACATATTAAACGATTTATCCTTCTATCAAACACGAATGTTCCCTGGATCAAACGTCCTATTTTAATTATGTAATTACTTTATATTTATTTCTAACAGGTGCAGCGGAGCGCACGGGTACGGCTAGTTCAAAATATGTTTATTCATCTAAACTGCCTGCACCTCGCCAGAAATTCTGATGAATAAAACTGTTTAACAACTTCACAGGACAAATCTGCAAGAATCGATCGTGCGCGTCATGAAACAGCGATAGTTTCGCGTTTTTGATGACGCACCTTACATGAATACAGCTGTAATATGGGCCACTGGCATTAATTTTCTTTGATCGAGAACGTCGTCGAAATGCTTCTGAATACGAATCAGATTCCCTCGACTAACTCCATTAACAACGCACTTCGCAGCGGGACATAGAATGCGTCGCGTGTGCGACTACATAATTACCCAATAAGATCATTTTCAGCATACGTTCTCTTCACATGCCATCCCACATTTTGCAGACAAAAGGGAGAAATGAACACAAAACCCACTACTGCCTGCTTCAATCTCGGCACACGTTCGATGACGTCACGCAATGAAAGGCGTAAGGACGCTCTTTTCGTTGAGAGTAGCAGTGGCGTAGCGTCTATGTAAGCTAAAAAGCTCAGCTTCCCCAGTTAATAATAATTTCATAATAAACCTGCAGTTTATGGACAAAATTATTTATTAATTTTAATAGAATTTATATTTATGCGTTAAATATTGTGATGCGGCAGCTCAGGATGATTTGTGATGCAGCAGTAAACAAGAAGCCTGCACACACCAGCTTCCAAGCAGACTGGTTTCTTATACTCATTCTTCTGTGTAATCCACACCGCAGATTTTCCATCCCTTTCTAACTAAACTACACTGGTCGCAAGGCTCGCAAGAAGCTAGCTTTGACATTGAAAATTAGTAGTTTCCGAGTTATCCCTTTTCGTCAGTTGTGTTCAGTTGAAGTGTTAGTATGCATTGTGGCTGATATAATAAATAATGAGCGAAATAACAGTTCCTGACACCAATTTACTTGAATTTTTTAGGGCAATTCTATTATCAAGACTGACTTACGAACAAAAGTGTGATCTAAAAAACCGACTCCCTTGCTGTCAATGAAGGACACACTCAAAATACAGACCCATACTTACGTAATGATACTAATATTGTATCTATTGACCGTTAATATTGTGATTTCTCTAAGTATGACAGGGAGTGAGCTAATGTTATACGTATACATGTCTATTTGTTAGAGATATGTGTTACGAGGTTCCAACCAATCTTCGACTGCTGACTTGACATTGACTACTATTTATTTTAAGACTGTATTTTTGTAATACGTTTTCTCATATTGCATTAAAGACAACTTGAGTTAGCTTCCCCTGCTCAAAATTTCACGCTACGCCACTGATAAATACATATGTTAATTTCCATCATTTATTATAGTTAGTAGTGGGGTTTAGAAAGGGCGCGTCAGCTACTATGGCTATTTGCACCCTTATCCAAAATCCTTCACAAAATAGAAACACAATACAATAACAAGAATGCTTAAAAGAACTAAAAAGCGTTGTCACGGTTAAAACGAGTATTTATTCTAACATCCTCTTCTTGTGCATTGAAACACAAAACATCTTGTACGTTTTCTCATATGTACATGAAAGACGAGTTAGCTTCCCCTGCTCAAAATTTCATGCTACGCCACTGGAGAGCAGTGCTGTTGTACCAAGCTAACGAGGTGTTCCTGGAAAGCTCGTCTTGCAAATTGTTGTACCAGTTTGATATTTCAATTTCAGTCCATATGGACTTTATCGTCAACCTTATGGGTTGTGACCAATGCAGCAATTATTCTTTTAAGGCATGAAAAATGTATAAATTCAGTGGTGTGGCTGATACCTTACAACAGGGACCGTCAAGTGACTACACTCTCGTGCGTACGTACAAACCCTCAAGCCCTGACGTACGGCTGCGGGCAAGGGTAGCTGCTTCCACAGTGGCGGAGCTAAGAACTTGTATGTGAACCAAATTTGTGATAAGAATGTAAATTAATTTCAGCTTTTAATTGAAGCACGCTTTCACTGTTAATTGCACTATACTGAAAAACAGTACTCTATACAATTTTGTACAGTTAACTATATACAAAACAAATTTTTGCATGTTTGCACAATAATGAAACAAAACAAAATATACACTTTTATACAGATTAATATACTGTTTGTCTTCTTCTCATTGCTATACAATTCAATTAACAAAATAAAACAACAGTACAAACGTTGTTATTCAAATACAATTCTCTAATAATAGTACTTTTTCTTAAACATCAGAGATCCGCTGCGATTTTTGCAGTTTTCTGTTAGTAAGCAGCTATTTAATTCTCGGAGCTATTGTTTTAGTACCAGCCAATCACAAACATCCTTTCAAGTGTTCATCACTTAGTTGTTTCTGTGACGTGACTTTGTAAACTTCATTAAACAAAACAGTGTTTCGCATACGTAGGTTGTCCCGAACATTTACAACGTTCTTGCAGCAAGATTGTACTGTTTAGGAAACCTTTCTCGTGGAAAACAAGTATAGAAATGGTTAATACTTTTTCTGTTTTGATACTTATCCTTTAGCTCAATATCGCTTTGTAAATCAAATATTTCTAATTGTAGTTCAGCAGGAATATCCAGGACACTCACTGAAAAAGATATTGCAAATATCTTAAATTGTTTTTCAAGATCTCTAATATCCTCAAATCTACGTTCGAAACTTCGCACAATTGTTGCATTATTCTTATGTATTCTTTCATGTCCAAGGCTTCTAACAGTTTCCCATGTAAATAAGGCAGTTTCATTTCTAAGTGCGAGAAAACGTTCCAGAATTTTTCGACTTCACCACCTTACCTCGGTATGGTAGAGTAAAACCCCATACTGTTAATACCATCAAGCAGTGCCCTGAAGTCCCTGTGATTGAGTCCTTTAGACCTTATGAAATTAATTGTTCGCATAACAACATCCATTACATTGCTAAGGTTCATGTTTTTAGCACATAAATATTCCTGGTGCAAAATGCAGTGCACCGGTGCCCCCAAGCGACCTCGATAGGTTCCACCACTGATAGACTGCGGTGTACAGCTGTACTGCCCGCAGTGGAAGCCGTAAGCAGGCCTGTACGCCCTCTCGCGATCTTGACTCGACTTGGCGGAGCCTGCCTTACAATTTTGTTCACTTTTCAATATGTAGCACTACCTCTACGTTTGGCAGAATAATACTCGCTTCAATTCTGTTCACCATTTTCTCGTTATTTTAAAAATAGAGTGGACCAAATGTATGTGAAGATCAGAGTCTGCATTGGAATTAAATCGCTCGCTTGAACTCGGTCGAATGTCGCACCCTCGAGTGAGATAAGATCGGTCGTGATACGCTCGTAATAAATAGAAGCACAGTAGAAGGTTATCTCACCGACATGTCTTATCTTGTATGGAAGGCGACAGATAAGATACACATATGTTTTGCTCACACGGTAAAAATAAGGCTTTATTTTCTGCGTTTATGACAAACGTTTAATGGAACAGTCAATGGAACGTACCAAAACAGGAACATGAAGTTATAAATAAAATAGTATGAGAAACTTCGATATACAGTTATTATTGTTAATGAATACTTACTTACTTACAAATGGCTTTTAAGGAACCCGAAGGTTCATTGCCGCCCTCACATAAGCCCGCCAGCGGTCCCTATCCTGTGCAAGATTAATCCAGTCTCTATCATCATACCCCACCTCCCTCAAATCCATTTTAATATTATCCTCCCATCTACGTCTCGGCCTCCCTAAAGGTCTTTTTCCCTCCGGTCTCCCAGCTAACACTCTATATTCATTTCTGGATTCGCCCATACGTGCTACATGCCCTGCCCATCTCAAACGTCTGGATTTAATGTTCCTAATTATGTCAGGTGAAGAATACAATGCGTGCAGTTCTGTGTTGTGTAACTTTCTCCATTCTCCTGTAACTTCATCCCGCTTAGCCCCAAATATTTTCCTAAGCACCTTATTCTCAAACACCATTAACCTATGTTTCTCTCTCAGAGTCAGAGTCCAAGTTTCACAGCCATACAGAAGAACCGGTAATATAACTGTTTTATAAATTCTGACTTTCAGATTTTTGGACAGCAGACTGGATGATAAGAGCTTCTCAACCGAATAATAACACGCATTTCCCATATTTACTCTGCGTTTAATTTCCTCCCAAGTGTCATTTATATTATTCTTAATGAATAATTATTCTATTTTTGATTTACCACATAATATAATATAATATAATAGTGTTCCGCCTATATACTGCGACAATGTAAAAACGTTTTACAAAATATTATTGATATAGCAGTAGATTAATAACAATATTAGTACAGAGATAACGTCACAGAAAATATAATAAAACGAATAATCATGCTGCACAACTGTTACAAACGCAAAGATTGATACACTAATTATTAGAGATTATTATTATTATTATTATTATTATTATTATTATTATTATTATTATTATTACTAGAAAACTTGATACAGTTCTTGCATTATCGGGATTGTGTTCTCCGTTTATAAGAATTACATTTACATCCAATAACATCTATCAGATGTGGCAAAAACAAAATCACTGTGTGGGGGGGGGGGGGGGAAACATTTACCTACAACATTTATATTGCATTTTAAAGCAAGTTTTGTAGTTGTACTATGGAGAGGTTACTTTCATTTTGTTGTGTGCCGATAAGCTGCTATTATGAACTATAACAATTTTGTTGGGCCACCTGTGCTTATCTTCTTAAATAGTTTTTTTATAACATTAACGTTTTCGATACTACTTATGTATCATCATCAGATGTTAGTGCATTATATTGACAATATGTAATGAAAACCTAGCCTCATGGTGTTTTATGAATTTACTATTTGGTTTCATATTACTTATGGTAATGTCTAAGTCTTGTTAGAGTAAACATAGTGGTAGTCCGTTGTGATTTCTTAGCCTAGGTCAGTGTTTCTAGTTATTGTGAACTAATTTTAATGACCTATAAATCATGAAAAAATGTCATAAAAACAATGCATTTATGACCTAAAAAATCTTTCAAAAATGTCCTTAAAATGCCCTAAAAATTGATCTTACATAATTGGCTTAGTAGGAAAAGAGGTTTTGTACCACTTAATATTTAGACTAGTAAATTAAATTAAATTTTACATGATTTTTTTCTAAGTAGTACACTTTAATTAATAATTTTACCTGATGTAGTTTCCATGTATGATCGTTCACCTCTGCGTCGGCATGTGGACGTGAGTTCAACAGTCAGCTGGTCGGTCTTGGTCCTTCATGGGCTGTAGCACCATGGATTTACTTTACTTTTAGTTTCCATATAGTCTACCACAAGGCAACTCTTATCCGGAATTACCAGGTATAAAAGAGTCTATATTGAAGGGGGGGTGGTTGGACTGATCCATTACATGGGGTGTACTACGTTAAAATGGCAATATTTGTGTAGAAAAACGATTAAAATATTATACAAAACAATGGATATTAATGGACAAAATATGTAAAGAAAATTTCAAAGGAAATAAACATTATTTTACATTAATAATGGGGATTTATGGCCAAAATTAAATGAAAATGCCTAAAAATTACAGAATAAAATATAAAATGCTCTTATGAGTTGAAACAGGCAAAAAATGCAAAAAAAAAATGCCCTAACAAATATGTCTTAAAACACTCAGTTTATCACATAATATATAAATACTAAAGCAGCTATGTTTCTGGGTTACTAGTAAAAAGATGCAATTTCATCAAATCCTAGCCCTAGTTATTAGATTTTCTATCGATATGGACAAAAATCACGATCCTGCTCGCAATAGTTACCGAATAAAAGAGTGTTAAACATTTGTGGGGAAAAATGTCTGAGAGAAGTATGAACTTTCTACCAATATGGTATTATACTTATTTTGTTACATACAACATGATCTATTCGCTCTAGAAATCTGTAGGATTATTTCACTACCAGCCTGTATACACACTTGTACGTGTTATTGATAAAAAAGAAAACACTATACAAAACTAAAACATGTATTTCACTATTATCAGATTGTCAGATTACTACAAATTATCAATTTCATTTTCGTATGAAACTCACGTTTCAATAGTATTACTTCCATGTATCATTTTTTTTCAATCCAACTTGACAATGAGTTGCTAACGCAACTAAGGGGGCAATAGAGTATCTTCCTCCCGTTCACAGGTTGGAGTTTGCTACAGTTTGCTGAAATCTCTTTGTTGCCATAGGAATGAAGTCTGCGGAACGCATCCACCTTTAAAAAAATTGCATTTATAATTATCCTCCTGAGTCCTGATACAATTGTTGCTCTATTTACTTATTTATTTTTATTCTTATAAACTTACAGTTAGTATGTAGGTATATAGACCTACATGTACAGTCTTAGAAAAAAGTTTTGTGCGAGATCGTGCGTATTTGCTTGTTTTCCGCACAAAACCAATACGCGGTAAGTGTGAAATATCACATTCAGTATTCCCAACGTAACACACATAACAATTTCCCTCTTCTTACCGCTTAAGCGCCATATTCATTTTACTGCTTTAGGCTTTTAACATATTATTTTTAGAGACGTTTAACATAGTCATAATTATAAATTGGAAACTTACCACTGCAATTTCACCTCAATTGCAATGTTAATTATTGTTTTTAAATATTTGCAAAAATTAAGTAAAGTCTACAACACCACAAAAGTTACTGCATTTGTAATGCAAATAACATTAAGGAAGCCGTGAAAAAATCAACAAGATTCCAGATGCCGATGTTATTACTGCAATATGTTATATAAATAATATTGTTAAAATATTAAAATGAAAAATAAATCATTACATAACCTTACCGTTTGTTTTAAGTTCGCATTTATAGACTGGGGGGGAAAAAAGACAGACGTATATCATGGCCTGCTGGAATATAGTAAACACAGAAAACATTTTATAGCAACAATGTTGAAGATATATATTTTAGTTTTTAAAAGTTGCCGTCATTGAACAGAAACCAAGATGGAGATTTCATCGCAACTAATTAGAAATTCCTCTTTCAAGTATGTAATAAACGATCTTCGCACAAAATAATGTACGATTTTCGAACGGTATGTTTGTTTTCATGTTCTCGGAAATTAAAAAAGCTCAACTACGTTTCACTTTTTCAATCTTTTCCTCGAACATGAAAACATCAACATACCGCTCTTGTAACGCATATTATTATTATTACCTCAACTAGTACTCTGATCATGTGCACTGCCATAAAGATCTGTGCACGACAATACTTTTTTTAACGGTCTTACTAATAAAAACTGTATATACAGACGTTTAACTGTCTTATACTTATACAATGAGTAGCTCGTTTATAAGTCGTGTGTAAATTCCTTACTAATAATCACTACATACGTCGTGTATAACAGTACAACTGTTACACAGCTACGTCATAGTTTGTCATTACGAAAGGTAATAGAATATCTGAGGTTCTCTATTGCATCCAGTAGAGCGCTCTAGTGTGGCGTGTTAAGTAAGGTAAGGTAATAACTGCCTCCCATTGGAGGTAGCCCAGAAGGACTCAGTATACTCTCCTACATGAATTTTGCAATATTAAATGTTTACATAAATTTTGTAGAAAGAAAATTAAAATAAACGTATATGAATAGAAAGTGAATAAAAAAAAATTAAACAGAGTGAATATGATGACTCAGAATTTGGCAAGAGCGTTTCAAAACTGAAGTTATGATGTCAGCAGTAAGTGTCTGTGTTAGTTCAAAAGTCTTCCTGAAGCTTTCAAAGAACTTGGGAATCACACCACGAGCTCCAATAAGAAGACCAATCACCTCAATGTTTTCAAGCTCGTATTTTGCCTTGAAGTAATCAACTGTTGGCAGATAAATGTTGATCTTTTCTTGATTGACATCCTCCGGCTGGCTACTCCCCGTTTCAATCCTTATGGTAGGATCAATTATATATCCTTTCTTGGTAGCCTGGGAATACGCTATGATGTCAATACGTCTAGAGGAGCCATTAGTAGCAAGGCAAAAAACTTCCTCTTCTACTGTCCAAGACTTTTTTCTTAAAGCAGTTACAATTAAGGATCGAACATGATGGTGTCTGGCATTTCGGAGGAGTAAACCTCTGTTACACTGACCTTGGACGTGGGCAAGGGTTTCAGTCTCCGGGCAGCCATGTCTGCACCGGGATCCGTCCAAAGAGCGACCAGGTACTCCTCTAACTGCTGCTAAATTGGCGTTCATTTTGAGGCAGGTTACCCATTCGGATGTAGATAGTCCAGACTTATTAAAAATCCAGGCGTTGGCTTTAGGTACTTGGCTGTACAATTCTACACCTCTGCCTCTTCCAGGCATTACTTTCCATGATTCGAATTCTGCATTTCTTAATTCCTCTCTTAATTTCCTAGGCACAGATTTACGAAGTTCAACTGGACAAGGGAGACTTAGATGTTGACAGGAAGAATTAAGTTCAGACATCAAAGGTCGCAACTGGCTCTAATCGATTACCACACTATATTTTGGTCAAAGAGTACAAGCTACAGTAATATTACTTACTTACAAATGGCTTTTAAGGAACCCGAAGGTTCATTGCCGCCCTCATATAAGCCCGCCAGCGGTCCCTATCCTGTGCAAGAATAATCCAGTCTCTCTCATCATACCCCATCTCCCTCAAATCCATTTTAATATTATCCTCCCATCTACGTCTCGGCCTCCCTAAAGGTCTTTTTCCCTCCGGTCTCCCAACTAACACTCTATATGCATTTCTGGATTCGCCCATACGTGCTACATGCCCTGCCCATCTTAAACGTCTGGATTTAATGTTCCTAATTATGTCATGTGAACAATACAATGCGTGCAGTTCTGTGTTGTGTAACTTTCTCCATTCTCCTGTAACTTCATCCCGCTTAGCCCCAAATATTTTCCTAAGCACCTTATTCTCAAACACCCTTAACCTATGTTCCTCTCTCAGAGTGAGAGTCCAAGTTTCACAGCCATACAGAAGAACCGGTAATATAAATGTTTTATAAATTCTAACTTTCAGATTTTTGGACAGCAGACTGGATGATAAAAGCTTTTCAACCGAATAATAACAGGCATTTCCCATATTTATTCTGCGTTTAATTTCCTCCCGAGTGTCATTTATATTTGTTACTGTTGCTCCAAGATATTTGAATTTTTCCACCTCTTCGAAGGATAAATCTTCAATTTTTATATTTCCATTTCGTACAATATTCTGGTCACGAGATATAATCATAAACTTTGTCTTTTCGGGATTTACTTCCAAACCGATCGCTTTACAGTAATATTACTCTAATTATTCTGTGCTCTTTCATTTGTTCTTCTGTGGTTACCAGGCAACCATGATCATAAAATGACAGTCGATAAGAACAGCTGTTAGAGGGGCGGCCATTTTTTCTCTATATACAACGCTTAAACAAGGGGTTTCGTGTATATAACTACTGCAAAGCAATTCCCATTGTATAGTTACAGCCTGTTTATACGTCCATAGCTTATTCACGGTTTATTAGTAACGTTTTCTGTCTCAACCCTGCATAAGTCTCGTATAAAAACTATACACGGTTTATTAGTAAGACTGAAATAGTTATTTATGGTACTTGTGAGGAAAGTGCATCTTTATTGCGCGAGTGGAAAGATTTAAGCACGAGGCGTCAGCCGATTGCTTAAATTACACGAGTGCAATAAAGATCACGCTCACAAGTACCATAAGTAATTTTATCCATGACCATAACGAAAAATTATGTTTTATAAAAGAAAATATGTTGAAAATAAGTCCTCATATAATCACATACCATGGCATGGATTTTAGAATCGATACGTGTACTAGGTAGGTCATGATGTAGGAGGCCATGATTAGTAAAGAATGGTATCTAAGGCGTTGGATAAATAACAAATTATAATTAATTATATAATTTTAATATATATATTTTTTTTCACTTTGAACGTGTATTTTCGTCTTTTTGAAGTTTCAGGGATTATTTAGGAGTGTTCACGGGACTAATGTGATTAAAATAATTTCACATTTTACTTCTGTAAACTTAAGAGGAATATTAAAACGTAATTAATCATCGTGTCTGTTTAGCTCAGTTGAGTGTATGTATATTTAAGAAATGGTAATAAAGAAGTAGAGGTAGTGACATCTAGTAACTAATATATTAACTTCTTGAGTAATAGTTGGATGGAAAAGTATACGTGTGTGCCCGAGTACTAGGAAAATACTAATGAACTGTGAGATAAAGTTCAAACTGTGAGGTAAAGTCTTTATCTCACTAGTGAAATACAATAATAGCGACGCTTAAAAAATTCATCAGAGTTGTCTATAAAACTACAGATATTTTGATGGCAAATTTCAAATTATAGAATTGCTCTTAACCCTTAACTTGGCAAAGCTTCATTTCTCACACTAGTTTATTAAACCATGTCGGACCGTAAAGAAAACAACTATCGCAATGTCCATATTTTTAGGTGTTGTACAATATTATAGTATTGTGAAATTTTAATTTTCCTAGCAATTTTTTTTCTGTTGTTCTACTAAAATTATAGCATATAGCCTATTAACCTGTTGTATCCTATAGGATACTTTGTCAATTTAAGGGTTAAAAACAAATTGTCTCTTTCTGTGTGCCTTTTTCTTCTTCTTCTTCTTCTTCTTCTTCTTCTTCTTCACATCAGGAATTAGGCAGTTTGCCTGTTCCGTCTTATCTCCATCTCTTCCTCGGGCGTCCAATGTTTCTTTTCCCTGTGACTTGTAATTATTATCTATAATCAAAGGTATTCTTTATGCACTCATCCGGTTCATATGTCGTATCCAATCTCCTGTATTCTCTAGAATCTTCTTATTAATTTGTTGCATCTCAAGTTCTTCCCTTATGTATTCGTTTCGTATGAGGTCTCTTCTCTACATCCTTTGACATTTCTCAGAAATCTCAACACTGCTGCTTGTATTTTACTTTCTTTCTGTGAGTTAAATTTAATAATGCAAATAAAGTTTCAGACAGAGACCTCGTAATATTGTTGCTTTCTATATAGGCGTAGTATCTTAATCACACGTCAGATTTAAACATTTATTTTCGGAATATGTATGATAAAAACTTTCCTGCGTTAAATATTACGTACCTTGTTAACATGTTTCGACCTATTTTCGGTCATCTTCGAAACTGGTCGTTGTTGGTCTTGGCGCCTCTTGTTTCCTGTGTGGGTGCGTTCGTAGTGTAGAGTCAAAGAGTGTAGGCTATGTGTTTTGAAATTGAGTTGTGAGTTGAGAATATCGTTGGGGTGTGTTTTCGTGTGTCTGTATATTTCATATTGTTCTAATGTGTTGAGTTTCTGGCTATTTGGTTGGATGTGTAGTATTTCCATGTCTGTGTTGATGTCTCTGTAGGTGT
The DNA here is from genome assembly GCA_025594305.2 of Periplaneta americana. Classification (NCBI taxonomy): domain Eukaryota; kingdom Metazoa; phylum Arthropoda; class Insecta; order Blattodea; family Blattidae; genus Periplaneta; species Periplaneta americana. Next base: position 4,235,408 of record JAJSOF020000037.1, on the reverse strand, counting down.
GGTTAGCATTTGTGATGTGTTCTGAATATGTGGAGGTGTTTTGTAATTTTGTTATGGCTGTGATGTGTTCTTTGTAACGTGTTTGAAACGATCTGCCTGTCTGTCTTATGTAGAAGTTGTTGCAGGTGTTACATTTGAGTTTGTATACGCCTGTGTGGTTGTATTTGTTTGTGTTGTTTGTGTGTTGAGATGTTTTTGTAGAGTGTTATTTGTTCTGTATGAAATTTTGTAATTTAATTTCTTGAATGAGGTTGCAATTTTGTGTGTGTTTTTGTTTTCGTATGTTAGTGTGATGTATTTTTTGTGTTCTTGTGTTTGTGTTGTATTCTTATGTTTTTTGTGATTATGTTTTGTCTTTCGCATTACGTTGTCTATTATGTTCGGGTTGTATCCGTTTTCTTGTGCTATGTATTTGATTGTGTTTAGCTCTTCGTTGTAATCTTGTTGGTTCATTGGTATGTTCAGTAGTCTGTGTACCATTGTTCGGAATGCAGCTTGTTTGTGTTGTGTGGGGTGGTTGAATGTGTTGTGTATGTGTGTTGTTGTTGTTGATATGGGTTTTCTGTATACTTTGAATGTGTGTTTGTTGTCTACTTTTGTTATTGTTATTGTTTATTTTCATTGTGTGTCCCACCCTAATGACGTAGCATCACACTAAATTACTAATTTAATAGCAATAGTGTATTAGTATTAGTATTTACTTATTAGTATTAGTATTTATTTATTTAACCTGGTAGAGATAAGGCCGTCAGGCCTTCTCTGCCCCTCTACCAGGAGATTCCAACTACAATATGAACAATAAAATTACAATTAGTATTAAATTTACAATTACAATTACAAATAACATTACAATTAGTATTAAATTTACAATTACAATAAAAGATTACCTGAATAATTAAAACTAGATCATTTATCATAGAGAAACAAAGAATATTTTATATTTACTGAATTACAAATTAAATCTAGAATAACAAAATTGTATAGTGATGAAATTACTGAATATTGAAATATTTTGTGATAGATTAAAGAAATTATTTACAAGAAATCAATTACTGACCAAGTGCCTAGTAAGTTTTCTTTTGAATTCAATTTGATTTCGACAGTCCCTGATGCTAGCAGGTAGCGAATTCCAGAGTCTTGGCAGGGCTATTGTGAAAGAAGATGAGTATGAGGAGGTGCGATGGGATGGTATTGTTAGTATTGTTTCATGACGAGAGCGTGTGTTCAGATTATGGTGGGAAGAAAGGTAAGTGAAGCGAGACGACAGGTACGAAGGAATAGAAGAGTTCAAGATTTCGAAGAGAAAGAGAAGTGAATGTAAATTTCTTTTCTTATCTAGTTTAAGCCAACCTATTGCTTCCAGGGATGGGGTAATGTGATCATATTTACGAACATTGCTTACAAAACGTACACACAAATTATGAGCACGTTGAAGTTTCGTTTTGTTGTCGCTGGAGAGGTCAGTCAGTAAAATGTCAGCATAGTGAAAATAGGGAAATACAAGCGTCTGCACAAGGGACTTTTTTAAGCAAGATGGGAGATGAACATTTATCCTTTTTAGCACATGGATAATAGAATATACTTTTCTGCAGGTTTCTGTGTGGCCTTCAGCTCAAATAAGTGTTTGTCAACAAAAGCTAATGGCTTCTTGGATTGAAACTCTGGGATATTCGTGTAAGTTAATATTACCTGTGAAGGAGAGACAGAGATTGGTGCTGGGTACACAATCCAGACGACGCCTTCGTTGTTCGGAGGACTGGTTGTTAGGGTCCCTACGTAAGTGTAGTAGCCGGAGTCCAAGGCTCGGCACCGGAGCCAAGAGAATGCTTTGTCAGCAGGAATGTAGCCAGTCGTTCCTGGATCCTTGATCTTTGACAGGATCGAAACCAGCGACTCCATTTCAAGGTACGGGTTTGCTGAATTAGCCTGAAACAATAATTGTGAGCCACACGCGTCTAACATTATCTGACCAGTTACAAATTGCATTGAAAATTAACACCCTTTAAACTGCAACAAATGTAACTTACTTGTTATAATAAAGAGTTAAGTTATAGGCGCATCTTTAACCAAACGGCTAGGAAGTCGCTAAAAATCAGGTTTCGAATCCCGTATATTAAGTCAAACATATACTTTACAAGACTTCGTTGAAGCAGGTACTTTCAATGCACTCTCATTTCTCTGATAATGCCACTTCTTCTTAATACAATATTACCGAAAAAAAAAAATGGACATACATTGAGAACTTCTGCAATTTGCAACAACTTTAAGATTAATATCTCATGTATGAAAACTAATTCCGCAAATATGCATGGTTAGCACGAGTTTACTGATCACTTATATACAGGGTGATTCAGAAATCTCGCGACATAGAGCGTATTCCGAATCTCACCGGTGAGCAATCCGATGGCATCACGGTGTTCCGAATTCCACCGATGACGTCATTGATGCTCCACCGGTGTCGCACCGGTGCCATCAACTTGCAGAAGTGGTGGCAGGCTCCATCAGCCGTAATCAGTGAATCTGATTGGTTCTTGTATAGGACGGGAATTAGCAGACGAATGACATCGTGCACTGTTGTGTCATGGCGGTGTGTTCTGCTTTAGTTCTGCTGTATTGTTTGTAATGAGCACAACTTAAAAACAATATGTTAATGGTTTATGAGCGAACATGTCAACGAACCAGTTATTACTACCGGTTCAAGAAATAAGTTGTTTATGATCTCTTTTATTTTAACGAGATGGCAGTACGGAAATTTCGCAAAATTTTGCTAGCTTAGCACAGATAACCACTTACACAGTCGCCATGACAGCATCGATTCTTCCTGCAGTTTTGTTCCTTATTTTCGTTGCAACGTGACGTCATTGATGCCACCGGACCGGTGAGATTCGGAATACGCTGATAGACAAACTCCGTTATTAGTGCAGATAGCGAAAAATGTGAAGAGGAGAAAGTTGTTGGAAATAGGTAGTTTTGAATCTAATGTGCTTGAATTTTCAACGTAGAATGCACCGTTGAGGCTGTACACTAGTACGACATTATTATTATTATTATTATTATTATTATTATTATTATTATTATTAATACCGAAGGAGAAATGAATGGGAAACTAACTGCACCTTATCATTTTTCTAAGGATGTCAGCATTAGAAAAGAGTTTCTTTAATGAGAGACAAGAAAGAGAGACGGAGAAGGAGAAACTGGAAGAAAAAATATGGGAAATAGTCTAAATTGGAACAAAAATAGGTGGGTCATTCCATACAAAATTTTAAGCATATGGCAGCGATGTCATTAATTTTTTTGGGCTTTTAATATAATAATGTTATTATGAAAATAAATTAAACTGCGAACTATGACCGCCATATCATTAATATTTTAGTCATACGGATGACTGAAAAATGGGTGGCAGTTACATGTTATCCATCATTTAAAATATTCTACACACCCTATATGAAGTGTCATCGAAACTAAACAGACGCCATTTGAAACCTGAATAACCATATTTTAATACCTTGAAGACTAATCTAAGGCATGCTCATAAAAACACCTCATTGAAAAAAAGAAATAATTTTATATTCGAATGTACCAATTTAAATTCATGCGAATTTCATCCGTATTAAAGAAAATATTATTCCTAATCCATCTCCCAAGTTTTATGACATAATCTCAAAAAACCTGTGAATAATTAAATTAATAAAGTTATTAATCTTTGTTCCGACGGTTGAAAACGGCTTGCTATGTGTGGCGGTCGCAGACTTCATAACGATGAGTAATTTCAAACATCCGTCTCCCTGACCTTGATCTCGCAACATTCTGTACGACGGGAGAGCCTACCTACTGAGCTCCTTTGTCACGGTGAGTTATTTTTATTAAAAACTGACATGATATTTAAGTCTGCATTCTGAAATTTTCACAGTGGAATCAATATACCCTAAAGAATTAAACACATGTTTTTTCGTCTGTAAAAATGAGGTGCATTTTGTGTTCTATGTATTTTTTTAAATATTTTATGGTGGGTAACTATTTAAAAAATTATATATATATATTTTTTTTTTTTTCATTTTAAGGGCTTTTATAAACAAGGCTCTTCTTTTTTCGAATTGCATTGAAATGATTTTTCCGTCTTCCTTTACACAGTAAAAAAACTTAAATGAATGAAACCGTGTTCTTTGTTAAACCAATATTTTAAATGCTGATTGCTGCCAAATTATGAAGGATATAAATATAATATTTCGTGAAATTCATATTTATAACATACAAAATAATCTACTACAATATTTTTAACTTTTGAGACATCATGGTTCAAAAACATACTTTTTTGCATGTAATGACCCAAGTTACGAAAAGACAAAGTATATGATTATGTCTCGTGACCAGAATATTGTGCGAAATGGAAATATAAAAATTGGAGATTTATCCTTCGAAGAGGTGGAAAAATTCAAATATCTTGGAGCAACAGTAACATATATAAATGACACTCGGGAGGAAATTAAACGCAGAATAAATATGGGAAATGCCTGTTATTATTCGGTTGAGAAGCTCTTATCATCCAGTCTGCTGTCCAAAAATCTGAAAGTTAGAATTTATAAAACAGTTATATTACCGGTTGTTCTGTATGGTTGTGAAACTTGGACTCTCACTCTGAGAGAGGAACATAGGTTAAGGGTGTTTGAGAATAAGGTGCTTAGGAAAATATTTGGGGCTAAGCGGGATGAAGTTACAGGAGAATGGAGAAACACAACACAGAACTGCACGCATTGTATTCTTCACCTGACATAATTAGGAACTTAAAATCCAGACGTTTGAGATGGGCAGAGCATGTAGCACGTATGGGCGAATCCAGAAATGCTTACAGAGTGTTAGTTGGGAGACCGGAGGGAAAAAGACCTTTAGGGAGGCCGAGACGTAGATGGGAGGATAATATTAAAATGGATTTGAGGGAGGTGGGGTATGATGATAGAGACTGGATTAATTTTGCACAGGATAGGGACCGCTGGCGGGCTTATGTGAGGGCGGCAATGAACCTTCGGGTTCCTTAAAAGCCATTTGAATGTATGTATGTAATGACCCAAGTTAATTGTGGAACTCACTTGTAAGAATATGGCGACCACTGCTACCCCGTTTCTATACAACTTAGCCTCCTGGACGGACTTGTATCGATGAGAGTGATGGACCATATGAACCTCCATGGAATATCTGTAAAAAGCATAACACTTTAGATCTATTACTATTCATATTGTTTTGCTATAAGTATAATATAGTTGCTTATCGAGCGGGGTACACATTTTGTGTATCTTAGGGAATACATTGCGCGCCGGTTGTACTGTCCGGCTAAGCATGGCCACCAACCACCGCATCAAGAATTTCTCTCCAGCCATAAAATCCGGTGGTGGTCTGCCCTACCTCATAGATCTACTTAAGTCATGTCCTCGTCTGAAAAGGTGAAATCCTTGGGGACTTCGGTTCTTCTTCTGAAGATATATGCGTTTTTTTTTTTTTTTTTTTTTTTTTTTTTTTTTTTGCCTCAGACAGTATATTTCATCTCATAGAGATTCAAATCAGGATGCATATCATCATTGGCCTTCCTAACTTTCTCAACTTTTTTTTAAACACAATAGCAAAAGTTGCGTGTGTAAATATTAAATATAATAACTAACTGTGCATTCTACCTATTAAGCCTATGTACAATAAACAAAAACTGTGCCTTCTAAATATTAATAACAATAATAAAAGTGTTTTATAAACATTAACAGTCTTACTAATAAAAACTCTATATACAGACGTTTAACTGTCTTATACTTATACAATGAGTAGCTCATTTATACGTCGTGTGTAAATTCCTTACCAATAATAATCACTACAAACGTCGTGTATAACAGTATAACTGTTACACAGCTACGTCATAGTTTCGTCATTACTTCGTTACGAAAGATAATAGAATATCTGAGGTTCTCTATTGCATCCGGTAGAGCGCTCTAGTGTGGCGTGTTAGTATCAATAGTACAACTGGCTCTAATTGATTACCATACTACATTTTGATCAAAGAGTACAAGCTACAGCAATATTATTCTAATAATTCTATGATCTTTGGTTTGTTCTTCTGTGGTTACAAGGTAAACATCATCATAAAATGACAGTCGATACGAACAGCTGTTAGAGGGGCGGCCATTTTTTCCCTATATACAACGCTTAAACAAGGGGTTTCGTGTATATAACTACTGCAAAGAAATTCCCATTGTATAGTTACAGCCTGTTTATACGTCTATAGCTTATTCACGGTTTATTAGTAACGTTTTCTGTCTCAACTCTGCATAAGTCTCGTATAAAAACTATACACGGTTTATTAGTAAGACTGTAAATACAAAAACTAAACGTGCCTTCTACTTATTATCTACAATAAATTTTATAATCCACCACCACTGCCATATAAAAATCATTGAACAAACCACGAAGAACATTCACTATGATGGACGATCGATTCGACGTCGTACAAACACAAGTGGTGTCCTGTTTTTCTGAACGGAGATGATAATGAAAGGATAATTGTGGAGTTGGAGGAATGTTGAGGGGAAAACGGGATAACTAAGGAAAAAAAACCTCACAACAATGACATTGTCGTCCACGAATACAACTCCGGCATCGCGGGAATTTTGACTTGGATCTTGGAGTCCTAGTCGCAAGCCCGTGCTCTGCTAAGTTATCAAGGCGATTATATCTAAGTAAGGATGAAGAGCTGTGTTAGTCTGTATACGCATGTGTGTGCGAAGTGCAGAAAGGAAGTTCTTGTGCATATTATGTCAGGTAGGTCACACGAAATCGGTCCCTTGATAAATAGTTTCCATAATTTCGAGGAAAAAATTTTTCCGGGGCCGGGTATCGAATTCGGGACCTTTGGTTAAACGTACCAACGCTCTACCAACCGAGCTACCCGGGAACTCTACCAGACACCGATCCATTTTTTCCCTTTATATCCACAGACCTCAAAGTGGGCTGACACCGCCAAGCAACCAACATTGAGTGCACACTAACTCTGTGTGACTTAAATTGTGGGTTTCTGTTAACGGACAGTGACGTGTATTATGCAAATCAAGCTTTCAGGTATAACTCCCTGCAAAGTTCATTTGAATAATTTTGAGGGAAAAATTGTTCCGGGGCCGGGTATCGAACCCGGGACCTTTGGTTAAATGTACCAACGCTCTACCAACTGAGCTACCCGGGAACTCTACCCGACACCGATCCAACTTTTCCCTCTATATCCACAGACCTCAAAGTGGGCTGACAACCGCCAAGCAACCAACATTGAGTGCACACTAACTCTGTGTGATTTAAATTGTGGTTTTCTGTTAACGAACAGTGACGTGTATTATGCAAATCAATCTTTCAGGTATAACTCCCTGTAAAGTTGATTTGAATAATTTTGAGGGAAAAATTGTTCCGGGGCCGGGTATCGAATCCGGGACCTTTGGTTAAACGTACAACAACAACAACAACAACAACAACAACAACAGATCAGTTTCAGAACACACACACTATTTGACACAACTCTTCATCACACGAACGCACCCACACAACAGGCAGAGAAGTTGAGATAGCGCCGAGATCTAGTAGGCTCTGAGGATGGTGTCAAGTAACACCGAAACAGCTGTAAGCCACACATGCTTACATAATTAACACGAGTAAGATCGCCATTTAATCAATTATTTACATCGATAAGTGTGAACGAGATGCAAATCGGCGCAAAGATAAACCATTACGAATTGTTTTCATACTTACCGGTTACCGTTAATCTGGTGTTCGGTGCCTTCTTCGTTGTTAGGTCCCCAGTGGAAATGTAGGTTGGAAAATACGTACTGCTCATCCAGAGGTCCTCCGCAAATTGTAGGCGGCAATCCCCTTCTCGAGATTCTTAAATTGGCTTGTTAGGAAAGAGAAAGTTAACGTATTACCACAGTCCAGTATACAGGGTGATTCAGACTACCCGTAACAGTAATTTATTTCGGAAACTAGTGCATGAAAATTTCCGATACAAAAATATTTATAACTGAACCACATGTGAACTTTCACTAGAACTTGATTTCATCAATCAGCCTTAACAGGAAGTAGAGTCAGTGGCGTATCACTTTTAAATTTCAAATGGGAGTCGGGATCGAATATGGTACCATTTGATAGAGCTCTTCAAAACAAACAACTTTCATAGCAAACGTTTTTATTAATTCCTACTAATTCAATGAGAAAACGTACGAAAAGCCAATGGGTGATTCGGATCACTCGTAAGTCATTTATTTCGGAATCTAGTGCATGAAAATTTTCGAGACAAAAATATTTATAACTAAACCACATGTGAACTTTCACTAGAATTTGTAGTAGGGTCAGTGAGGAGTGGATCAGGACAGCACGTTTGCACATCTCCTTTTTATGTTAGGTTAGGTTCTTTTCAAACTGAAATGACGAGTGAAGCGTAGGACAGTAAAAATTACTCTAACCTAACCTAACCTAACCTAACCTAACCTAACCCTTTTATGTTAAGTTAGGTTAGGTTAGGTTAGAGTAATTTTAACTGTACGTTTCACTCGTCATTTCAGTTTGAAAAGAACCTAACCTAACATAAAAAGGAGATGTGCAAACGTGCTGTCCTGATCCACTCCTGGGTCATTGGCGTATCATTTTTAAATTTCAAATGAGAGTTGGGTCGAATAAAGTACGATTTGATAGAGCTTTTCAAAACAAACGTTTCTATTAATTCCTACTCTGCCAGTCACTTGACCACGCCGAAGTATTAGGAGTCACTGACTGTTAGAAGAAGAGTACAGGTGTGTGCTGCTCAGAACGGCAGATAGTTTGAAAATTTATAAAAAATTAATGGAATTGTCAAGCCTTTCAGTAACATGTCAACATTAATTGTCTTGTTTACATTTTCGTCTTGTAACATTTCTCAATATAGATGACATTGTCTTTTTGTATGTTTTCACATTGAAAGAGTAGCAATTGATAAAAACGGTTTCTATGAAAGTTGTTTGTTTTGAAGAGCTCTATCAAATGGTACCCTATTTGACCCGACTCCTATATGAAATTTTAAAGTGATACGCCACTGACCCTACTTCCTGTTAGAGCTTATTGATGAAATCAAGCTCAAGTGAAAGTTCACATGTGGTTTAGTTATAAATATTTTTGTTTGGAAAATTTTCATGCACTAGTTTCCGAAATAAATGGCTGTTACAAGTGGTCTGAATCATCCTGTATACAATCACGAAGCTCAATTCGTAGTAAATATGCATCCATAGATTGTTGCTAACCACTAGGGTCGCTACTATCGCCTCATCACAGACAATGCGAAATAGTACCTGCACAGTCTATTGTTCCTATTACCCTCACAACTCAAGCTTCGTGACTGTGTATACTGGACTGTGATATTACACCAGCGATACCATCCCGTTCTATTATATGCTATTCTTCAATTTCGTTCCAGCAACAGCACGCATTCAAATCCTACCTTCCCTGATATCCCCTACCTGCAGTTATAGGGAAGTACAAATTTAATACAGTGCGTCACTCGACCTCATGATAAAGAGTAAAGAGCATTGAAGTCATTATCATAATATTCTCAATTACTTCAATTTTTACTTTTTACGACGCTGTATCAACATCTTAGGTTATTTAGCGTCTGAATGAATGAAGGTGATAATGCCAGTGAAATGAGTCCAGGGTCCAGCACCGATAGTTACCCAGCATTTGCTCATATTAGGTTCAGGGAAAATCCCGGAAAAAATCTCAACCAGGTAACTTGTCCCAACCGGGAATCGAACCCGGGCCACCTGGTTTCGCGGCCAGATGTGCTAACTGTTACGCCACAGGTGTGGACTGTTGCCTAAAGGAGTTCAAATGAAGCAGAAAGTAATTCATAAGCTCTCGCCTAACCTGAACAATCTACTACCCCTTTTATGCTAGAATTGGCTTTTTAAAACGACTTCGGTTCCACGAAATTAGGGAAAACCTTCTTCTCTCCCTTCTAAGATGAATATGGAACTTGCCAGACCAGTGTTTATGTGTAAGAGAATTTTTTTACATTTTAAATAGTATTTAACTACATTGTTATGAAACCCATAAAACTTGTAATGAGAAAGTATACTTCAAGTTCTTGACACTCATTTCTTTAATCTCTGATCCGTCAAATTAGATTTTCTTATGTCTTCTCAAACTGATGTATTTTTATCTGAACGTGTTATGTGAAAGAAAATTGAAATTTCGGGATTAAAACATTGGAATGACAAGAGTTCGAATCGAAGAATCCGTGGTTCATTTTAATTTACTTACTTACAAATGGCTTTTAAGGAACCCGGAGGTTCCTTGCCGCCCTCACATAAGCCCGCCATCGGTCCCTATCCTGTGCAAGATTAAACCAGTCCCTACCATCATATCCCACCTCCCTCAAATCAATTTTATTATTATCCTCCCATCTACGTCTCGGCATCCCCAAAGGTCTTTTTCCCCTCCGGTCTCCCAACTAACATTCTATATGCATTTCTGGATTCGCCCATACATGCTATATGCCCTGCCCATCTCAAACGTCTGGATTTAATGTTCCTGATTATGTCAGGTGAAGAATACAATGCGTGCAGCTCTGCGTTGTGTAACTTTCTCCATTCTCTGTAACTTCATCCCTCTTAGCCCCAAATATTTTCCTAAGAACCTTATTCTCAAACACCCTTAATCTCTGTTCCTCTCTCAAAGTGAGAGTCCAAGTTTCACAACCATACAGAACAGCCGGTAATATAACTGTTTTATAAACTCTAACTTTCAGATTTTTTGACAGCAGACTGGATGATAAAAGCTTCTCAACCGAATAATAACACGCATTTCCCATATTTATTCTGCGTTTAATTTTCTCCCGAGTGTCATTTATATTTGTTACTGTTGCTCCAAGATTTTGAATTTGTCCACCTCTTCAAAGGATAAATCTCCAATTTTTATATTTCAATTTCATACAATATTCTCCTCACGAGACATAATCATATACCCTACTTAGTCTTTTCGGGATTTACTTCCAAACCGATCGCTTTACTTGCTTCAAGTAAAATTTCCGTGTTTTCCTAATCGTTTGTGGATTTTCTCCTAACATATTAACGTCATCCGCATAGACAAGAAGCTGATGTAACCCGTGGTCCTTTCCTGTGGTCGTGCCAGAGAATCAGTCCTATTCCGAGGCTTATTGTAGGGTTTCGTAACAAGCTGTTGGTTCATTAATTACCGATTGTAATTGGAAATCTTTACATTAACAACTATCTGCATAAAACTCACTACAAGCATAACCTCACACTGGCATTCAAATCACCTGTGAAGCCGTTGTTGGTGACCACAGCGATGCCATCGGAGTACCAGTACCTCCTGTACTGGAGCGGAGTGATTTCACCGCAGAGCATGCTGGCGCTCTCTTCGATGTTTATCGGGGACAGCAACGGGGCCATGCGTGTGGTATCGGCTGAGCCCACTCGGGGGAAATGTGATGTCGATGTCCATCTTCTGCTGCCACGAACGGCTCTAGACAACGCCGCGATCGTGTACCGAGAAAGCAACATTTCTCAGGCTGCTGGTTGAGGTGGAAACCATGGCTACCAATGCTATTGTCGAGGTTTCAATTATTCTGAACAATTGCATGTTTTGTTTTGTTTTTGCATTTATTTGCACACGCTTTAACACATAATAATTAGAGACGAGAATTTCATGCACTATAAAACCTCAAAATATGTATGAAACATGCACGATTAAGCGAAAAATACATTAAAATATGCACTTTCATTTTTGTTCCAAATTTCTTATTTCACTCAATTTTTTTTTTGCACAATTAACAACTAACAACATTTATAAATTGGTTTCTGTGAGGTTCCTGCACTTGTCAGTCAATATGTTTTGTATTCTTGCAATATGTGGTAAGTAAATCCCGAAAAGACAAAGTATGTGATTATGTCTCGTGACCAGAATATTGTACGAAATGGAAATATAAAAATTGGAAATTCATTCTTTGAAGAGGTGTAAAAATTCAGATACCTGGGACCGACAGTAACAAATATAAATGATACTCGGGAGGAAATTAAACACAGAATAAATATGGGAAATGCCTGTTATTATTCGGTTGAAAAGCTTTTTTCATCCAGTCTGCTGTCGAAAAATCTGAAAGTTAGAATTTATAAAACAGTTATATTACCGGTTGTTCTTTATGGTTGTGAAACTTGGACTCTCACTTTGAGAGAGGAACATAGGTTAAGGGTGTTTGAGAATAAGCTAAAAATTGCTTAAATATGCATTAGGCCTATGCATATTTTTATCCCCCAAAAGTCCAAAACATGCAAATATGCACGGAAGAAATACACATATTTGGCACCGGAAAGTAATGAAATGGGTAAGTAGTAAGTTTGAGTTATGTCCTATGTTCCTATGAAAACATGCATTTGCATGGAATTTCCGTCTCTGCTTATAATCATAGCGAGTGTGTAGGATCTTTGAGTATATCAGAAGGCCGTTGGTTGAGTTTCTGTTCCTGTTATAGTGTATTATAGATTTTTTGTTCTGTTCTTATTGTATTTGTTATTATGTTTATTATTATTATTATGTTTATTATTATTATTATTATTATTATTATTATTATTATTATTATTATTATTATTATTTATAAGAAAGGAGACAAAAAGAAATGTACGAACTATAGAGGCTTCAGTCTTCTCAATTCAGGCTACAAATTTGATACAGCCATAATAAAAAATAAATTGGCTCAATCCTATGAATATAAAATTACAGAAGAACAAAATAGCTTTCGACGAGGTCGCTCTTGTTGCGAATTTTAATAGAAAAAACAGAGAATTCAATATTGAAACACACTTAACATTCATTGATTTCGTTAAAGCATTTGACAAAGTAAACAGAAACATTCTTATCGAAATTCTATGCCACGATAATGTACGAAATCAAATTATCTCCAGTATCTACAACTTATATACCATACAAACGAACATGAAACATCTAACTGGGTTCCAATAAATCAAGGTGTTAGACAAGGATGTGGACTCTCACCACTTTTGTTTATCAGATATATGAACCACATCCTCAAAATTTGGAGGCAAGGTCATCATGCCGGAATACAAATCAACCGGAACACTTGTCTGGACACTCCGCTGTTTGCTGACGATCAAGTTATCATTGCAACATCAGAAGATGAACTGCAACGAGCCGTCCACAACTTACAAATAACTGCTTCAAAATTTAATATGCAAATATCAACCGAAAAACCAAAAACATGGCCTTTTTAGGAAAAGATCCAGTTCCATCCAAAATAATTATAAATGGCACATTAATGGAACGTGTGAGTTTATTCAACTATTTTGGTTATAACCTATCATACATTACTGATGATGTTATAGACAACAAAATCTCAAAATTTCTAAAAATTGCTGGAACCATCAACAGTGTATTCAAACCTTCCCAAGTACAAAGACATACAAGGCTCAAAATCTACAAAACTCTCGCACGACAAGTTTTGGCTTATGGCAGTGAAGCATGGACACTAAGAAAATGCGACGAAAGACGGCTAACAACTGCCGAAATTGGATTCATGCGAAAAACTGCTGGATACTCCCTTCTCGACCATCATCGGAACGTAGATATTCTGAAGGAATTAAAAATTGACTCTATTGTCCATTATCTGCAGCAATACAGGCATCTGTGGCAGATACATGTCAAGAGGATGGATCGCTCTAGATGGCCCAGACAGATTTTATCATATGTCCCAAGAGGTCGAAGAAATTTAGGAAGACCTAGGAAACGCTGGCAAGAGACCGTAACAGATCCACTGGGATCTAACACTTGAAGACATCATCATCATCATCATCATCATCATCATCATCATCATCATCATCATTATTATTATTATTATTATTATTATTATTATTATTATTTTCTATTCGACAGATAATGGAGAAAAAATGGGAGTATAAGGGTACATTGCATCAGTTATTCATAGATTACAAAAAGGCATATGACTCGGTTAAAACAGAAGTTTTATATGATATTCTTATTGAATTTGGTATTCCCAAGAAACTAGTTCGATTAATTAAAATGTGTCTCAGTGAAACATACAGCAGAGTTCATATAGGTCAGTTTCTGTCAGATGCGTTTCCAATTCATTGTGGGCTAACGCAAGGAGATGCACTATCACCTTTACTTTTTAACTTTGCTCTAGAGTATGCCATTAGGAAAGTCCAGGATAACAGAGAGGGTTTGGAATTGAACGGGTTACATCAGCTGCTTGTCTATGCGGATGACGTGAATATGTTAGGAGAAAATCCACAAACGATTAGGGAAAACACGGGAATTTTACTGGAAGCAAGTAAAGAGATGGGTTTGGAAGTAAATCCCGAAAAGACAAAGTATATGATTATGTCTCGTGACGGGAATATTGTACGAAATGGAAATGTAAAAATTGGAAATTTATCCTTTGAAGAGGTGGAGAAGTTCAAATATCTTAGTAACAAATATAAATGATACTCGGGAGGAAATTAAACACAGAATAAATATGGGAAATGCATGTTATTATTCGGTTGAGAAGCTTTTATCATGTAGTCTGCTGTCAAAAAATCTGAAAGTTAGAATTTATAAAACAGTTATATTACCGGTTGTACTTTATGGTTGTGAAACTTGGACTCTCACTTTGAGAGAGACACACAGGTGTTTGAGAATAAGGTGCTTAGGAAAATATTTGGGGCTGAGAGGGATGAAGTTACAGGAGAATGGAGAAAGTTACACAGCACAGAACTGCAAGCATTGTATTCTTCATCTGACATAATTAGGAACATTAAATCCAGACGTTTGAGATGGGCAGGGCATGTAGCACGTATGGGCGAATCCAGAAATGCATATAGAGTGTTAGTTGGGAGGCCGGAGGGGAAAAGGACCTTTGGGAAGGCCGAGACGTAGATGGGAAGATAATATTAAAATGGATTTGAGGGAAGTGGGATATGATGATAGAGACTGGATTAATCTTGCTCAGGATAGGGACCAATGGCGGGCTTATGTGAGGGCGGCATTGAACCTCCGGGTTCCTTAAAAGCCAGTAAATAAGTTATTATTATTATTATTATTATTATTATTATTATTATTATTATTATTATTATTATTCATTACAGTGTCACAATCATTTCTGTTTGCGCTTTGTATGATGGGAAAGTAAAAATGATGTAAGACAGTGAACATACATGCAGTCTATGTGGGTGGGCGATATATCTCCTTACTTCAGCAATCGATTTTGAGATCTCTAGGCGTATTTCTTTAAAGTAATGAGCTGAGGTTAATACGAGGTCAGAGGTTGTGTATAAATAACCAATGACCTGCATAAATAGTATCTAAGGCGGGACTAGAACTTGCAGGTCTGAAGTTGTTACGTTTGGCACAACAATTATTTTCTTTAATGTCTTGCGTTAGAAAGGTTTATGAAATATTTCTACAGGATTGTGCTTCACTAATTTAATAATTTTATGTATGATAGAGAGTTCATGCCATATGGTAAGAGAGGCCAAAGTTTGTGTGTAGGTAGTCATAAAATTAAAATGAGCGAACAACAGATTTTAGAGAAACTATCCGACTAGTGAAACAATATTGCAGGATTTTACCTTTGACTTTATACTGACGAGAGCATAAAAGAAATGCTGAAACTTTTAAAGGAGTATAAGTTATTTCGTATTTACAAAACAACAGTTCGACCAATTTTAGTATATGTACAAGAGACCAGTGCAGTTATAACAAATTAAACAAAATAATGAGGACTTGCGAAGTATAAATAAAAGAAGAAAATATTATTTGGCAGAATAAGTCTGCGCAATACAGAAATTAGTGCAAATCGCGGTCTAACATTAACCCTTTTATTGGCAAAACTTCATTTCTCACCTATTAAACCGTGTCGGACTGTAAAGAAAACATCTATCGCAATGTCCATATTTTATATGTTGTACAATATTATAGTATTGTGAAATTTTGGTTAAATTTAATTTTCGTACTAATATTTTTTTCTATTGTTCTATAAAAATTATGGCATATAGCCTATTAACCTCTTGTATTCTATAGGATGCATTGTCTATTTAAGGGTTAACTTTATTATTAAACTAGCCGTAACCGTGCGCTCCGCTGCACCCGTTAGAAATAAATATATAGTAATTACATAATTAAAATAGGACGTTTGATCCAGGGAACATTCGTGTTTGATAGAAGGATAAATCGTTTAATATGTTACTTAATTTAAATTGTATTTAAATAATTAAAATGCGGTCATTTTGGTCCAGAGAGCAATCATTTGGTGCAATGACAATTCATTTAACATGTTTCTTAATTGTTATTACATGCAACCATAGTTTAATGAAGATTGACATATCATTTAGTTTTCATGTGTATACTTTATATTACTTACTATTTGTTTCAGAAGTTACTGTAATAATATTGTAGAATTATGTCCATCTAAAGAAACTACACTTTCCAATGGTGAAATAATAATTAAACAATTAATTATCTTCCGATATTAGTTCATACAAACACAGAAACATTCTCTGTAGGCTATGTTCAATAGCTTTCGATTGTTGTTGTCCAAGGCCCCTTATAGGCGAAGTCATTTGTTTTTATTTGAGTACAGCGCCTTAGATGGCGTTGTTATTGTAATTTTAAAACTCATTTATCTCATTAAATATTAGTCCTATCAAAATTTTGTATAGAATAAAACTTATCGGAAATTGGTTTTAAAGAAACTTTTGTTATGATACATTTTTCATGAAAATCAATAATAAGCGAGATATTTCGATTTATTTAATTCAGGCCACTTTATAACCCCCCTTTTAAATAAAGTATTTTGAATGCCATATAGCCTAAAATCTAAGTTACAACGAACTTAATTTATATTACAATTTTCATATAAATCGGTTCAGCCATTATCGCGTGAAAAGGTAACAAACATCCAGACAAACAGACAAAAATTTAAAAAAAGCAATATTCGTTTTCAGGATGGTTAATTATACATGTTAATACCAATTATTTTTGGAAAATCGAAAATTACTAGAAAAATGTTGGCTACAGATTTATTATTAGTATAGATTTATTACAGACGGAAAGAAAAATTGTAGAAAACATAATAGAATGGAGGAAGCTCGACAAGTGGGAAGAGGTAAAAAAATCGATCCTAACACGAAACGTCACATCAATTGATTTACATATAAAACTGACAGGGTATAAATTTTATTATAGATTGAACATAAAACCTTTCCACGATATGAAACAGCCTCTATGATATACTTGGATCAAAAATTGAAGATATAATTTCCCATGGGAGGCAAAGAATCAGAAAACAAAGAATAAAGCTTGGTTTATTGTGCGTACACAACTTGAGACCACGCTGTACTTTGCGTGCCCTGTATGAACTCCCCTGCTCTAATGGACAGTGTTTTGTTTGCAACATATGTGTAGGCCGGCATGGCGGCACGTGACCCGTGAGAAAGACGCGTGTCCCAGATGCACGTCCATCCTCAATGGTAACAAAGCTTTAGGTGAGGGAAACCTTTTGTACAATTTGGTAAATGCTTATTGGATCCGTTATAAATAGCACATGCACTCTAATGTCACATATGCTCGAAACCAAGCATCTGACGAATGTAGGGACTCACGCCTCGGAAGTCTGTGTAGTTCAAATAAACTGATAAACTATTATTTCTGTTAATTAATTATTTTATTTATGTTCTTCATTTTACAAGCTCTACTTCATTCCGGTAATAATATTATTAAATATCCGCTCAAGAGAACCCTAATTTACGAAGCGGCATGCTAGGGTTTTAGTTTAGTTATATGTATGTATGTATGTATGTATGTATGTATGTATGTATGTATGTATGTATGTATGTATGTATGTATGTATGTATATACACTAGTGGCTTGTGCAGCAAATGCTCCTGCAAACTAAGTTCGTTAGACGTTCAAATAAAAATTTTTCAGATTTATTTTCAATGAAGAATACCAGACATTTTGATAGTTATTTGCTTCCATAAGAATGAAACATACACCCTCTGAATGGGTTTTTTTAGACCACATACTTTTTTTGAACCTATCCACCTTCAGTTTCTGAGTTTCAACGCGGAAACGCAAGTATCAATGTCAGGACGATAGCAATAGCTGTTTCAGGTCATTGTGGATTATAGGCGAAAGTTAAAAAAAAGTCAGGTTTGCTAATCTTTCGAACAATAGCATTTTGGTGCATGTACAACTTGAAATGTAGAGCGTAAAATCATTTTATCCTGGTGAGAGATCATGCTGAAATGATCTGGAGACTACAAAATTTTCTAGGCCTCTTATTTTATTAGTAAGTAATACCTTTTGGTCTTTCCTTAGGAACTGTAATTTTTGCGCTCTCTAGAGCCAATACTGAAGACAATGACACATATCAATATCTACACTACACCGCATATGAAAAAGACTCAACCCCACTTGATTAAGAACTATAAAAATATTTGATTTTTAAAAACAATATTATTATCTTACGTAAGTTTTGTAGTTATATATAGCCGCCACTCAGTAAATTATAGAAATGAAGATCTAAATTAAGATATTCTCTACATTTACTTACATAACCTCAAAACGTTTCACTTTCGTGTCATCAATATAGCATTAATATTATGTATAATTAAAGAAAAATAGACGCATCATGACATTAACCATAATAATATGTAATTTCTAAAATGGTAATAATGTCATCAAACCACCTCAAGTTTCGTAGATTTGAATATCCAATACACAGCTGTACTCACAAAATTACACACTGCAGAATCAGTTTTTAATAACAAATTGAATTGAGCTCTAAATAGTCGGCAATCCTGCAGGCCTTCGTGTCATAGCCTATTGTTTATTGTAGTGTGTGTGTGTGTGTGTTTTTTTTGTTCTGAAATTCAATCAAGTCGGCCGTGATTCAATAAAATTAGTTCTCAAAACTGACAACAGATGGATTTTGGAAAATAGGAAAATTATGTAGGAAAATTGACATTTAACTGAAAAAACTACAATTTTTCCGAAAAACTTTGAATGCCAGGCATGAAAATGAGGGGTCACTCATTAGAATCCGTTAAGCCGTTTTCCCGTAATTTCCATATATATACAGGGTGTTTCAAAAATACGGGACATAATTACAGGTATGTATTTCCCACATGTAGACAATCAAAATAGTTCATTACAACATGTGTCCGGAAATGCTTCATTTCCGAGTTATGGCCTTCACAACATTGAAATTCACCGGAACGTTTTTCTTTCCGCAGGTCGTTGTCATTACAGAATATGTTCAAAATGCTCACCTCCTGCTTGAATACAGACCTCACATCGATGTCTCATTGACCTGCGAACACGATCCCAAACTCCAGGAGTATTGCGTACTGTATGTCCTCAGAACATGCCACAATTCGATTCCGAAGGGATTCCAAATCAGGCACCGGAGACGAATAAACCAATGATTTTAAATGGCCCCACAAGTAGAAATCGAGAGGGTTCAGATCAGGTGAGCGTGGAGGCCAAGCAATTGGGCCACCTCTACCTATCCATCGATCAGGAAACCTTCGATCCAAGTACCGGCGAGCCGTACGACTGAAGTGTGCAGGAGCGCCATCATGCAAGAAGTGAATGTGTTGACGATTGAGTGGAGTGTCTTCTAAAACATGAGGTATGGTGTTTTCCAGGAAGTTTGTGTACGCCTGCCCCGTAAGTCTGTTTACAAGTACGTGGGGTCCAACTAATCGATCACCAATGATACCGGCCCACATGTTGAGGGAGAACCGCACCTGGTGATGAGATGGAACAGTTGCACGTGGGTTTTCATACGCCCATACATGCTGATTGTGGAAATTTGTTATGCCAGCTCGTGTGAACTGTACTTCATCTGTGAATAATACTAAGGCAGGAAAGTTCGGATTTACACCACGCTGCTGCAAGAACCATTGACAGAACCTAACTCGTGCAGGGTAATCTGCTGGTGTCAGGGCCTGTACACGTTGCAAATGATAAGGATACAATTGATACTCTTTCAACAGTCTCCAGACAGTCGTATGAGGAACATGTGGGATATACATACCTGAAATTATGCCCCGTATTTTTTAAACAACCTGTATATATAAATTGACTGAACATATTGGGAATTAAACCAATGGCTTTCCCAAAAACATGTTATAAAATGTTTCCACATGACCCGGAGTACTATCTACATGCCAGTTTCGTAAAGATTCTTCTCGAAGAACCAAAATCACAAGTTCCAATATTTTAAAGTTGAGTAGACAACCGCCAATACTTGTCAAGAATAAGAGAGCGCAGATTGCAAGCGTGTTTCCATGAAATGGTTTATAGCCGTTTGGAAGAACTTCACCTTTACAAAACACAATGTGGTTTCTTAATGTGTGATTATTTGGCTTATAATCGAATAGTTATTCCCGACCATCCAAATGATTAAACCAAATTCAGCAAGATTTATGGTAATGCTGCTTGTGGGCCAGCTGTAATGCTCATAAAGTCACGACTCATTGGTCGTATCTTCGACTGTGAAAACAAGCGAGTTGGCAGTAATTTAGCGGAGCTTTGCACGAGCCAGGCCTCGTCTGTTGTCCAACACATGGCTGATGTCGCCCAGTTTTACGCACGATGCCTACGCGTTATGGGACACAGCTTGCTACACGACAATGTAAGCAATACATTCCAACTTTTGCAATAAACATGTTACATCCTAACGTTCGCTTTTCGTTACAGATACACATTGGGTAGTAAGAATAAAGCTTAAGTACTTCCTCAAGGTTTATACTTATGAGAGGACTTCGTTGAATTACCACACGCAACATGCAATCAGGTTGCCGATGTACGGTAGTATAGAGGAGATGGGCGACCTCCCGGTCTCGTAGTATAAGCAGTTCGTGTTAAGAATATTGTGACCGGTCCAAATAGATAGAGCAGCTACAGCTAATGTATACCTATGTAAGCACTTGTTTTTGCATTACTGTGGTTGGAATAGTCAAAGCTTAACATTTGTTCAGTGCAGACAAGAATTCAATCAAACATGCTACAATGAGAGTGTTGCTGTTCCAAAAAATAGCCCCTGGAATACCCTTACCCCCGCAGTCAGTCTTGACCCGTTGGGGAACGTGGTTGGATGCTGTTAATTATTATGCAGAATATTACGGCAAAATAATGGAGGTAACTGATGCATTGGATAGCACAGACAGTTCCGCTGTTGCAGCAGTAAAATCATTGCCTTCTGAACAGCTATTGGAAGATATTCTGTTCATTGATTCTGATTTTAAAATCGTGTCCAAAAGCATCACCTTGTTAGAATCGTCTAAACTACAACTCTCACGAGCCCTTAATATAGTGGGTAAAGTATCACAAACCGTTATCCAAAATAACAATTAACTAATTTCAGAAAAAGTGAAATATAAGTTGAGAAACGTTATTGCTAAAAATTCTGCCTACTCACAACTTCGTATTATAGGATCAGGTCAAGACAAGACGTCTGAAGTTGGTGTACTAAAAAGTAGTGACTTTCCGTTCTTCAAATATGCACCTACTACATCGTGTGATGTTGAACGTACATTTTCCCAATATAAAAACTGTTTGAGTGACCATCGGAGAAGATTCACTTTGCAGTCGCTCAAAATGTACGTAACTCTTCACTGAAATGCACATATTCAAGAATGATGTATCTTACATTATATTTTAAGAGTTAATATATCTCACTGCAAAATAATTGTGTATTTAAATGTTTAGACATTTCCTACTTCAATGATCATTCATTATATTTCTTGAATGCAGGATACAGGTTTTATTGTAACCGCAGTATACTGCTCAGTGTTTACATCTTAGGCATACTCCATCCGTTGCACGGCCCCTTCTTATACAGTCTATATCGCGTGCGTAGTAAACCTTACGATTCTCGTGGCAATTCCACGAAGTCTAGTCATGAGTATGAGCATTTCCTGTGATTATATACTCGTAACCACTAGAACATACTCATTTTCGTAAGAATAAAGACATTCTACCTAACGCGAATATATACTCAGCTCTACAGCCTTCTTGATCGTTTAAAAGTTAGTATGTACTCGTGTTACCTATCCTCTTTGACCACATTGCACCGTGATGCTCAGTTTTTTTATGTAGACTTTCTCATGTTATCTGCATGCTGTAGTGGTTTGTGTTTTGCTTTTTGTAAATTTTGATAATGGTTAAATAAAATAAGTAACTAAATAAATTAATAAATAAATAAACATGAAAGAGAAAGAGAATAAGATAAGTGACGTTAATGAAGAGGAAACAAGAAAACAGTACTGGGAAATCGTCATTACGGGATGTTGGTTAGAGATTACAATCCATTTCTAGAATTCCAGTTATGGTAATTCTATTTTTTTTTATTATGGAGCAGTTATATATAATTTTAAAGTTACAAGTAATTGCATTTTGCAACTCAAATTTTACAAAATAAACTGTAATTGTTAATTATATTTAACAATACAATCTAACCTTATAATTTGATAGCCATTCATATTTTTATAGGTTATGTTTTTTTGTGAAGAAAAAATACGTGTTTAACCAATTTCACATTTACTTTTGTAAAGCGTTAAAAGCTTCTGAAGTTCACGTCTTTTTCTATATTTTTCCATGAGGTACTACATCGTTCATAAATTATGCCATTTCTTTTTAATTTAACTTTAAACTGAACACAAATCAACAAATATTCAGAATTGAGTCTGCTACAAACCATACTCAGAATAACATGAGAACGAACTTATAAATATGAGAATATACTAGCTTTTATTCTTATCAAGCATGAGTATATATTCTGTACAAGATGGACACTTGAGCATATTCTACTATGCTTCCATGTTATGAGTATGTAATCAAAAATAAGTAGGTACTCAAAATGTTTTTATTCTTACTAACAAGAGCATTTACTAAAAAAAAAGTCCAGAGTATACTATATACTCATCTTTATTCTTAGCACCCAATGAACTACTCGTCACACACACATTACGTATCCGTTAATAGAAGATTCGTTTCACTTAAGGTACTTGTCACGATCCTTGTTCTTATCGTACAAGAGTAACTTTTTATTTTCCTACCGCTAACATTTCTTCCAAAGCTTAAAAGTTGTAACTTGTCATAACTCTCTTTGCAAACAAATCAGTATTGTTTCCACAATTTCATACTCTTTTGAGTACTTGTTTAAGCTCCGTATTTCAAAATGCTATTACACTTCCTGCAGTGGCGGTGAGTCCTATGCTTTGAATGGTTCAGAGAACTCCCAGGAAAAACAATTTAATTATTTAAATAAATTTATTTAAAGCTAGCCGTACCCGTGCGCTCCGCTGCACCCGTTAGAAATAAATATAAAGTAATTACATAATTAAAATAGGACATTTGATTCAGGGAACATTCGTGTTTGATATAAGGATAAATCGTTTATTATGTTACTTAATTTAAATTGTATTTGCATAATTAAAATGCGGTCATTTCGATCCAGAGACCACTCATTTGGTCATAAAAATTATTTTAGGAAATACAGGAAACGAATGTACAGAATAGCCTATCAAGTTTTCCGTGCATAAGAAGCTATTTTAATCTTACCTGTCCTCGATTCACTCAGAAGTTACTGTAATAACATTATAGCATTATGTCCATGTAGAGAAACTACACTTTCCAATGGTGAATTAATAATTAATTATACAAATCGGTTAATTTAGCTTCCGATATCACTTCATACAAACACAGAAACGTTCTCTGTAGGCTATCTTTCATAGCTTTCGATTGTTGCTATCCAAGGCCCCTTATAGACGAAGTCATTTGTTTTTTAATTCATTACACGGCCTTAGATGGCAGTTATTTTAATTTTAAAACTCATTTATCTCATTAAATATAAGTCATATCAAACTTTTTCAAGGAATAAAACTTATCGGAAATTATTTTTAAAGAAACTTTTGTTATGTAACATTTTTCACAAAAATCAATAATAAGGGAGATATTTCGATTTATTTAATACAGGCCCCCTTATAACCCCTCTTTTAAATAAAGTATTTTGAATACCACATAGCCTAAAATCTAAGTTACAACGAACTTAATTTATATTCCAATTTTCATCGAAATCCGTTCAGCCATTATCGCGTGAAAAGGTAACAAACATCCAGATAGACAGACAGACAGACAAAAATGTCAAAAAAGCGATTTTCGGTTTCAGGGTGATTAATTATATATGTTAGGACCAATTATTTTTGGAAAAATTTCGGCTACAGATTTATTATTAATATAGATTTACATTATCTTTGTTTCTTGCTCATCTTTAATAAGTTCACTTGCGGCTCTGATGTATTTTTGTCGTATGAAAACCTATCGCACACATATACGAATACATGCTTACGAGTGCTTCCGAGGTTCAATTTCTTCTCTGAACCTTGCCGAGTCAGCTTCAGGACTTACGTGCGGGGCGAGAGGCAAGGGGAAATGCTGCAGGGCACGTGTGTGGTTGCACTGGAGTTCGGACTACAGCCTCTGTAGTCACGTGATCGTGAGACAGCCGACACGCGAGACTTCGTGATGCAAACCGGATGTTTGCTTCAATTTGTAATTGAGATCATGCTTTTAGCACGTGTATGTGTGTGTGTTATTGATTGTTGTATTAATTTATTAATGGTTTCTTACAATTCTTTAAATGTCCATTTAATCTTTCTTGCCGTTTTAGTCTTAATATATTCATCTGTGAGTGTGACCAGTGTTCGTTTCCAAACAAAATGAATACTGTTCAGTATCTCTTACAAACAAATTGTTCAGTTTTAATATTTGAAGATACTGTAAGTGCAATGCCTGTTATTATTCGATTGAGAAGATTTTATCATCCAGTCTGCTGTCAAAAATTCTGAAAGTCAGAATTTATAAAACAGTTATATTACCGGTTGTTCTTTATGGTTGTGAAACTTGGACTCTCACTTTGAGAGAGGAACATAGGTTAAGGGTGTTTGAAAATAAGGTACTTAGGAAAATATTTGGGGCTAAGAGGGATGAAGTTACAGAAGAATGGAGAAAGTTACACAACGCAGAACTGCACGCATTGTATTCTTCACCTGACATAATTAGGAACATTAAATCCAGACGTTTGAGATGGGCAGGGCATGTAGTACGTATGGACGAATCTAGATATGCATATAGAGTGTTAGTTGGGAGGCCGGAGGGAAAAAGACCTTTAGGGAGGCCGAGACGTAGATGGGACGATAATATTAAAATTGATTTGAGGGAGGTGGGATATGATGATAGAGAACGGATTAATCTTGCTCAGGATAGGGACCAATGGCGGGCTTATGTGAGGGCGGCAATGAACCTCCGGGTTCCTTAAAAGCCAGTAAGTATCATTGTCTTTTTTTACTTGGTTATTCAACGATGCTATATCAACTACTACTAGGTTATTTGACGTCGATGAAATTGGTGATAGCGAGATGGTATTTGGTGACATGAGGCCGAGGATTCGCCATATATTACCAGACATTTACGTTACGGTTGCGGAAAACGTCGGATAAAACTCAACCTGGTAATCAGCCCAAGCATGACTCGAACCCACGCCCGAGCGTAACTCTAGATCGGGAGGCAAGCCGATTGAGCTACGCCCGTTGACATATGGTAGTTCGTAATCTACATCTGGTCTGATTTTAGAAATTAGTTCATTAGCGACGTAGTGCTTTATTAAAAAAGACATTTGCAATATCGCAGTTGACCCGGTAGCTTATTGACAATACGTTAGAAAAAGGCAGCTGACTCCTATAGGTCTTCCGTTTGCCGATACAATATCGGGACATATGCACCAGGGGTGCGGGACACGTGTGTTCCTCACAATAATGTGGGAACGAACTTGTGATGACGTTCACAGTTACCCCCCTGACAAATATATGCGCGCGGCCGAGATCTAGCGGGCAGATGTTGTTTTAGCCCGCTTATGAATGCGCGCTGGGGCGTGTAATGCACACTTCACCTGCTCGTTCAGATCTGTCCGTATCGGAAAAATCGCTATCGTGGAATTCACGCCAGGCTTGCCAATGCTTCGGGCAGTTAGCGAACCAGCTTTGTACTGGTAGAGCTATCAGTGGCGGCTCACCATAAGGGCGTGAAAGGTAAACAGTTGGAGGTCCGCGAGCAACGTTCACACCGCGGGCGTAAAAGCGTTATTAAATAAGACTAAGGGATGAAGCAGGGCTGGATACTCTTTGAGTGATCGTTTTAGTAGGCCTATCATTATTCTAGTTGGTTATTTAACTATATCACTATACTCCCGTCGCTCTAATTTCCGGCAGCCAATTACGTTGCAGGTCGGCTGCATTTAAACGTGTGCGCCTTGTGATTCGCTGATGAAGACGTTATGAAGTTCCTGAGGCTCGATAAATACTTAATATAATCACCCGCCATTTTGGCTCTTTCGTTGGCGTTCGCAGAAAGCACACGAGGACGTTATTTGCCGCTCAATTATTTGCTCAATTACAGTGCGTTTGATTTATTATCATAGGCGCTACGACATGATAATGTTTAACGGTGTGACAAATAGATTCCTCGTATGATAGCTGCGCAACGAAAGAACAAAAGTGGCGAACGATACTAGCTACCTAGACTTTATAGAGCCTTCACTTCCTAAGACGTAAGCAAAGAGGAGGAGTCACGCCGGGAATAACAGCGTCGCGACTTTTTTTTTTATAGGTAATTTCTATTAACTATATCACTAGGTAATTCAGCATCGATGGAATTGGTGATAGTGAGATGGTATTTGGCGGGATGAGGCCGAGGATTAGCCATACATTAACTGACTTTCGCTTTACAGTTGGCGGAAAACCTCAGAAAAATTTCTATTAATTAACACTCCCTTTTTCGTATGAATTTTACATGCAATGTAGGATTGTAACATACACGTACATAGAAGGCAGTGGTTTTCATTAGAACTCTGGAGCAGTTTATTTATTTATTTATTTATTTATTTATTTATTTATTTCGATCCAAAAATCTAGAGTTCACGAGGAAGTTCATTGTATTGCTGCTGGTGGAAGCAGTCGTAGGATCGATATCATAGCTATAAATAGGAATAAACAGACAGCCGAAATAATTGATCCTACCATCAGATTTGAAATATCAGCCACTCAACCATCTGAAGTGAACGAAGAGAAAAAGAAAATCTACGAGCCCACGATTCAGTACCTATCGGCGAAATACAACATAGAAAAAAATCACAGTTACCGGTCTCTTCTTCGGAGCGAGAGGCACCATCCGAAAGCCTTTGTAAAGTGGAGGGAAAAATACAAGCTGACGAGAGATCTTCAAGATGCCATCGTCACAACCATTATAAAAATTTCTGTAGCGATATTTCGTCAGAATCTTTATGGTGTACACTCAATTTAAATTGTACTAGATTTTATTTTTTTTCTTATGTCTTAATCACTTTTGTCTGAAACCTGTTTATATAATTTTTCATTTTAAATTTTATTGTGGGCTATTCTGTGTCGCAGGGCAAACCCAAAATATTGGGTCAGACAAAAATTTAATTAATTAATTAATTAATTTATTTATTTTGTTAATAATTGTAACATAGAATATAATATAAACAGAAAAATTTTATCTCGCCCTGAAAGAGTAGAACTCATGCTCAGGGGCGGATTCCCGAATTTAAATTAAGAACTATATAATACAATTTGTCTTATGTCTACTATGCAATAAGAATATACAAATTTAAATTTACAATTTTTTAATTTTTATAAAATCCATACATAACTTTTTAAATTTAATACTAGAACTATTAGAATTGACAAGATTAGAATTTTTAAATATACATTTGTATATTCTTGGGCCTAATTTACTACTATGATTAAATACTGTAGCAGTGTTGCATTTTGGTTCAAACAATCTTAAAGAATTCATACCTTTTGTTTCATAACTATGAGAATACAATTCAAAATTATTTCGAGTTTTATGTATGAAGTTTATTAATACAATATAATAAATTTATCTTATTTTAAGAACATTAAAGCCTAAAAACAATTTTTGAGATGGAAAATCAATAGGTTTATAATGTTTCAACATCCTTATCTAGGTTGGCAATTTTGAATTCAGTAAAATCAATTTTCACTCGTGGCGGCCGTTTGCTGGAACGAGAAAACACACTATCGTGCGAAAAACGTTTTAGTTCATTATTTCGCTGATACTGCCGAACGATTGGTCGCACTATACATCGTCTGACATAGTTAATTTCTATTGAATATTGCTTCTTATATGTTCGTCTTCATCACTCACAATTTACTTGCATATATTACTAGTAGAATGATTTAATAATTTAGTGTTTATATTTTGTTTGTAAAGAAAAGTGGATAATCTCAAATTGAATGATGATAATAATAATAATAATAATAATAATAATAATAATAATATTATTATTATTATTATTATTATTATTATTATTATTATTATTATTACTCGCATGCATGCATGCACGTACAGTATGTAATGTATTATAGCGTACCAAAATCAATGCTAGTTCTCTTCTCTTCTCTTCTCTTCTCTTCTCTTCTCTTCTCTTCTCTTCTCTTCTCTTCTCTTCTCTTCTCTTCTCTTCTCTTCTCTTCTCTTCTCTTCTCTTCTCTTCTCTTCTGCCTAGCTAGAAAACTGAAATATTGAATTATTATTATTATTGTTATTATTATTATTATCATCATCATTATTATTATTATTATTATTATTATTATTATTATTATTATTATTATTATTATTGGCGGACGGGTAGCTCAGTTAGTAGAGCAGCTGGCTACGGACTGGAAGGTCCGGGGTTCGATCCCAGGTGGTAACAGGATTTTTCTCGTTGCCAAACTTTCAGAACGGCCCCGAGGTTCACTCAGCCTCCTATAAAATTGAGTCCGGGTCTTTCCGGGGTAAAAGGTGGTCAGAGCGTGGTGCCGACCACACCACCTCATTCTAGTGCCGAGGTCATGGAAAACATGGGGCTCTACCTCCATGCCCCCAAGTGCCTTCATGGCATGTTACGGGAATACCTTTATTATTATTATTATTATTATTATTATTATTATTATTATTATTATTATTATTATTATTATTATTACTACTACTAATCTCTACTACTACTACTACTACTATTATTATTATTATTATTATTATTATTATTATTATTATTATTATTATTATTATTATTATTATTATTATTATTGGAGAGACAGACAGACAACAATGGAGCTCATTGGTTCTTTTGTTCTGGCATGATGGTGATTGGAATGGATCAGCCCATCTCTTCGTCGTTTTCCCAATTCTCTTCTTACCCTTCGAATTCAATATAACTTGTCAGTTATCTATATATATATATATATATATATATATATATATATATATATATATATATGGGCTATTCCATATGAAGTCGATCAGTAATAAACGTCGCATTTTTATACTGTAATTTTTCCCTATTTATACAAGATGCTGAGGACAGTGCATTTTCAAAAATATACTATCGAAAGTCAAAAGGCTTTCGTATTATTGAGCGACAAATTTAGCGTATTTTAGAAAAACAAGCCTCTTTCAGCGCTCAGAACTCTGGAACCATTTACTGCAGAACATTGAACGGGAGCTCATTTTGAAGCTGACATTTGGTAGGTTAAGTTAAGAAGTAATCCTTATTTTTATTGTACACAGAGAGGCATAATCTGATTTTACTTGCTCTTAGGCTTTTGCCAATTTGTAAAAAGGTAAAAATATATATATATATTGAGAAAAAACCTTGCATTATTAACAGGGATTCGGCATTGTTTGCTTAGTGGTACGGCAATAAGTTTCGAGGGTATTAAATAAATTATTTTCACACGCTTGGACTTGAACGGCGTAGTACCGCACACACTGGCCGAGAGCTGAAGATCAGCGAGCGTTGGGCGTCATTTTACTCCTGTGTTTATGAAAACCTGTGATAAAGCTAGACGACACATCACGTGTTTATGTCTCCTGGCCTTGCTTACCTCGGCTAGCTTCCGTCTCACAGTCAGCTGGTTAATTCACGCGCGTACTATTTATTTTCTTTATTTGATATTTTCAATACTTTCTTATCAACATACCATCAGTAAAAAATATGTGTTTATTTGTACTTTCAATGCGGAATCTAACTATATATTTTTAAAATATTTTTTCCTAGCCAAAGGCGTCTTAATGAGATAAAACCTAAATTTCTCCATTTCCATAAAAAGTAAGAAAAAGTGTTTACATGTCAATATAAACTTTAACTTTTCAGCATCAAAATAAACCATGATTTTGATCATTGGGTGAAAGGGTTTCGGAGCTACAACAGTTTAAATTTGCTAATTTTATGAAAATACGATAAATTTAAATATTTTAAATTTAAATACTATGAAGTTCTGATGCCTCAAACTTTGCACAAAGCATTGTATCACAGTTCTCTACGTACAAAAAAAGTTTCATTGTATTTAGAAATTGTAAGGTCAATTTTCTCTATATTTCGGTCGATTTGAGATGGAATAGCTCATATATATATTCTTTAACTTATCCGTTAATTTAAATATGACGTGTAACTCTTTTCCTATGTACTATTTGCTCTGTTTTATAGTATACCAAATGCCTTAACCGCTGAGGTCTTCAATTTGCAGACAATGTGTATTGCACGTAATTATAAAGAAAGTCAATGCAACATTAAATCAACCTTGCCGGCTCGCACTATCGGATCTGCACTTGCACATTTGTATTCAGTCCCCATAGCTTATGAAGTCCTGTTAGTGATTTAATAGTTTATGTGCAAGTACTGCAAGTGTTTCGCCGACGAAACGGCATTCGTCATTTCTGGCTTCCGTTACATGGATGTCTTCTCTTGCGAAACACCCCCTCAAGCACCGTCTTATTGTTCAGACAAGCTGTTGTCGGATCCGTTTCCGTGGACGCCAACGTCGTGGTGCAGGTGACGATGCCCGGACTACAAGGAGTCTTCAGGTGTGTCGCCCCGTTTCCGTTCCTTCGTCGCGAAGGGTTAAGAAAATCAGAAGAGGTACAGTAGTTAGCCTATATATCTGTACCGGATGCGTGTCACGCCTGGAGGATTGCACATGAGGCACAGGTGTTTGCTGCCCACTGCTATTTGTACAGGCATACTCGAAACTTATGTGTGCTTTTGATGTGTCCGTTTCTATAGTCACTTCGCTCTTATTTCCGGCAGCCAATCACGTTGCAGGTCGGCTACATTTAAACGTGTGCGTCTTGTCATTCGCTATTGATGATGTAATGAATTTCCTATGGCTCGATAAATACTTAATATAATCGCCCGCCGTTTTGCCTCTTTCGTTGGCGTTCGCAGAAATCACACGAGGACGTTATTTGCCACTCAATTATTTCCCCAATTACAGTGCGTTTGATTTATTATCATAGGAGCAACAACATGCTAATGTTTTACGGTGAAGCAAATAGATTCCTCATCTGGTAGCTCGGCAACGAAAGAACAAAAATGGCGAACGATACTACTTACCTAGACTTTATAGAGCCTTCACTTCCTAAGACGTAAGCAAAGGGGAGGAGTCACGCCGGGATTAACAGCGTCGCGACTATAGTTGTAGTATGGATTTGTTTTGTTGCCATTGGTATGGTTGGTTTCTAACACCACCTCTCACTTACTTACTTACTTACTTTTAAGGAAACCAGAGGATCATTGCCGCCCTCACATAAGCCCGCCATCGGTCCCTATCCTGTGCAAGATTAATCCAGTCTCTATCATCATATCCCACCTCTCTCAAATCCATTTTAATATTATCTTCCCATCTATGTCTCGGCCTCCCCAAAGGTCTTTTTCCCTCCGGTATCCCAACTAACACTCTATATGCATTTCTGGATTCGCCCATACGTGCTACATGCCCTGCCCATCTCAAACGTCTGGATTTAATGTTCCTAATTATGTCAGGTGAAGAATACAATGCGTGCAGTTCTGTGTTGTGTAACTTTATCCATTCTCCTGTAACTTCATCCCGCTTAGCGCCAAATATTTTCCTAAGCAC
The DNA here is from genome assembly GCA_025594305.2 of Periplaneta americana. Classification (NCBI taxonomy): domain Eukaryota; kingdom Metazoa; phylum Arthropoda; class Insecta; order Blattodea; family Blattidae; genus Periplaneta; species Periplaneta americana. Next base: position 4,203,321 of record JAJSOF020000037.1, on the reverse strand, counting down.
CTTATTCTCAAACATCCTTAACCTATGTTCCTCTCTCAGAGTGAGAGTCCAGGTTTCACAACCATACAGAACAACCGGTAATATAACTGTTTTATAAATTCTAACTTTCAGATTTTTTGACAGCAGACTAGATGATAAAAGCTTCTCAACCGAATAATAACACGCATTTCCCATATTTATTCTGCGTTTATTGATTATTAGTATTATTATTAATTGTATTTTTTATTAATTGTGTTTATTATTGTCTTAATTGAGTGTAATTAGTTACCACTGCCACCGGGTATATACCCATTGCAGTGTGAATAAATACATACATTGGTGGTTGATTTGTAACAGCACCTCTTACTTACTTACTTACTTACTTACTTACTTACTTACTTACTTACTTACTTACTTACTTACTTACTTACTTACTTACTTACTTACTGGCTTTTAAGGAACCCGGAGGTTCATTGCCGCCCTCACATAGCCCGCCATCGGTCCCTATCCTGAGCAAGATTAATCCATTCTCTATCATCATATCTCACCTCCCTCAAATCCAGGCATGCTCGAAACTTACGTGTGCCTTTGATGTGTTCGTTTCTAGTTGTAGTACGGATTTGTTTTGTTGCCATTGGTATGGTTGGTTTGCAACAGCACATCTTACTTACTTACTTACTTACTTACTTACTTACTTACTTACTTACTTACTTACTTACTTACTTACTTACTTACTTACTTACTTACTGGCTTTTAAGGAACCCGCAGGTTCATTGCCGCCCTCACATAAGCCTACTATTGGTCCCTATCCTGAGCAAGAGTAATCCATTCTCTACCATCATATCCCACCTCCCTCAAATCCATTTTAATATTATCTTCCCATCTACGTCTCGGCCTCCCTAAAGGTCTTTTTCCCTCCGGCCTCTCAACTAACACTCTATATGAATTTCTGGATTCGCCCATACGTGCTATATGCCCTGCCCATCTCAAACGTCTGGCTTATTTGAAGGATTCGTAACAAGCTTTTTTTTACGGTGATTGATTGTTAGCCCTTCGCCCAACCCCCAAGCTGGAGGACCACCCCTCATCGGCTGTCCGCGACTGCTTATTCAATATATTCACAGCTACCCTCCAGCAACTCTAACCATATAAAGTTAAATTATGGTTTATTTATCGACGCTCGCAACTGCAGAGGTTATATCAGCGTCGTCGGTGTGCCGGAATTTTGTCCCGCAGGAGTTCTTTTACATACCAGTAAATCTACTGACATGAGCCTGTCGCATTTAACCCTTTCCGGCATAGTGGTTATTCAAAAGAACCAACGTTTTCGTTCTTTCTGAATTTTCTGGCACAGATATTCCACCAAGGAATCACCTCTTGAGTATACATAGAGGTGCCATCTATATTTTGAAATTGTGTACGGAGTTAAAATGTAGAAAAAAAATTGATCGAAGCTTTGTTATGATCCATGAAATGAAAAACATAAAAAATTAATTTGTGCTGCAAAGGGTTAAACACACTTAAATGCCATCGACCTCGGCCGGAATCCAACCCGCAACCTCGAGCATAGAAGGTCAGCGCTATACCAACTACGCTACCGAGGCCGACTCTAACCATATATGCGACAATTCATTCATTGTTAGTATTCTGCCCAAGAGCAGGTCTTTCACTGCAAACCCAGCATTATCCAATATTTCCTATTTTCCGCCGTTCTTTTAGTCTCCGTATATGATCGATGTATCTTAATGTTTCCTATCATTTGATATCTTCTTGTCCACACCTGTGGCGTAACGGTCAGCGCGTCTGGCCACGAAACGAGGTGGCCCGGGTTCGATTCCCGGTCGGGGCAAGTTACCTGGTTGAGATTTTTTCCGGGGTTTTCCCTCAACTCAATATGAGCAAATGCTGGGTAACTTTCGATGCTGGACCCGGGACTCATTTCACCGGCATTATCATCTTCATCACATTCAGACTCTAAATAACCTTAGATGTTGATAAAGCGTCGTAAAATAATCTACCAAAAAAAAATATATATATCTTTTTCTGCCCCGAACTTTTCTCCCGTTCACCATTCCTTCCAGTGTATCCTTCAGTAGGCAGTTTCTTCTTACCCAGTGGCCCAGCCAATTTTTTTTTTCTCTTCCTCGTCATTTTCATCATTATTCTTTCTTCACCCACTCTTTCTAGCACAGCTTCATTTCTTAATCTTCTATCCATTTAACACGCTCCAATGTCTTCATATCCACATTTGAAGTGCTTCTATTCTTTTCTCTTCACTTCGTCATAATGTTTCTACTCCATAAATATGTGTAACTCTTTCCCTATGTATTATTTATTATGTTTTATAATATATAAAAGCACTTAATCGCTGAGCTACTTGAAACTATATGCTGTCATTCAACATTGTAACGTATTGCAGCCAAATAAATAAATAAATACATAAAATAAAATGAATATGAACATTTCGCCAATTTTTATCTTTAAATTTCAGTTGATTACTTATAGATTTTTCTCATCCAATTAGTTTCGTTAAAAATTGATATGGAGGATGTCTTTTTTTAAATGATTTTGAGTTCAGAGAGGAAATGTGGTGTCATTGTCGGAAATACAAAAGGTAAGATCAGGTGTTGAGGATCCTGAGTTTCGTGGCACTCTATATATGAAGAACTTGCCTTTAGTCCGCAGCCAACGTGTCACATCTTGATTTTCGTCGGTTATAGTGATGGAAGCTTGGAGTGGGTATAGAACCATAGTTCCTCTTCAGCAAGTGGGGCAAAGCGTAACGTGAACTAAGATTGAATTGTTCTGTAGTCGCAGATGGTTCCATGGATGCGTTTCCGTCAAAGAACAAACACCTGCGATTTTAAAGACACTCATTCAGGGTGATTTTTAATAAAAGAAGGGAATTTGTCCGTTGGTTTGTTAGGGTTAATTAAAGGTTACAGAGGGGGCCGTTAACCGATTGCCGGAACTATAACGGATGCTACAATATCTTCTTCCTGTGTTCTCTGATTATTTTCTGAGTTTGAATGAATGTACTCTCTTCTTGAAGTCATTGTACAATCGTTTATGTGACCTTTGTTTTGTGTTGTAATGGCCTTACTTTTAAATATCTGTATTAAGGAATCTTATATTCGTGATCGTTACTGTACATGGACGGTAAAGGAGGAAATGAAATGGACGTTGTTGTACTTTTTTTAATTCAACATTTACGTTGAGATAAATAAGTTCATTTTCTTTGTATTAGATTAAGAAAAATTATTCACTATTTTGTTATCCTACGAAATTACTTGACTATCCATACTTTACGACTGATTTACCTGGCATTAGTACATGCCATATAATAATAATAATAATAATAATAATAATAATAATAATAATAATAATAATAATAATAATAATAATAATAATTACTAGCTTAAAATGGCTTTAAAGAACCCGCAGGTTCATTGCCGCCCTCACATAAGCCCGCCATCGGTTCCTATCCTGTGCAAGATTAATCCAGTCTCTACCAACATATCCCACCTCCCTCAAATCCATTTTAATATTATCCTCCCATCTACGTCTGGGTCTCCCCGAAGGTCTTTCTCCTTCCGGCCTCCCATCTAACAACAATAATAATAATAATAATAATAATAATAATAATAATAATAATAATTACTTGCTTACAAATGACTTTAAGGAACCCGCAGGTTCATTGCCGCCCTCACATAAGCCCGCCATCGGTTCCTATCCTGTGCAAGATTAATCCAGTCTCTATCATCATATCCCATCTACCTCAAATCAATTTTAATATTATCCTCCCATCTACGTCTGGGTCTCCCCAAAGTTCTTTCTCCTTCCGGCTTCCCAACTAACAACAACAACAATAATAATAATAATAATAATAATAATAATAATAATAATAATAATAATAATAATTACTTGCTTAGAAATGACTTTAAGGAACCCGCAGGTTCATTGCCGCTCTCACATATGTCCGTCATTGGTCCCTATCTTGTGCAAGATTAATCCAGTCTCTACCATCATATCCCACCTCCCTCAAATCCATTTTAATATTATCCTCCCATCTACGTCTGGGTCTCCCCAAAGGTCTTTTTCCTTACGGCCCCCTACTAACAACAACAATAATAATAATAATAATAATAATAATAATAATAATAATAATAATAATAATAATAATAATACTTGCTTACAAATGACTTTAAGGAACCCGCAGGTTCATTGCCGCCCTCACATAAGCCCGCCATCGGTTCCAATCCCGTGCAAGATTAATCCAGTCTCTATCATCATATCCCACCTCCCTCAAATCCATTTTAATATTATCCTCCCATCTATGTCTGGGTCTTCCCAAAGGTCTTTTTCCTTCCGGCCCCCAACTAATAATAATAATAATAATAATAATAATAATAATAATAATAATAATAATAATAATAATAATACTTGCTTACAAATGACTTTAAGGAACCCGCAGATTCATTGCCGCCCTCACATAAGCCCGTCATTGGTCCCTATCCTGTGCAAGATTAATCCAGTCTCTACCATCATATCCCACCTCCCTCAAATCCATTTTAATATTATCCTCCCATCTACGTCTGGGTCTCCCCAAAGGTCTTTTTCCTTACGGCCCCCAACTAACAATAATAATAATAATAATAATAATAATAATAATAATAATAATAATAATAATAATAATAATAGTAATAATAATAATAATAATAATAATAATAATAATAATAATAATACTTGCTTACAAATGACTTTAAGGAACCCGCAGATTCATTGCCGCCCTCACATAAGCCCGCCATCGGTTCCAATCCTGTGCAAGATTAATCCAGTCTCTATCATCATATCCCACCTCCCTCAAATCCATTTTAATATTATCCTCCCATCAATGTCTGGGTCTTCCCAAAGGTCTTTTTCCTTCCGGCCCCAACTAATAATAATAATAATAATAATAATAATGATAATAATAATAATAATAATAATAATAATAATAATAATAATAATAATAATAATAATAATAATAATTCGAGGCACGACACCCCATGAATGACCATGACCGACCAGCCGGCTGCTGGCCTCACTGCCACATGCCGAAGCAGAAGTGAACGATCATCCAACCAGAATGGAAGTATCGTGTGGTTGACAGGATGATCCTCCCAGCCGTTATAGCTGGCTTTCGTAACCGGATTTCGCTACCTATCGTAGCTCCCCAAGTGCAACACGACAAGCTATATTACAGTATGGTGTTATAGGAAGTGGTAGTGCTTTTAGTACTACCTCATGCCAATAACACTGCTACAGAAAATAATAATAATTATCCCTCAGAACTTTCGTATTCTGAATTTAAAGTATTTAATATCCAGCAAATTTATAACAACACTCGAATATCTCTTTCTCTACGTCACTGGCTGAAAGAAGAGAGGTTATGGATGGATCTTAGGATAATGCACAATTCCCTGGTGTAAATAGGGTCATGGATAGTACACACATTCCTACTAATCTTCTTCGTCCTTCTTCTTTATTGATATATCATCTTTTTCAAATATAATATATTCAAATATAGTAATTAAGTCTATCAATACTTCAAACTGACATTGGGATGTAATCATTTTTGCATTTAATTTTCCGTTTTGTACGATTTTAACCTAATACCACTGAAAAACAAACAAATGCAACTCGCAAACAAAACAACGCCCAAAGGTAAACAAATGCAACGCGAAAATATAGGACACGTTCATTTCGATGTAATATAACGGAATAAGCGCAATCGTTTTTAGACATCGACTATTATCAGGGCTAGGATTTTGATGAAACTGCATCTTTTTTCTAGTAAGCCAGAAACATAGCTGCTTTAGTATTTATATGTTATGTGATAAACTGAGTGTTTTAAGACATATTTGTTAGGGCTTTTTTTTTTAAATTTTTTGCCTCTTTCAACTCATAAGAGCATCTTTTGTTTTATTCCGTCATTTTTTAGGCATTTTCATTTAATTTTGGCCATAAATCCCAATCATTAATGTAAAATAATGTTTATTTCCTTTGATATTTTCTTTACATATTTTGTCCAGTAATACCCATTATTTTGTATAATATTATAATCTTTTTCTACCCAAATATTGCCATTTTAACGTAGTACACCCCATGTAATGGATCAATCCAACCACCCCTTCAATATAGACTCCTCTATACCTGGTAATTCCGGATAAGAGTTGCCTTGTGGTAGACTATATGGAAACTAAAAGTAAAGTAAATCCATGGCGCTACAGCCCATGAAGGGCCAAGACCGACCAGCCGACTGCTGACCTCACGTCCACATGCCGAAGTATAGGTGAACGATCATACATGGAAACTACATCAGGTAAAATAATTAATTAAAGTGCACTACTTAAAAAAATTATGTAAAATTTAATTAAATTACTAGTATAAATATTAAGTAGTATAAAACCTCTTTTCCTACTAAGCCAATTATGTAAGACCAATTTTTAGGGGATTTTTAAGGGCATTTTTGAAAGATTTTTAGCTCATAAATGCATTGTTTTTAGGACATTTTTCATGATTTATAGGTCATCAAAATCCTAGCCCTAACTATTATCTTTGCTTTCCTTTAGTCATTTTCTAGAAACAGTTTACCATCATAGATTTTACCATAGTTAAATGAGGTGACAGCTAACTATATTTAAGTAATCGGTAATTATGAATAGTGCATGGAAATTACATTTTAACCACTGTTACTGTTTAACCGTCGTTTCGTAACCTATGATTACTGTGTTTTTAACCGAAATTGATGCATTTCGCCATGTGGACGATAACACGTTGCTTCTGGTGTAGTTTTTTAAATACTGAAAATATGTAGCAATGTTGTAAGATGCAGAAATTGAAAATGGATAGGCCTATAGGTTAAACCGAAGCAGTAATTATCAGTTGCTCAGCATTAGAAACCAGCGAACCAAATAACGAAACAATCACCACCTGTTGGGCTGCAGCAATGGAACGAAATTAACTTCGAGAGGAGATGTAGCACATGGGGAATGTTTCTGTAATGAAATTAAATTCCGCTATTGTTCTGAGTCTCGTACTCAAATATGGTAAGAATATCCAACCCTTCCGTGTCTATTGGAGCTGTAATCCCCTTTAGGAAACGGAGACCACGGCCCAGCTGAAAGGGGCCGCGACCTCGGCCTGCACCTGAAAGAAGACCGCAGGCGGAGGAACGGGGAGCCATTGTTGTGATTCGATATCGGAGCGTTTATCTCTCCGTGGCGGCTCCTTGTGTAGCGGCAGCCCACACCACCGTGGGCGAGCATTTGCATACCATGCCGAGTCACGACCGAAGCTTCCTCCCCATTCTGCAATTAGCACCCCCATCAATCATCGTCATCATAAATCTCAAGCCAGGTTCTTGTAGTGCATTCTTCCAGACTCCTCGCGTTCGATTTCAGCAGTGATGTCAAAGCAAGCGCATTTTTCTGACCTTGACGTCGTGCGCGGGCAGCAAGCGCTAAGTATGGAAAGAGGAAGAGTTGTATATATGAATAAGCAGCCTGTTGGATTAAGAAAACAGTGGTGCACAAACTTCAAACGGAACGTGAAATTTTATGTCGTTATATTTATATGGCTTCTTTCTGTTTAATATTATCTATATTGTCTGTAAAACAAAAGTACTAACACTGATTTCTTAATATTGCACTTGTGTTTTAAATCTTAATAACATACTAGAGAGTTAAGAAGGAATATTCACTCAAATTCCATAGTAGTATAATATTATACTGTATTAAGTGGATGAAACACATCATTCATAAAGAAAGTGATATTGCAAAGAAAGAGATTGAGTATGACATGATAAGTTGGAATTTATATTGATGGTATCTTTAGCCTTACAAAAGTAATCAATAAACTAATCAAAACAATATTACAGTACAAAGCAAAGTTACCTAGGTACTGTATCTGTTTTAAGTGTAACTAATATTACATAACAAAACTCTTATCGCATTATGCTTTTAAGGTGATATTTGTGAGCAACTTCCTATCATCAGAATATTAAATTATTTCTCGAAATCTGCTGAAGCTGTAGAGCTGACATTTTTACAACACATGGGCACGTATCTTTTGCTTATGATGTAACAGTAGTTGCTTTGTTAATTCATTTCCTTACAAACAATTTCCATGCGAATATTTTCAAAATGTTCAATACACTATCTTCAGTAATACGTATATACGGTATATTAGATTTACGAAAACATTCTGTAAGGCTACTAAATAAATAGGCCTATACCTGAAAATTTAACTTTTCTATACGAAAAGTTGAGAAAATATTTCTTTTGAATAAAAAAATCAAACTTGTGAAAAATGAGCATTAAAATTAAAACTTACATTCTTATAATGCACTTATACTTCTCAGGCAAATCTAAAAATTACCATGGATACAGTTTTAATAAGCTCTCTTCCCTTTATCTATTGAATCAGTGCTGGCCATCCCTGAATATAGCTCGACCAAGCGGCATAATTATACCACCTCTTTCGTCTGTCTCTTTCCTTTCCGCTGTAAAGCGCTCAGGCTCTCCTGGGCTCTAAAGCGCGCGCTTGCTTCTGTGCGCATCAATTGACATGCCTGGATTTCAGCATTCAAAATACAGAAACTACTTATCGGCCGTTCGATTGTGTTGCCAATCTGCTTACACTAAAAATCTTTAAGATGTCTCCTATGTTTTCCCTACACTCCAATAATAAAAAGTCTTCATTTTTCTATATACAGTACACTTTTAACACTTTTGTATCACTGATTAAATTCCCAATTTCTTTACTGTGTTAATCCTTAGGGAAACTAGTTCGATTAATTAAAATGTGTCTCAGTGAAACGTACAGCAGAGTCCGTATAGGTCAGTTTTTGTCAGATGCGTTTCCAATTCACTGTGGGGTAAAGCAAGGAGATGCACTATCACCTTTACTTTTTAACTTCGCTCTAGAGTATGTCATTAGGAAAGTCCAGGATAACAGAGAGGGTTTGGAATTGAACGGGTTACATCAGCTGCTTGTCTATGCGGATGACGTGAATATGTTAGGAGTAAATCCACAAACGATTAGGGAAAATACGGGAATTTTACTGGAAGAAAGTAAAGAGATAGGTTTGGAAGTAAATCCCGAAAGACAAAGTATATGATTATGTCTCGTGACGAGAATATTGTACGAAATGGAAATATAAAAATTGGAAATTTATCTTTTGAAGAGGTGGAGAAGTTCAAATATCTTGGAGCAATAGTAACAAATATAAACGATACTCGGGAGGAAATTAAACACAGAATAAATATGGGAAATGCCTGTTATTATTCGATTGAGAAGCTTTTATCATCTAGTCTGCTGTCAAAAAATCTGAAAGTTAGAATTTATAAAACAGTTATATTACCGGTTGTTCTTTATGGTTGTGAAACTTGGACTCTCACTTTAAGAGAGGAACATAGGTTAAGGGTGTTTGAGAATAAGGTGCTTAGGAAAATATTTGGGGCTAAGAGGGATGAAGTTACAGGAGAATGGAGAAAGTTACACAACACAGAACTGCACGGATTGTATTCTTCACCTGAAATAATTAGGAACATTAAATCCAGACGTTTGAGATGGGCAGGGCATGTAGCACGTATGGGCGAATCCAGAAATGCATATAGAGTGTTAGTTGGGAGGCCGGAGGGAAAAAGACCTTTGGAGAGGCCGAGACGTAGATGGGAAGATAATATTAAAATGGATTTGAGGGAGGTGGGATATGATGGTAGGGACTGGATTAATCTTGCTCAGGATAGGGACCAATGGTGGGCTTATGTGAGGGCGGCAATGAACCTGCGGGTTCCTTAAAAGCCAGTAAGTAAGTAAGAGTAGTTTCTCCTGTCTCAGTTCCGAATATGAAGTTTTTTTTCCTTCTATCGAAGTTGTAATGAAATTTAGTTTGGATTCTTCGGTGAACACTTGATTTGCGAAATGCTTGAAGACTTTTAAAGTACTGAGGAACAGGAAGGAGAATGTTTAACAGTTGGATGTAACACCACGAATGACAAGTGAAGACATTGCAAGGACGGAACTGATCACGACGCCGGGGAAGGAACAGGCGGGTGGCAGCTGGTAAATACATGTTCCTTCCTTCCTCTTTTATTGTACACATGTTGCGCATTCCAGCTGCCACCCGTGATTTTCCGATCGTGGGAACTGGAACTTGTAGATAGCTAACTCTCCTCTCACCTGCTTGAGGCATGCAGGCCAGTCCTAGGCGCAAGAGTGGGCCACAGCTCAGTGTCAAAGGTGTAGCTTGACCTCCCGAAACAACCTTAAGGCCGGCCGGGGAGAATTTAATACCATTATTTCTCCTTGGCAAGAAAACGTGGCGCTGTGTTTGGATACTTCCTGGCGTGATGCCTCGAAATTTTTTTTCTTTCGCCCCGAGTCCTGCGTATTGTACAACGTAAAGGGTTAGGCGTCTTGAAGTCCTGACTTAGGTTAGGAAAGAGAGAGAGATTTCGATCCTCGAGGCCAACTGTTCAGACTCCGTAACTACATCGATGCAAATTTTAGCAAAGTATCTTAGAGCAAATTAGAGTCGTGCACAACCGGTTACGAAAAATAGAAGTTATATAATTTGAACTGGTAATGGAAATTACGGGGAAACGGCTGAACGGATTTTAATGTATGACCCATCATTTTGAAGCCTGGAACCCAAAGTTTTTCAGAAAAATAGTAGTTTTCAGTGAAGCGTTAGTTTTCCTACATAATTTTCCTATTTTCCAAAATCCATCTTTAGTCAGTTTTGAGAACTAATTGCATATCAGTATAAAACAACACACACACTACAATAAACAATAGGCTATTACACGAAGGCCATGCCCTGCAGGATTGCTGACACGTTTAGACCTCAAATTCAATTGGTTATTAAAAATTTCAAGACTTACTAAAAATAATTTACAGGTCTGATTCTGCAGTGTGTAATTTTCTGAGTACAACTGTGTATTGGATATTAAAATCTACAAAACTTGAGGTGGTTTGATGACATTATTACCATTAGAAATGAAATATTATTATAGTTAATGCCATGATGTGACTATTTTTCATTAATTATACATATTAATGCTATTTTGATGATAAGAAAGTGAAACGTTTTGGGGTTATGTAAGTAGATGTAGAGAACATCTTAAATTAGATCTTCATTTCTATAATTTACTGAATGGCGGCTACATACAGTCCACTGCAAGAATGATGGATGTCATTTGGAATACATTTTGCAGGAGAAGCAATTGGAAGTTTGAAATGCTTAGCGCTCAAAGCTTAACTGTGATTTTCCGATCATTACTGGACAATGACTATCAGTGTTAATGCCATATAACTCTGTATGTACATTCTATATTCTTAAGCTATGCATTGACAGTCTTGGTTCATTTTCGACAAGAAAGTGACATCCATCATTCTTCCAGTGGACTCTTCATATATATATATATATATATATATATATATATATATATATATATATATCTACAAAACTTACATAAGATAATAATATTGTTATTAAAAATCAAATATTTTTATAGTTATTAATGAAGTGGGGTTGGGTATTTTTCATATACTTAATGGCGGTGTGGTGTAGATATTTATATGCGTCAGTCTCTTCAGTATTGGCTCGAGAGAGCGCAAAAATTACAGTTCCTAAGGAAAGACGAAAAGGTATTACTTACTGATAAAATAAGAGGCCTACAAAATGTTGTAGTCTCCCGATCATTTCAGCAAGATCTCTTAGCAGGATAAAATGATTCTATCCTCTACATTTCAAGCTCTACATGCAGTAGCTATACCAAGATGCTAAGTCTATTGTTCGGAAGCATAGCAAACTTGACATTTTTTTTAACTTTCACCTAGAATCCACAATGACCTGAAATAGCTATTGCTTTACTTCCACATGAAAAACCCACTGATCGTTCTGATATTGTTACTTGCGTTTTCGCGTTGAAACTCAAGAACTGAAGGTGTATAGGTTCAAGAAAAAGTATTTGGCATAAAAAAAACATTCAGAGGGAGTATGTTTCATTATTACGGAAGCAAATGACCTTGAAAATGTGGAACAACTGGATAATACGTACGGCAGAGCAATATCGATAGTCGACGTTACTCATTGGCCACTAGTCACCGGGCCGTGCCGAGCCGTGTCAAACAGAAGACAATCGAAATGGTGGTAGTAAAATTCGCGACTATATTCTTAAATAATTCACTGCATTAGTCAAGTGCAAGACTTCTGGCTTCTGTTGCATTCAAACAATTATAAAATACGATAATTTGGTCCAGGGAGCATCCGTTTTTTATGGAAAGATAATTTGTTTGGCTTGTTTCTTAAATAAAATTACGAAATGGCGTTCCTGTGCTTAACATTTAATGAAAAAAGAAATATAGCAAAACTGTTTTGTCTCGAGACTCTCATCTAAGTCACGTAATAGGTCACGTAATCTACTTCAATATATTTGCGCAAATATATCTTGTAGCTAACAGTGGTGCTATCTCTCAGTAATGTTCAGAACGAAGGAGGTAGAGAGAGAAAAGAAACAAATTTCTCCCTCCAACGAAGCCACACACCAACGTCGTGTTCTTATGTTGGCAAGATTGTGTATTTACTTAAATTTGGTGCTAAACGTAACGGCACGGTTCAAAGATACCGTGGGAATTCTCCAGTTTAACGCAAAATGTCTGGTATTCTTCAATGAAAATAAATCTGAAAAATTTTTATTTGAACGTCTAATAAACTTAGTTTGCAGGATTTGCTGCACAAGCCACTAGTTATAATATATTGTTACTGAACGCCTGGCGCTATAGACATTATGCAAAGCTCTTCGTCTCGCGGAGTGGTCCTATGTTCGGTTTAACGATTGTCCAAGTATTTCTCGGGAGACGGCTCTGGGTCAAGAAAGACAGATAATATTGAGCCATCCAGGAGTCCTAAGAATCGTTGCAAAGACGCGATTATCATCGTGTACCTGTCAATTGATATTTCCTCCTCTCTCCTGATTGATTGATTGATTGATTGAGTCATTCATTCATTCATTCATTCATTCATTCATTCATTCATTCATTCGTTCTTGATTTTACTGTAACGTTTATATTCTTAAGTTAACGCTTACGTTATGTTTAATTATCATTGTGAATGAGCCTATACCATCATTCACGATGGGAACATAAACATAACCGAAAACATACTTGGTAACCATGGAAACATAACAACGACGCCATTTCCTCATATTCTGTCGTATACTTCAGCGCTCCACGATTGTGTTCTGTTTGCAAATCACGTAAGCATAAGCAAGAAAATTTGGAGATTGCAGACTTGCATGTTAACGTCTTACGGTAATGTTTATGTCAATGCTTATGTGAATCATTGTGAATGATCCCATTTGGTAGCCTGGGCGCAAACTTGTGTGTTTATGTTACGGTTATGTTTAATTTTCATTGTGAATGGGCCTTTAAACTTGAGAGTGCTTTTATTTTTGTTAATAACTTTTTACCAACAGTAATCTAGAGAAAATCAAAACTCGAGTGGGATTTAATTGACTATTACACGATTAGAAGAAACTATATTAAGATTAGAAGTAACGAAGTACTCCAATACAGTAAAATATTAATTGACTTACGAACATACAATACTGTCTTCAAATGCATTATTGTACTATCTCAACATTACAAACATTGCGCTAGATGGCAGTAGTGTGTTATGATTAGCTGTTTTCTTGTTATCAGTTGTGCCAACTATAGAATCTTCATTGAACTCTGTGAACGGTTAGTAGTCAAGAAGGCTTTGTTGATTCAGTTTCATTTTTATTAAAACAGTTGCATTCCGCTTCAATTATCCGGATCCCAGTAATCAACGTCACTTGATAGATGATTTTCAATAAATCTTAGTATTAAACAATCTCTGATACGTGACTATCCATAATATCATATAGCAGAAGCTATAACATAATCTAAATAATATAAACGAGTGTTAGAAAAGTTTTAATTAGGAATGATGAAATAAACAAGAAACGTTTTAATTGACGATGATGAAATATAGTTTGCTTTTCATGTGTTGCTATGACCATACAGCTGAAATACATTAAAAATTGTCCACATCCAGTGGCCAATTCTGTAAGCCTATAAAAGTGGTAAGCACAATCCTGTTTATTTGATCCTGGCGAAACTCTCTGATGTCGCCTTGGTTATAAAGTGCGAAACAAAATACGGTAGAAGTCAACGATTTATGCCTTTCTTTCCCGAGGTCGCGTCCAATGCTACTATTGAGTCAAGGGTTTTATTTCATAGACCTTGACAGCGCAGGCGTGAAATTCACTCACGCGGCGCCAATTTAAAACATGCGGCCAGTTTCGTCGTGACATCACACTATGCTTCCTCCTTTCAGTTCTTAAGTTGTCGTGTTTAACCTTCAACATAATCATCTTTGTTTCTGGGAAATTTATTTATAACCTTTTAAAGATTATTCTTAGCTATGTTCACTGAAACAGAAGAAAAAGTTCTTCCGTTTTTATCTACAAAATACGGAAGTTACATTGATTCCGAAAGTAGTTAATGGAAAGCGACTTTTTTCTTACGCGGGATCTCTCAGCGTACTCAACCCAGGGGTACGTAGCTTGCACATTGCGTATTGAATAACATGGCATTTTATTTGGAAGTATGTTATCTTGGCGTATAGCTACCTCAAAACTGTAACAAGACGAGTGCTACACTGGCGTCGCTTTACCGTCAATTAAAAAATAGTCCGCGGTATTTTTTTTAACTTGTCAGCAAAATATTGCAATCTGTTCAACAATGTGAGCAATAAGTAACATTGATGAAAGAATTAACAATGATACAAAACGTTGTTCATTGGCATATAAATCGCTTCTAAAATTGAAATTAAATCTAAAACAGAATGGCCCGGTTATTTCAACCTTCCGTCTATATATAATTTGAACTGGTAATAGAAATTACGGGAAAACGGCTGAACGCATTTTAATAAAAGACCCCTCATTTTGAAGCTTGGAACCCAAAGATTTTCAGAAAAATAGTAGTTTTCAGTGAAATGTCAATTTTCCTAAATCATTTTCCTATATTCCAAAATCCATCTTTCGTCAGTTTTGAGAACTAATTAAGCTTAATTTCATTCACGGCCGACTAGATGTTACCTTCGCGAAGCGAGCATCAAGTCGGCCGTGTTGCATTTCAGAATAAAACAAAACACACACTACAATAAACAATAGACTATTACACGAAGGCCATGACCTACAGGATTGCTGACATACTTAGAGTTCAGATGGCTCAGATTCTTTCACATCATAATGCCAATATGTCGATCTTCATTTGTGTAATTTTTTGATAACGTATAAAAATAATTTACAGGTCTGATTCTCTGGTCTGTAGTTTTCCGAGTACAGCTGTGTATTGGATATTAAGAACTACAAAACTTAAGAATGTTTGATGACATTATTACCATTAAAAATGAAATATTATTATAGTTAATGCAACACATAATGGTATACTGATGATATGAAAGCGAAACCTTTTGGGGCTTTAAGTAAGTAGACTCTGAGAAACGATATTTTATAATATTAGATCTTCGTTTTTATAATTTACTGAGTAACGGTTATATATACAGTATGTAACTGAAAACTATAAAATTTACGTAAGGTAACAATATTGTTATTAAAAAAGAAATATGTTTATAGTTATTAATCAAGTAGTGTGGGTCTTTTTCATATATTTAATGGCAGTGTGATATAGATATTTATATGTCTGATTCTCTAATTTTCCTTGGTAGTAATTGAGTCGTGCTTCCTATTTTAGCTGCGTCTTTTAACTACATCAAAATTAATTTAATATTTCATTGGTTTAATCGATTAGATTTGTGATCGCTGCCAAGAATATTTTGTTGTAGGGAAAACAGCATGCCATTCCACTTCTTGCTGCCGCGATGAGTAAGTTTATTTCCCGCAACCAGCAACGAATGAAACACTGAAACTGCTAACGATTTACGATGGACAATTTTATTTAGGGCGCATATGAGCTTCTACAACTCTGACATCATTCGTCTCATTTTCCGCATCTCAGCAATAGATTTCTCACAACAGCCTATATTACAGAAAATATACGGAATAACATTCATTGTTACACAAATTAATCCAGCAGTATTTGGTAGATCAGTAATGTCTGGAGGAAGCGCAAAAATTACAATTCCTAAGAAAGGACTAAAAGGTATTACTTACTGATAAAATAAGAGGATACAAGATTTTGTATCTCTTGATCATCTCAGCAAGATCTCTTAGGCCCGATTGTATAAACCATTTAATCTTAGATCAGAGGGTAAATTGATCCTTGTTTCAGCTGAACTTGGAATTTTGTGTTGTATAAAGTCTAATCTGAGATTAATTTGTCTCAAACTAAAGTCAACTTTGACTGAAGAAATTTCTCCGATTAAGCTAAATGATCCAAGTTCAGTTATTTATTTTCTGTTTGAAATATACGAGTGAGAGATTGTGCAAATAAAATATCCATTATTATTAATATTAATAGATATGATAGGTACATTTATATATATATATATATATATATATATATATATATATATATTTCTTTCAATTTCTTGCCTTAATACACAAACAGTCTTACATTTTATAAGGCTCTATCGTGTTCAGCAGTATCAAATAACATAATCTATAATTATATTATGTTTATAACAACCATTAATTATTAATGGATATGATAGGTACATTCATAAATTTTCAATTAACTGTATTACTAAACGAAAATTGTCGTTTTATAAAGCTTTATTATGTTTAGCAGAATCAAACACCATAACATGATAACAACTCGGAGAACAGTCAACCTTCTTCTTATTGTCCGCCATTATTTACATTGCACAAAAAACCAGTGTCTCCAACAGAGTGTACGGAAAGTCGCCAAAAAGTAGTTGTAAAGTCGCTAGATTTCTCATTATCAACAAAGAAAGATTAAATTTTGTCACTATGGGGTGCTAAAAAGGTCACTAAATCCCTATTTAAGCAATATAAAAGTTAAGTTAAAGTCGCTACATTGGCAACACTGAACAAACCTGTCCGCGCATCACGTATTTCACCTGTTTATGCGATGTTGCCAAATCCTTTTCACGTGAACTTAGATTGCATTTGAACCAAGGTAATTTGATGGCAGAAAAGCTTTATACAATAGAAGAAGTGTCTGAACTCGGTTCACTTTTCGATCTTCGATTAAAGTTGATCTTTAGTCAGGGAGTTTTATACAATTGGGCCTTAGTGGGAAAATGTGATTCTGTCCTGTACATTTCAGGGTAGTTCACGAAACATGCAGCAGCTATATCAAGATGCTAAGTCTTTTGTTCAAAGCATGACAAACCTTACATTTTCTTAACTTTCACATACAATCCACAATAACCTGAAATAGCTACTGCATTACTCCCACATGAAAAACTCGCTGATCGTCCTGACATTGTTACTTGCTATTTCGCATTGAAACTCAAGAACTAAAGACGAATAGGTTCAAAGAAAAGTATTTGGCATAAAAAAACATTCAGAGGCAGTATGTTTCACTATTATGGAAGCAAATAACTTTCAAAATGTCTGGTATTCTTCATTGAAAATAAATCTGAACCATTTTTATTTCAACTTTTTATGGACTTAGTTTGCAGTATTTGCTGCACAAGCCACTAGTTTTAACTATAAACCTTACAGTTGAAACATTTCTTCAACTACTGTTAGTACTAGCAGGCTGTTAAAGTCAGTGTTAATTTAACTAACCAATGTCATGCAGTTAAATAATTGAACTCTCTGTTAGCATAGAAGTATTCAATATGAACTTCTATATCTTGATTATTCAGAAAATGATATCCATGAATACATAAACAGAGGGGATGATTTCTGTGATTTGACAGACCAGAAGTTCATACAAAGGTATAGGCTATTTTGTGCGAGATCGTGCGTATTTGCTTGTTTTCCGCACAGAACCAATACGCGGTAAGTGTGAGATACCACATTCAGTATTCCCAACGTAACACACACAACAATTTCCCTCTTCTTACCGCTTAAGCGCGACATTCATTTTACTGCTTTAGGCTTTTAACATATTATTTTTAGAGACGTTTAACATAGTAATAATTATAAATTGGAAACTTACCACTGCAATTTCACCTAAATTGCAATGTTAATTATTGTTTTTAAATATTTGCAAAAATTAAGTAAAGTCTACTACTCCACGAAACTTATTGCATTCCTGATACAAGTAACATTAAGGAAGCCGTGAAAAAATCAACAAGATTCCAGATGCCGATGTTATTACTGCAATATGTTATATAAATAATATTGTTAAAATATTAAAATGAAAAATAAATCATTACATAACCTTACCGTTTGTTTTAAGTTCGCATTTATAGATTGGGGGAAAAAAAAGACAGACGTGTATCACGGCCTGCTGGAGTATAGTAAACACAGAAAACATTTTATAGCAACAATGTTGAAGAAAGATATTTTGGTTTTCCGAAGTTGCCGTCATTAAACAGAAACCAACATGGAGATTTCATTGCAACTAATTAGAAATTCGTCTTTCAGGTATGTAATAAACGATCTTCGCACAAAATAATGTACGATACACGAGCGGTATGTTTGTTTTCATGTTCTCGGAAATTAAAAAAGCTCAACTACGTTTCGCTTTTTCAATCTCTTCCTCGACCATGAAAATGTCAACATACCGCTCTTGTAACGTATATTACTATTCTACCAAGCCTGACTTTTCGCTTTCAACGTAGATCCGTTTGTTTGTTTATTCTCAATAATTGATTTATACTGCGAAATTATTTCTAGTAGAAGGCTTCTCTCGAACAAAGAGAAATTATTCCCACAATTTCTCTTTATTCCAGCGTTTTCCATTTCACAACAGCAATACCAATACGCACTCCACGATACTATGAAACAGAAAACGGGAAGAACCATCGATTATACCATACTGGATGACAGATTGAACCAAACCTAAATAAAGTAACCGCATAATATTTGTAGGGATGTAAAAGCGAAGTATTACAAATTTATAAATTGTTTATAATTTGTTCAGATTTGTTTTTCAGTGTTACATTTACTATATTATTTAAAAATAACCTTAATTTATAATTACTAGTGGCTTGTGCAGCAAATGCTGCTAACTAAGTTCATTAGAAGTTGAAATTAAATTTTTTCAAATTTATTTCCAATGAAGAATATTAGACATTTTGGAAGTTATTTGCTTCCATAATAATGAAACATAGGCCTACCCCTCTGAATGGTTTTCTTCATGCTAAATACTTTTTATTTAACTTATACATCTTCCGTTCTTGAGTTTCAATGCGAAAACGCAAGTAACAATGTCAGGACGATCAGTCGGTTTTACATGTGGGAGTAAAGCAATAGCTATTTCAGGTACTGTGGATTGTAGGTTAGAGTTATGAAAATATTCTATCCTCTCCACTCTCCTCTCTGCCCTCTTGCCCTTTTGCCCTCTGCCCTCATGTCCTCTGCCTGCCCTCTGGCCCTCATGCCCTCTGCCCTCATGCCCGCTGCCCTCATGCCCTCTGCCCTATGCCCTCTGCCCTCATGCCCTCCGCCCTCATGCCCTCCGCCCTCATGCCCTCCGCCCTCGTACCCTCCGCCCTCGTGCCCTCCGTCCTCATGCCCTATGTCCTCATGCCTTATGTCCTCATGCCCTCTACCCTCATGCCCTATGTCCTCATGCCCTCCGTCCTCATGCCTTCGTCCTCATGCCCTCTACCCTCATGCCCTCTGCCCTCATGCCCTCTGCCCTCATGCCCTATGTCCTCATGTCCTCTGCCCTCATGCCCTCTGCCCTCATGCCCTCTGCCCTATGTCATCATGCCCTCTGCCCTTATGCCCTCCGCCCTCATGCCTTCCGTCCTCATACCCTATGTCCTCATGCCCTATGTCCTCATGCCCTATGTCCTCATGCCCTATGTCCTCTGCCCTCATGCCCTCTGCCCTCATGCCCTATGTCCTCATGCCCTCTGCCCTCATGCCCTATGTCCTCTGCCCTATGTCATCATGCCCTCTGCCCTTATGCCCTCCGCCCTCATGCCCTCCGTCCTCATGCCCTCTGCCCTCATGCCCTATGTCGTCATGCCCTATGTCCTCATGCCCTATGCCCTCTGCCCTCATGCCCTATGTCCTCTGCCCTCATACCCTATGCCCTCTTCTCTTCTCTTCTCTTCTCTTCTCTTCTCTTCTCTTCTCTTCTCTTCTCTTCTCTTCTCTTCTCTTCTCTTCTCCTTTCCTTTCCTTCTCCTTTCCTTTTCTTTTCTTCCTGTTTTCTTGTTTTTTGCCTTCTTTCTCCATTCGCTTGATTTCTACGTGATTCTCAATCTCTCCTACTGTATCTTAGATCCTTGTCATTGTCACAAGTTTCATATTCAATCTCTACATTGCCTTCAGCGTCATCATCAGCATCATCATCTGAACTTTCATCTATGATCTGCAGAGTAGTGTCGATCACCAATCATCAGTATACCATTTGTGTTGCATTAACTATAATATTTCGTTTTTAATGGTAATAATGTCATCAAACATTCTTAAGTTTTGTAGTTCTTAATATCGAATACACAGCTGTACTCGGAAAACTACAGACCACAGAATCAGATTTGAAATTTTTGTTATACTTTATCAAAAAATTACAGAAATGAAGATCGACATATTGGCATTATGATGTCAAAGAATCTGACCCATCTGAACTCTAAGTATGTCAGCAAACCTGTAGGTCATAGCCTTCGTGTAATAGTCTATTGTTTATTGTAGTGTGTGTTTTGTTTTATTCTGAAATGCACTTAATTAGTTCTCAAAATTGACGAAAGATGGATTTTGGAAAATAGGAAAATGATGTAGGAAAATTGACATTTCATTGAAAACTACTATTTTTCTGAAAAACTTTGGGTTGCAAGCTTCAAAATGAGGGGTCATTTATTAAAATCCGTTCAGCCGTTTTCCCGTAATTTTCATTACCAGTTCAAATTATATAATTACATAGATGTCCAACAGACCTTAATAGAATCTAGACCGTCTAAATTACAAGTAAATTGAAATCAACATTGTTCCTAACAGACATCAGAGTTACCTAACCACACACGGAAATCTTGAAATGGACTCATTATCATCTTTTTTCATGGACTTTCCCAAATGCTGACTCATCCACTATCCTTTGCAGAAATAAATTGTAAACAGGAGTGTATACATAAAGAACGATATATTGAAACTATCACGCGAGGGATTGTTATCAAACAACAAATCTATTATGGCAAAGTACAAGAGGCAAACAGATTCACTTCACAGATAGGCCTACTGAGATCTTGCACTTGAAGTCTGTACTTGACATAGATGCCTTTTCCAACGCCGTGTGCATTGCAAAGGAAGAGTGTATGCATCTCTGAGGAATTCCACGAAATGCTGTGTGTGAAATGGTCAGAAACCCATGTAATAGATCCCCAGGCCAGCGGTGGATGACATGGAAAAGAAATAAAAGAAAAATGCTATATCAGGTGACGTGACGCAAGAGAAAGTTCACAGCACACGATTTCCCGAGAGACTGTTCTAAAAATTTTCAAGGGACGCAAGAATCAACTATAAAATTAAAAACCTGTATAGAGGGCTTTCATTTCGAAACTTTCCAGTCCAAATAACTAATTATTTAAATTGAAATCAATTTAAACAAAAAACAATTCAATTTAGATATTGAGGGGTAAATCTGAAACCAGGGTTAATTGCATTTTAGATTTCACCCCCACTCCCAGCTATCCCCACTTTGAAATTTTAAATGACACTCCTATATTTTTTACTTAAATTTGAAAGAGTATTCAATTGTTTATACACTTCATTAATTTGTTTTCGCATTTTTTGTTTTCTACTGTCGCCTGACAACCTGGATTGTTGTTATTGTTGATTAGAGCTGAAGAGAATAAAGCTACAATAGTAATATGCGTTACAAGAGCGGTATGTTGAAGTTTTCATGTTCGAGGAAAAGTTTGAAAAAGCGAAACGTAGTTGAGCTTTTTTAATTTCTGAGAATTGAAAGAAAACATACCGCTCGTGTATCGTACATTATTTTGTGCAAAGATCGTTTATTACATACCTGAAAGAGGAATTTCTAATTAGTTGCAATGAAATCTCCATCTTGGTTTCTGTTCAATGACGGCAATTTTGGAAAACAAAAATATCTGTCTTCAACATTGTTGCTTTAAAATGTTTTCTGTGTTTACTATACTCCAGCAGGCCTGATATACGTCTGTCTTTTTTTTCCCCCAGTCTATAAATGCGAACTTAAAACAAACGGCTTCCTTAATGTTACATGCATCACGAATGCAGTAACTTTAGTGGAGTTGTAGGGTTTACTTAATTTTTGCAAATATTTAAAAACAATAATTAACATTGCAATTTAGGTGAAATTGCAGTGGTAAGTTTCCAATTTATAATTATTACTATATTGAATGTCTCTAAAAATAATATGTTAAAAGCCTAAAGCAGTAAAATGAATATGTCACTTAAGCGGTAAGAAGAGGGAAATTGTTATGTGTGTTCGGTTGGGAATACTGAATGTGGAATTTTAGACTTACCGCGGGTTGCTTTTTTGCGGAAACCAAGCAAATACGCACGATCTCGCACAAAAACTTATTCAGTATTTCTTGTAATAGTTGTGTTTGTGTATTAAATTATTTTAAAATGGTGTATACCCTTCAAGAGAGAACATAAAACATCCTCTTTGATTAAATTTAGGAAATTACACAAAATAAGCTGTGTTTTCATCCTACAATCAACTGATAATAACAAAAACACAGGTTGCCAGGCGACGATAGAAAACAAAAGATGCGAAAACAAATGCATGAGGTGTATAAACAATTGAATGATCTTTCATATTTAAGTATAATAATATAGGGGTGCTATTTGAAATTTCAAAGGTGGGAGGCTGGGGGGTGGAGGGTGAAATCTAAAATGCAATTAAGCCTGGTATCATACTCCCCCCTCAATATCTAAATTGACTTTTTTTTTCTTTAAATTGAATTCTATTTAAATAATTAGTTATTTAGACTGGGAAATTTTTAAATGAAAGCCCTGTATAAATTCATAATGTTCTGCCAAGGGGAAGTTATCCCCACTCTCGTAGCACGCTTTACGCTTTCTTGGTGGAGTCGCTGCCATGCTTTTTCCTCTTTTTGACATTATTATAATAAAAGTCTAAACATGAAAGAAATTCGTTAAAATGTGAAATGGCTACAGTGTTGAATTGTAACCACAACGCAACACATAAAATACGAGTAACTATTATCTGTTAATATCAATACTGATATTAAATAATTATCACAATGTTCAAATTTCACTAGCTTCCAGTAACCGGCTCAGAAATCTTGCATAATTTTAATTCCATGGAACTCCAGTACCGACATCTGTCTCAGCTGCCAACATAACAGTTACAAAATCACTACCATTTATAGTCCACACCTGTGGAGTAACGGTCAGCGCGTCTGGCCGCGAAACCAGGTGGCTCGGGTTCGAATCCCGGTTGGGGAAATTTACCTGATTGAGGTTTTTTTCCGGGGTTTTCCCTCAACCCAATAGGAGCAAATACTGGGTAACTTTCGGTGCTGGACCCCGGATTCATTTCACCGGCATTATCACCTTCATTTCATTCAGACGCTAAATAACCTGAGATGTTGATACAGCGTCGTAAAATAACCCAATAAAAAATAAAAAAAATACCATTTATAGTATTTGTCAGTATCGAAATTCGAAACGAAGTTGACAAAAGAAAATTCAACCTGTAAAATATAAAATCACCACAACCCACTAGCATACGGGCTATTCCATCTCAAATCGTCCGAAATATAGAGATTATTGACCTTGCAATTTTTAAATACAATGAAACTTTTTCTGTCAGTAGACAACTGTGATACAATGCTTTGTGCAAAGTTTGAGGCATCAGAACTTCATAGTGTTTAAATTAAAAATATTTTACTTCCCTGAAGATGGCTGCAGAGATAGCAGTCGAAAGCTTGGAGCATTCCAAAATCTTAACTCGGCTGATATCCCGCGAAAACATATTAGCGAACCAACGCCGAGA
The DNA here is from genome assembly GCA_025594305.2 of Periplaneta americana. Classification (NCBI taxonomy): domain Eukaryota; kingdom Metazoa; phylum Arthropoda; class Insecta; order Blattodea; family Blattidae; genus Periplaneta; species Periplaneta americana. Next base: position 4,179,207 of record JAJSOF020000037.1, on the reverse strand, counting down.
AAGCCTCAAATCATACATAAAAATATTTTAATTTATCGTATTTTCATAAAATTGGCAACTTTAAACTGTTGTGGCTCCGAAACCCTTTCACCCTGTGATCAAAATCGTGGTTTATTTTGATGCTGAAAAGTTAAAGTTTATATTGACATGTAAACAGTTTTTCTTGCTTTTTATGGAAATGGAAAAATTTAGATTTTTCTTAATTAAGACAACTTTGCCCATGAAAAAATATTTTTAAAATATATGGTTAGATTCCGCATTGAAAGTACAAATAAACACATATTTTTTACTGATGGCACGTTGATAAGAAAGTATTGAAAAATCAAATAAAGAAAATAAATAGTACGCGCTTGAGCAAGCAAGGACAGGAGACATAAACACGTGATGTTTCGTCCAGTTGCGCATAGCTGAGCTAGCTTTATCACAAGTTTTCATAAACACAGGACGGCGAACGCTAGCTTATCTTCATCTCTCGGCCAGTGCGTGCGGTACTGCCCCGTTCAAGTCCAGGCGTGTGAAAATAATCTATTTAATACCCTCGAAACTTATTGCCGTGACACTAAGCAAACAATGCCGAATCCCTCTCTTAATAATGCAAGGTTTTTTCTCAATATTTTTTTACATTTTTACAAATGGGCAAAAAGCCTAAAACTAAGTAAAATCAGATTATCTGTCTCTCTGTATACAGTAAAAATAAGGATTACTTCTTAACATAACCTACCAAATGTCAGCTTCAAAATGAGCTCCCGTTCAATGTTCTGCAGTAAATGGTTCCAGAGTTCTGAGCGCTGAAAGAGGCTTGTTTTTATAAAATACGCTAAATTTGTCGCTCAATAATACGAAAACCGTTTGACTTTCGATAGTATATTTTTGAAAATGCACTGTCCTCAGCACCTTTTATAAATAGAGAAAAAATTAGAGTATTAAAAAAATGCGAGGTTTTTTACTGATCGATTTCATATGGAATAGCCCGCACCGTTCTTTTGAAATTCCTACATTTCCAAGAAGAGTTGTTGGATCTGAGAAGTAGAAATGTACATTTTGAGATTAACCCACTAGAGCGATTGCGCAACGAACTCGTCGTGTCTTGGCCCAAGAATCTGGGAATCTGGCCTGTATGAAGCGGAGTGGTACACTTTGTCTAACAACAATCACTGTACACCAGGTGGCCATAACACACAACTTCCTCTCCAACTGGAACTTACAGCGTACTTATGCCGCTGTTGCGTGCAGGTGTGGAAATTGTGAAGATCGTGAGAAGACACCTGCTGTTGTCCCGCAGCCCAGGGGCTGTATTTAGGGTGGAGGGGGGGGAGTAAAGAAAAGACGCCCTGTTTGTATTTTTTGCAATAGAGGCCCTTGACATCACGTGTGGAGGATAGAAGCATATGTGTAGGTTTACATAATGGGGAGAGTCAAGTTGAAGGGGGTTGACAAAGCGTTCAGATTTAACACTCAACCCCATATGTGTAACCCCGACCGGTCAAACGAGGAATCATACAGTTAGGAACTTGAGGAAGTGTTAGGTGGTATTTATGACCTTTTAGATACGGTTGTGACTTTGATACTGGTTCTGGGTTTGAAATTTGAATCCTATGACAGATTGCTTGAAGTCTATACATAATTCCAGGTCTCAATTCCCTTCAAGCTAACGTTGAAGCTTGCCAGAACCAGTTACCACGTCAGTCTTGTATTGATGGGCACCTCTTACAGGATTGCGTGACCGCCCCTTAGCCTGGTGTATCGAGTTCGTAACCATTTATTAATAACTACCTACCCAACATCATGCATATAGATGTTAACCGCATTTTTTATTGCAGATAGTATGTGATTATTTTCAGATTTAGAATTTTATTAAATGACTAGCCGTACCCGTGCGCTCCGCTGCACCCGTTAGAAATAAATAGTCTATAAATTAATTACATAATTAAAATAGCACATTTGATCCATGGAACATTCGTGTTTGATAGAAGAATAAATCGTTTAGTATGTTACTTAATTTAAATTGTATTTTAAAAAATTAAAATGCGATCATTTTGATCCAGAGATCATTCATTTGGTGCAATGACAATTCCTTTAACATGTTTCTTAATTGTTATTACATGCAACCATAGTTTAATGAAGATTGGCATATCATTTAGTTTTAATGTGTAAACTTTATATTACTTGCTATATATTTCCATTGAATTATGGTAATAACTTAATTTTAACCATTGTTTTTTACGTCTTCAGTAAATGGCGCTTGGCCCATATGGTTCTGAACCCTTCAAATAACTTAAATAGTGGTGTGTGTATATATATATATATATAATAATGATATATAATTATATTTCTTCCTTTCGATCTCCTATGTACCATTGCCATGGAATGAATAAATGTGTTTTTTCTTCCTACTCAAAAATTTTATATTTTGCACATAGGAGTTACTGCAGGAACAACAACGCTATAATCTGAGGTGGCTGTGAAAATGTATTGTTATTTTAAAAGTCTTGTATAATTAGCTTTCGATATTACTTCAAACAATCACAGAAACATTCTCTGTAGGCTATGTTTAATAGCTTTCGATTGTTGTTGTCCAAGGCCCCTTATAGATGAAGTCATTTGTTTCCATTTCATTACAGGCCAATACGTGGCATCGTTATTTTAATTTTAAAACTCATTTATCTCATTAAATATCAGTCCTATCAAAATTTTTCTTAAAATAAAACTTATCGGGAATCATTTTTAAAGAAACTTTTGTTATGTAACATTTTTCATGAAAGCAATAATAAGGAAGATATTTCGATTTATTTAATTCAAGCCCACTTATAACCCCCCTTTTAAATAATGTATTTTGAATGCCATATAGCCTAAAATCTAAGTTACAACGAACTTAATTTATATTCCAATTTTGATATAAATCGGTTCAGCCATTATCGCGTGAAAAGGTAACAAATATACAGACAGACTGACAGACATACAAACAAAAATTAAAAAAAAAAAAACAATTTTCGGTTTCAGGATGGTTAATTATACATGTTAGGACCAATTATTTTTTGAAAAGAGAAAATTACCAGAAAAATTTCGGCTATAGATTTATTATTAGTATAGATGTGTTCAAGATAAATAAAATACGTACCAGTAATTTAACTTTGTTTCTCCAACAAAGTTAAATTACTGGTACGTATTTTATTGGAAAATGTTCAGCTGGGTCAAAATGAGAGATTGGCATTACTGAATAACATTCAATTTCTATATTGCAGTAATCGATATTCATCTATTTCGACTTCACAATGTCTGAATAGGTTAAGTATTCATAAATATACAATTATTAACATTTTGTGAGCGAATTTTAGGATATACTGTATATTTTATTCACGAAATAGTCCTAATAAATGTCACTCGAATTCTGAGATTTCGCTTCGCTCGTGGATTTATCGGCAAATCTCAGACCTCTTGTAACTTTACTATAGAAGTTTACTATAGACTGTTTTCTTTATTAAGAATTTTTCCATTGTCAGCAATAGTTATCACTTAACAAGCACGTACACGCAACGATAATAATTATAACAAAAACCGGTGACAGAAACTGCATTCTGATAACGGTAAATTTTAATTTTCAAAACAAATTTATTTTTTTAAGAAAAATGTTTAGCATTAATAACAATTCGTTAACTGATATTAGCCAAAAGTACGGTCGAACACACCGTTAGGCAAAAATACGGTCGAATACACCCTTAGGCAAAAATACGGTCGAATACACCGTTAGACAAAAATACGGTCGAATACACCCTTAATTGAACCGTTAATTCCGTATTATTTTTGCTTGGTAATACTTATAACTATTTCCGTTATATCGCGATAGTTAAAAAATTTGAACTGAACTGAAAAAATGTGGATCATGGGCAAAGAAGTGGAGTTATGATTGCATCGTGTGTTGCACTGATCTCAGACGCAGGAGAGAAAAAGGGTGAGAGCATTGTGAGTTGCTTCACGAACATGTTCTTGTCCACACCTGTGGAATAACGATTAGCGCGTCTGACCGCACAACCAGGTAGCCCGAGTTCGAATCCCGGTCGGAGCAAGTTACCTGGATGAGGTTATTTCCGGGGTTTTCCCTCAATTCTATACGAACAAATGTATATATATATATACCCTATAACATATGTGTATTTATTCACACTGCAATGGGTATATACCCGGTGGCAGTGGTAACTACTGTGCTCCAACCACGAGAAAGTCTCTGCCGGATGAAACGGAGCGGGGTAATGCTGTGAATGAATGTCGATGTCATAAGGTCACACACGTGGGTACTCTTATCTCTATTGGCTAGCTCTCACAGCACAAACAATAACATTGATACAGACATATTGATACTACCCTTGTTACAAAATTAGATCACTGTTAATCCCCTGGTCTTTTAATCTCTTCATACAGGAAATAACATATGCAGGAGAGTGCATGGTTTTTAAACTGACGTTATAACGGTAATATTATCTATCTACTTCGCTCCAATGGATGACGCAATAGTAAGCACATTCCTTTCACGGTTGATCTCCTGGTTGAAGAACAGTAATTACCCTCAATAATGACAATAATAAACACAATTAATAAAAAATACAATTAATAATAATACTAATAATTAATACTAACAATAATTAATAATAATAATAATAATAATAATAATAATAACAGGGAACATCCTAAATTAAATGAAGTATGATCACTTAAAATAACATTTAAAGTAAATCAAATAAATGCTGGATAACTATTGGTGCTGGACCCCGGACTCATTTCACCGGCATTATCACCATTTCATTCAGACGCTAAATAACCTAAGATGTTGATACAGTGTCGTAAAGTAATCCAATAAAAAAACATGTTCTTTGTGGCAGCTGGCCATCTCTATGGATTTGAAATAACTATTTTGTCCTGGTTCATCTTTCAAACAAATAAGCGAATTATATTGTTAGCTCGAGGAATCTGTCTTCGAATTATTTGGGGAGGGGGGGGGCGAGCCCCCCTGTTAATTTTATTGAGGGGGCAACGCTCCTTACTCTGTAGGTTGTGAGGGCGGAAAGTGCCTTGCCCTCCCGAAGACGTCGTCTGTGACTATAGGCACTGTCAATTCACATGTAGAACTTCCCGTTTATGCGCCTGTTTAAAATGACACAAGGGACAAATACCCAGTCCTGGCATGGATATACAGTATATATGTTACCTTAAATGTTAGAATTTACCGGTATAACCTAACATTTACCGTTATAGTGCGGTAAAACACCAAAATATCTTAATAGATTCATACATTTTGAACATTTACCAAGAAATGTTGGTAAATCTCAGGATTTACCAATGCAAGCTGGTAAAAGCTAGATCGAAGAATCCAGAACGAAGGATCCTGCCTCCGTTGTGCAGGTTCAGACATATTTGCAGGATCGATAAAGTGAAGCGGTTCCGAGAGGCTGCCAAAGAAGTTCTTGAAATGCAAGCGAAGAAAATGAAAGTAGCCACTTGTAACAAAATTCCAAAACTTTCAGTCGGACAGAATTTGAGAATCAAAGTACCGGATGTGGTCATAAATATTCAAGATGAGTTTTATCAACTCTGGACCAAAGCTGACAAACTGAAGTCATTGTACACTAGGAACGAATTTACATTGTACAAAGAAAATTTTATCAGCATCGAAGTAGGAAAAGAAGAAATTGGTGTACGGGAAGTGGTTGGCAAACTATCTTTCGTTGGAGAACAAGGGTTCAAAAAGTGTAATTGTTTAAAAAAGTATTCAAAAAAAAAAAAATGTTTGTGTAAATCATCTTTCATGTTGTGTAATTCTAAATGTCATAAGAGCCAATATTATTGTAACAAGAATTAACATTCATAATGCTTGTTTTACTTTATTTGTGGACCTCAATCGTTTGAGGGGATGTAAAGGCTTTGTTAATTTTTGTATGGAATACAATAACAGACAATGGTTAAAACTATAATATTTTTCACTATTTTTAATATGAAGTATTGTTTATTATACTCAAATTGGAATGTAAGATTAGTTAAATAATTTAAATTTAAAATAAATACAAATTATTTCAATCATTCCTGAGGTGATTTTTATTTGTTTTAAAATAATCATAAAAAAACAATAAAAAGATGAATTGGGGATATGTAAAAGTGGGAAAAACGGTAATAGTAATATGCGTTACAAGACCGGTATGTTGAAGTTTTCATGTTCGAGGAAAAGTTTGAAAAAGCGAAACGTAGTTGAGCTTTCTTAGTTTCCGAGAATTGAAAGAAAACATACCGCTCGTGTATAGTACATTATTTTGTGCGAAGATCGTTTATTACATACCTGAAAGAGGAATTTCTAATTAGTTGCAATGAAATCTCCATCTTGGTTTCTGTCCAATGACGGCAAATTTACAAAACAAAAATATCTATCTTCAAAATTGTAGCTTTAAAATGTTTTCTGTGTTTACTATACTCCAGCAGACCGTGATATACGTCTGTCTTTTTTTTCCCTCCAGTCTATGATGAGTCTGGAATCTTGTTGATTTTTTCACGGCTTCTTTAATGTTACTTGCATCACGAATGCAGTAACTTTAGTGGAGTTGTAGAGCTTACTTAATTTTTGCAAATATAAAAACAATAATTAACAGTGCAATTTAGGTGAAATTGCAGTGGTAAGTTTCCAATTTATAATTGTTACTATATTGAACGTCTGTAAAAATAATATGTTAAAAGCCTAAAGCAGTAAAATCAATATGTCACTTAAGCGGTAAGAAGAGGGAAATTGTTATGTGTGTTAGGTTGGGAATACTGAATGTGGAATCTTAGACTTTCCGCGGATTGGTTTTGTGCGGAAACCAAGCAAATACGCACTATCTCGCACAAAGGTTTTTTTTATTAAATTAATACTATTTTACTACAACTGATCGGTAAATCGTGAGATTTACCAACATCTCTAGGTAAAAGTTCAAAATGTATATATCTAATAAGATATTTCGAGATTTTACCGCACTATAACGGTAGTCTAAATGTTAGGTTATACCGGTAAATTCTAAGATTTACCGGTCTTCGTACATTTACAGTAATATATATATATATATATATATATATATATATATATATATATATATATATATATATATATATCAACACCCTGACGGAAATCGAAACATGGTCCTCTGTATTTGAAGGTGGCAACCACAACATTTGGAGGAATGATCTAAATAAGTACTAGGCCTACATAAGACTACATGTTTTCTGTTTTTGCCCGCCACTCCCTGTTATACCCGAGTATTATGACGCGCTCCCTTCTGACATGTATTAACCTCTTCCTCTAAAATGAATACAAAAAATTGTGAGCTAACAATAAGCTTTATAATAGTAAAACCTGTTCCTACCCCTTAAGAACGGTTAAGTTGTTCTCTCATGAAGAAAATTACTCATTGAAGGACTTCATTTATTTTAATAAGTGACATTCTATACCTAATGTTGTTTGTGTTACCGAATCAGAGAACATCTGGTTAGGCACCTGTTAAAACAGAAGTACTGAAACCATGAAATTAGCCTGTTTTTGGACGCAACTTTTAGTATGTATTATATTTAATAATCTTGAATATAGGCTCCGAGGGTGTACAGTATGTAGGCTAGTACGTGTGCATTTAAAAATTAAACTCAACCTATTGGAAGTAGAAATATGTATTAATTATTTTTTTCAACACCAATTCGATTTATTATGGGATTTGGGTTCTCTACTCGGAGAATCGTGTGAGATTTTTGATGATCAGAATTCCTGTGGACAGCAGTTTCTCAGTCTCTCAGTGATTGCCTTCATACATATGAGCCGTTCATAGCAAAAGTGGTGTAAGTCAGAATTGGGTAATGAGGTTTAAAGTAAAAATTCTGTAAAATACAGCGCAAAGTAGCAATTAATATATCCTTCGTGCTGTCCACTGACTACTAATAGTTTAAATAAATTGAATATCAATTACTACTTTGCGCTGTATTTTACAGAATGTTTACTTTAATCCTCATTGCCAATTTTTGACTTACACCACTTCTGCTCTGAAAGGTTCATATAATAACCTCATTTCCTCTAGTTTAAAAGTAAAACTAAATTAATTACAATAAAAATTATAGATTCATTAAAAATTTTTCAACTGTAGATATTGTTCAGGTCAATTATGTACAGTCTCGATAGGAGTTCACAATCTTTTCCATTTTGCGGCACACTTGATTGGAAACCAAATTTTCGTGTCACACTGATTTAAAGGTCAGACTTTGTCTTGAACGCCGTTTAAATTCAAGGCTTATGTTTTCGTTACTGAAGAAGTTTGGTGCCGTCCTAGAGCTAATTATTCCTTCACCCTCCCGCTAATTACCGAGACCCGGCTAACTGGCTAAGCGGCTAACGAGCGGCGCGCTCACCCATAGACAAATGACTCCGGCGAAAAGCAAAACTGACCGCACTGTACAACTTACTCAATTATTCAGCCTGGCGAGAAAGGATTACATTTTCAGAGAGTATGGTAAAGCGTTTATAAAATGCTGGTATTGATGAATTTTATGTAATCTTTGAAAATTGAACGTTCCTTCTTCAGGCATCACTATTCCTCGGAAGGACGAGCCTCACAATTACAACCTGGTCCAAGTTTCTCGCGAACACGTGCAGGAAGATAGATTCATTCTAGGGCTAGGATTTTGATGGCCTATAAATCATAAAAAAATGTCCTAAAACAATGCATTTATGACCTAAAAATCTTTAAAAAAATGCCCTAAAAATTGCTCGTACATAATTGGCTAAGTACGAAAAGAGGTTTTGTACTATTTAATATTTAGACTAGTAATTAAATTAAATTCTAGTACCAACATTTAAGTTTATATTTCAATTTTACATAATTTTTTCTAAGTGGATCACTTTTTATCTGATGTAGTTTCCATGTAGCCCACCACAAGGCCACTCTTATCCGGAATTAGCAGGTATAAGGGAATCTATATTGAAAGGGTGGTTGGAGTGTTCTACATTAAAATGGCAATATTTGTGTAGAAAAACGATTAAAATATTATACAAAATAATGGGTATTAGCCACCGGCGTAGCTCGGTCGGTTAAGGCGCTTGCCTGCCAATCCGGAGTTGCGCTCGGTCGCGGGATCGATTCCCGCTTCGGCTGATTATCTGGTTGTGTTTTTTCCGAGGTTTTTCCCAACTGTAAGACAAATGTCAGGTAATCT
>JAJSOF020000037.1:4022500-4167500 GCA_025594305.2 Periplaneta americana | reverse complement strand
TGTCTATATTTGACAATTGTAATACAAGAAACTTCAGGCTTACTCAGTTATACCCGTACTGAAACTGCATTACTGAAACAAAAGCTGATATGCTGTTGCAGGCCTGTAAAACCCTGTCGCTTTCCCCTCCAAGGCGATTCACTCCCTCCAGGTAGGGGAATAGAAAGTGCACATCGCACAGAGACTACTGAACAATGTGCAGGGTTTTGGCATGCCTGCTCTAGATTAAGGTTACCAGATCTTTTTCACAGTTTCCGGGAAGAGATATTAGTATTTTAGTATTAGTATTTATTTATTTAACCTGGTAGAGATAAGGCCGTCAGGCCTTCCCTGCCCCTCTACCAGGGGATTACAACTATAACATGAACAATAAAATTACAATTAATATTAAATTTACAATTACAATTACAATAAAAATTAAAGTACGACAAGAATACCTGATTAATGAAAGCTAGACATTTTATCATGGAAGTTAAGAACAAAGAATACTTTTGTATTTGCTGAATTACAAATTAAACCTACAATAACAAAATTCTATAGTGATGAAATTACCGGATATTGAAATATTTTGTGATAGATTAAGAGAACTATTTACAAGAAACCATGTCTGAACGAGTCTCAATTACTGACCAAGTGCCTAGTAAGTTTGCGTTTGAATTCAATTTTATTTCAACAGTCCCTGATGCTAGCAGATAACGAATTCCAGAGTCTTGGCAGGGCTATTGTGAAAGAGGATGAGTATGAGGATGTGCGATGGGATGGTATTGTTAGTATTGTTTCATGGCGAGAGCGTGTGTTCAGATCGTGGTGGGAAGAAAGGTAAGTGAAGCGAGACGACAGGTACGAAGGTATAGAAGAGTTCAAGATTTCGAAGAGAAGGAGAAGTGAATGTAAATTTCTTTTCTTATCTAGTTTAAGCCAACCTATTGCTTCCAGGGATGGGGTAATGTGATCATATTTACGAACATTGCTTACAAAACGTACACACAAATTATGAGCACGTTGAAGTTTCGTTTTGTTGTCGCTGGAGAGGTCAGTCAGTAAAATGTCAGCATAGTCAAAATAGGGAAATACAAGCGTCTGCACAAGGGACTTTTTATAAGCAAGAGGGAAGATGAACATTTATCCTTTTTAGGACATGGATAATAGAATATAATTTTCTGCAGGTTTCTGTGATTTGCAAGTCCCAGTTGAGATTATTATCCATGTGAATGGCAAGATTTTTTACCGGAGAACTGAAAGGGATATGCACTGTACTTACTTTAACGGGGGAAATGTCGAGGTGCATATATGAAAAAAATCGCTTACTTACAATTGGCTTTTAGATAAACTTGAGGTTCATTTCCGCTCTCACATAAGCCCGCCATCAGTCTCTGTCCTTATGTTAGGGTTTCGTAACAATCTGTTTTTTACGGTGATGGATTGTTAGCCCTTCGTCCAACCCCCAAGCTGGAGGACCACCCCTTATCAGCTGTTTGCGACTACTTATTCCTTATACTCGCAGCTATCCTCCATATCTGGAGGCCATCTCCCAGAACTGAAACGACAACGAGAACGAGAACTGAAATATTGTTAAAATAAATGTATTTAAATGTGAGCATTCACAATTAACTATTGTGAATGCTCACATTTCATTACATTTATTTTAACATTACTTCCGTTGTCGTTTCCGTTCTCGGTTTATTGTGAACCGGCCATTACATGAGAGAGGGATTTCAATTTCAGAGAGGAGAGGTTTGCAGAGTGAAAGTTGGAGTTGGGATTACGAACAACTGGATGTTTTTTGCGTGCTTGGATTTTATCCACACACGTGGTCCTTTCAGCTGTAAGCATGCCAGGTTGTGGGGTTAGGGGTCGCTGTTCCACTGTTTCGGCAAGGTTGCTCTGACCTAACGAACAACTGCAAGTATTGTGCGCAAGGGGACCAGAGGCTGGCATCCCTAAACACGTCGCAGCTGACTACAGCAGGTGGGCAGTGCAATCAATAAGTTAGCAGCACATTTTCGTACGGAATATTCCCATTAATAATAATTGTTTGCCGAGAGATGATTAATCCACTAGTTCATCAAACTGACGTTACGTTTCAAATTATATTTAGATTATTCGATATCACTTTCTAAATGGTATGGAAGTGGAACAGAAGGAAATTGATGCTGATGATGATGATGATGATGATGATTATTATTATTATTATTATTATTATTATTATTATTATTATTATTGTGGTATAGAAAAATATTTGGTATTCCCAAGAAACTAGTTCGATTAATTTTTTTTTACAGAAATACAATCTTAGTTCTTCCCTAAAGGACTAAAAAACTCGTGCTCAGGGAGGTATCTAAACACAAAGATAAACACAAAGATAATTTTTTGACACAAACTGGATCAAGAAAAAAAAAATTACAGGATTAAATTAAATTTAAAAATACAATTACAATTATTTTAACAATTTAAGTCATACAAATACATATACATATTAAATCAATATATATTCTTTAAAAATTAAATTCCTAACGCTATTTTTTAAATTTCTGATACTAAAATTTTCCAAATCTGGATATTTATCAATTATTTTATTGTATAACCTTGGACCAAAGTAGGCACCATGGCTCAGAGCTGTGCTTGTGAAACACTTTGGTTCCTCTAGTCGTATAAAATCGGATCTTTTAGTTCCATATTTATGATGATACAATTTGAATTTATTACGGTTTTTATGTATGAAGATTAATAAGGCAATATAATAAATCTGTTTAATTTTCAAAACATTAAAATCAGTGAACAAAAGCTCGGATGAGTAATCAATTGGTTTATTAAGGCATATTTTAATTATTCTTTTCCGAATAAGTATTAGTGGAGTGAGATTAGAATTACAAGCATTTCCCCACCCTAAAATTCCATACTGGAGAATGGATTGAAATAAAGCTAAATAAATGAGACGTAAAATATTAACTGGTAAATATGACCGAAGTATAACAAAGATATAAATTGTTTTACGTAATCTATTGCATAAATATGTAATATATTTGTTCCATCGTAAGTGTTGGTCGATCGTAATGCCTAAATACTTAACTTCTGAGGATTCGGTTAATATGGGACAATCACAATTTTGAGAAGAACAATCTGAATGATGAATTTTGAGCCTAAAGGAAGATTGAGGAGATTGAAGACCACTGGACCTTGGTGAAAATGGAACAACAGTTGTTTTGGATGTGTTTAAGGAAAGAGCGTTTGAATCAAACCACTCTTTAATTACCTGTAATCCATTATTCGCATTAATATAAGTGCCTTCCCAAGATTGTTAAAATTAAAATGTGTCTTAGTGAAACTTAACAGCAGAGTCCGTATAGGTCAGTTTCTATCTGATGCTTTTCCAATTCACTGCGGGCTAAAGCAGGGAGATGCATTGTCACCTCTACTTTTTAACTTCGCTCTAGAATATGCCATTAGGAAAGTTCAGGATAACACAGAGGGTTTGGAATTGAACGGGTTACATCAGCTTCCTGTCTATGCGGATGATGTGAATATGGTAAGAGAAAATCCACAAACGATTAGGAAAAACACGGAAATTCTACTTGAAGCAAGTAAAGCGATAGGATTGGAAGTAAATCCCGAAAAGACTAAGTATATGATTATGTCTCGTAACCAGAATATTGTACGAAATGGAACTATAAAAATTGGAGATTTATCCTTCGAAGAGGTGGAAAAATTCAAATATCTTGGAGCAACAGTAACAAATATAAATGACACTCGGGAGGAAATTAAATGCAGAATAAATATGGGAAATGCCTGTTATTATTCGGTTGAGAAGCTTTTGTCATCTAGTCTGCTGTCAAAAAATCTAAATGTTAGAATTTATAAAACAGTTATATTACCGGTTGTTCTTTATGGCTGTGAAACTTGGACTCTCACTTTGAGAGAGGAACAGAGATTAAGGGTGTTTGAGAATAAGGTTCTTAGGAAAATATTTGGGGCTAAGAGGGATGAAGTTACAGGGGAATGGAGAAAGTTACACAACGCAGAGCTGCACGCATTGTATTTTTCACGTGACATAATTAGGAACATTAAATCCAGACGTTTGAGATGGACAGGGCATGTGGCACGTATGGGCGTGCCCAGAAATGCATATAGGGTGTTAGTTGGGAAGCCGGAGGGAAAAAGACCTTTGGGGAGGCCGAGACGTAGATGGGAGGATAATATTAAAATGGATTTGAGGGAGGTAGGATATGATGGTAGAGAATGGATTAATCTTGCTCAGGATAGGGACCAATGGCGGGCTTATGTGAGGGCGGCAATGAAGCTACGAGTTCCTTAAAAGCCAGTAAGTATTATTATTATTATTATTATTATTATTATTATTATTATTATTATTGTGATATAGAAAAAAATACAAAAAAAATATAAAGGCTCAAGTATGATTCAGCCACAGGGTTTTGAGTAAAGGCAGGTCCACAATAAACCGGGAACGAGAACTAGAACGGGAAGATGAAGACGTGAACGTGAAGATTTTATATTCACAATAAACAGACCTTCAGAACTGTAGCTCCTCAGAGCGACTGCTTTCGTATCCCTTCTACTCCACCCACCTTTTCTACCAGTGTGGTCATAGCTTTCTAGTTACGTTCGGCTGTAATACCATTCATTCTCGCGGCGGCAGGTATACAATACGCCATCAAGAATTATAATGAACAGATAATAAAATCTTTAGGATTATACCTTTGGAAAGTAAGAGAAAAAAGTATGAGGGAAATAAATAAGTTAAAAGATATATAAAATAAATTTAAAAATGTACGTGTGCATATAATATAAGGAGGTTTAGTCTAAGTTGTATGTTGTTAAGTGAGTGATAGCTATATGACTGGAGGTCAATGTTGTCTTTCAACATTATAATGCACTGCAGCCAAATAAATAAATAAACACTCAATACGCATACTGCAGTTTGAAGGGAACTGGAACATTGCAAAATCTAAATCCGTGAAGGAATACTACTTCCAAATGAAATGTGAATATCATTATGTTGTCGAAGAAGACGAAAGAATTATTTATTTACTGTGTCCCATCCAATTTATTTCTACACGTCATTTCAATATTAAACGACATTTCAACAAAGCGCATATTAAGAATTACGGAATAGACAAACTTTCGGGTAAGTCCATTATTGCGAACTGTATATTGAATATTTATTTATATACTGTTAAATTAAGGACGTCACTCGTTGTGTTCATTTTGTATTGAAATGAATACTGACATTTATATTAATTTCAAGGTTTATTATTTAAATGCTACAAATTTATGTTTCCGTAGGAGATGATAGGAGGAAAGTTTTGGAAAATCTAAAGCAGGTTAGGTGCAAAGAAGTCTCAAAAAAACTACCGACAGAAAATGTAGCATAAACGTAAACCTTTAAACGACATCACGATTTATAAATTCAATGACTTTATTACAATTCTTTTTGAAAATTACAGTGCCGCCACTGATACACCTTCCACACACAAATAATGTCAACAACTCTACGCAGAAGTCGATGATCCCCAATAGAAGTGGTGTGAGACTGACATCATATTTCCTCTACAAACGGTTTCTGCAGGCCTGCAATAAACCAAGAACGGAAACGATTATGCATATCGATATGTATGCGAATAACGATATGTAAAGTCGATATTACGCATTCTGATATTATTTGTGTATAATTGACTAATGGCGTTCATTCATAAGTATAAGCCAGCCAAGATAAACACAGGTTAACCAACTTCAAAATAGGCTATTTAAGAATTCAATTTACGTGATAATCTGGCCACGTATACGCGCATATATTAAAAGTGATTCTGTACTTAATTTCTGAGTTAGTTAGAAACGAATCGTGAAGAAGAAATTATGTCACGGCCTCCTTGCTACAAAATAAATGACGACCAAATAGCTTCATGATCACAACAGAAAGAATCTAGTAGGCTGTGATCGGAAACGAGTTGTTTAATATTTCTGCTTTTTCATAACAATAAAAGTACTCTTTTAAAAATTTAGAAGGTAGAATGAAAGTTTACGGGATCATGAATTTCATTACACAAATTGTTTGCCGATTGATAAAGAATAGGCCTCATAGGAATACCAGATTCTTATCCAGTTTGCCAGAACAATTGTCCTGCAGTTAATGACGACTTAAATTCACTTAATAAATGACTAACTGAAACCGGTTTTGGTATACCAAACTTATCAATCGGGGAGGGAGAAAAAATTCATTGGATTTCGTTCCGCTCACTTCAACGTTTTTACGCTCACTGAGTGTTGGTTTCATAAATCAATCACGTAATTATTTAAGTGGCAATATTTACAGCGATCAAATTGCTACCAGTTTAGAACCTTTCATTTGCTCATCACTTACTCTGGCTTGTTCTTCTAGTAATCAATGTTTCTGTAGTTTTGACTCAAGAAGATTTCCATTCATCGGGCTGCCTTCAATCCACATGAAGTTGCTCAGTTACCGTCATTGCTTGCAGCTAAATAAACTCCTCATTATGCATACCTACATAAACACTTGTCTGTACGAACTTCCTCACGGAAATCATTCTATCTTCATATTTTTCTTGCCATCTCCACAGATTCCCGCTCTGCAAGAGAGACCTGCTTTGCGGTCTTCCTGATATTTGTAATAATATTTGTCCATGTTTATCTGAATCCTGTAATTAATTGAACTCGTGTAATTCTCTAAAATATTTTCTTATATATATATATATATATATATATATATATATATATATATATATATATATTATTACTAGACACAGGATTTTCATGCAAATGCATGTTTTATACAGGGACATAATTTTATTTTTACTTCAATTTTTATTGTACCTGAGTTTTTTAATGTACTTCACTTCAACCCCTTCTACTAATGAAGTTCAACCGTCCTCCACACAGATCCAAGACCGCATGTACAGTCATAGTAGTCTTACGGTCATAGTAAACACTACGTTCCAAAAATATTGTGAGTTTTATTTCCACTCAACAATAGGATTTTATTCTTCCAACAATAATTCCTTTCTACAATTCGCCTTAAACGCTCTCGTCAACAATTGGATCTTCACTCAACACAGTATTCGTTATAGCACTCAACTGACGGCAATGACAATTTACTTGGACTATTACGAACAACAATGAACTGTTAATCTTAACTAATATTTACAAAGCACTATTTACAAATCAGAACTATCAGTTCTCAGTTCACAGTTCTTCTAGCTCAGTCACTAGAGTTCACAGTATCTCGAACCACAGACCTTCAGAGACAGTTCACTGTACTCGAACTCAGGTCCCTCCAACTGCGGTCCACTGCACTCGAACTCAGGCCTTCGGATGCTGACACAATCGCGGACGCACACTCGAGTCGAACTCCGGTACACAAGACTGGCTTGCTTGCTCTGGCTTACTCACTGAATGGCTGAATAAACTGAAAAACTCCTCGCGTTCCTTGCGCGTGTAATTTATAACCACAGCAACGTAACCGAGAGACTTCGAATTCGCGATTTTTCCACTTCGACGGGCTTCTGGAAGAGTCGGGAAGGTACGTTCCCCATTCACTGCGTAAGTAGCAGCTGCGCGCGCAGCCTCCCCTCGCGTGTAGGCCCTTTCCCCACTTCTCTCCGCCGCGCGCCGTCCCACCTGCTCCGCGCGATCTGCTCTCTTGCGGAACGCTGGTCGTGAGTTCGAATCTCACGTCGCTGTCACAATATGTTCGCGTTTTCCAGTGTCGAAAGAGATTTCAATATTGCATCATTTTCCATTTGCCTACGTCTCATCCCGGTTTCCCCCACCAGCTTCTATTCGCCTCTCTGTAAATGCTAGTGGCTGGGCTGTCTTAGCTCTTTTCTGAGAACATTAATTTCTGTTAGGAATTGGACGTCTACGTAATATTATACCCATACAATTGTTTAAAATAATTTAAATAAAAGAGCCTCGTTAAGTAATTAACTGTCACGTGATTTCCTCCCTTTCTACGACGCTGCGACGTAACCACTTGGACGGACAGTAGATAGCATGTCTGAGTAATTTTATCTTTTGGGGTCGGGCAGAAGTGAAGATTGAATTTACAGTACGTAAGGTACTCTTTTATAGAGTAGGTACAGAATTATTTCAACATGAGTTACTAGTTACAAGGACGAAACTGGTAATTGGGATTAGGTACAATAGTCTATAGTGCGATAATATGCACATTAGAACTGAAGCCTGTATCGAAGTGAACGGCCACTATTTTAAAAAATGTGTTTAAATATCCATATTATGGTTATTTTTCAATTTAACTTCATTCTCTATATTGTACGCTAATGTGCTGTAGACAGTATAATATACATTGCATAATGAATACGTCCGCATGGAAAGCTCAGTTGGTGAGTAAAAACACACATTGTTAATACTGTACTGTATTTTGATTAAACAAAAACCTAATGAAAATTATCGAACTCAAAATCGCGATATTTCCTAATTTACGTAAATGGATGAACTACTTTTCTTCCGTCCTATACCTAGTAAAGTGATTTGTTTGTATATTACGCCATTATCATCGAACTCCAGTCGTGGAAGGGGGTGGCAAACGGAGTTTCAGGTTCTTAATCGTTGATCCAAAGGTATAGGCAGGTTAATATTAGAAATGTTAGTAAAAATAAAATGATGCCCCTGTATAAGCTTGCTACAGTTCTCAAACTTTGTAAATATTCGTTTCATTGCTTAGTGATTCGAAATATGTATACTTTTTCCGTGCATATTTGCATGTTTTGGTCTTTTTAGTGGTAAATTCATGTATAATGCATGTTTTTTTTTTAGATTTTAAGTTTAATAATGCATATTTTGAGGTTTATGTTGCATGTTATGTCCACTTTTATAGTTTCATTGCATATTTTATATTAAATCGCGTGATACTGCATTTTTATTATGTCTCGTGACCAGAATATTGTACGAAATGGAAATATAAAAATTGGAGATTTATCCTTCGAAGGGGTGGAAAAATTCAAATATATGGAGCAACAGTAACAAATATAAATGACACTCGGGAGGAAATTAAACACAGAATAAATATGGGAAATGCGTGTTTAATTACATAACGAGGTCCTTTTATTTAAGTTAAATTAGACAGCTGTATAATATTACGTAAACGTCCAATTCCTAAGAGAAATCAATGTTTACAGAAAAGAGCTAAGACAGCCCAGCTTTTACAGAGGGGCGAGCAGAAGCAGGTGGGGGAAATCGGGATGAGACGTAGGCAGATGGACAGTACCTGTGCGAAAATATGATTCAATATTGAAAGCTCTTTCGTCACTGGAAAACGCGAACATATTTCTGGAACGTACTATACTCAGTAACTCAGTACTGCTTACTATCTGCGGTCTTGGTTCTGTGTGGAGTTGGAACTTCCTTAGTAGAAGGGGTGGGAGTGAAGTACATTCAAAAACTCAGGTACAATAAAAATTGAAGTAAAAATAAAATGATGTCCCTGTACAATGACAATGTCAAGAGAATGTGAAAAGCATTTATTCTCCTGAATTTTATAAGCATTTGTGTTTAATTATACACATTGTTAATGGTGGAAATAAACATGTAGCAATTTTAATTTCTTCATTTATCCTATTGGTCGTCTTTAGGAAGTACAGTTACAGTACCGAATTGCAATGTACTACAAGATACATTTTCAGTGTCTGAAATGTAAATCTTTTTCAGTTATCTGCCAAATACAGTTTGTACGTCGCATGACGTGATGGAAACAAAACGAAAAAACCTGACATCATTGCAGTCTCTAAGAGACAGTCCTTCATTCTCGGATGACTCTAAGTCCACTAATTTGCTTTTTATATTACATAATGTTCCATATCCGTTATTTTTACATAAAATTGATTTCCACTTCTGTTTTACACGTTCATAACCGGTGTACTTGGTGTCTCATTAATTCTCTGCGTCATTTCCTCAACTAATTTGAGGCTTCCGGCATCTCTTGCTCTGACTTTCCTAACCGTGTAATAGTTTCAGACAGAGTTTGAAAATAGGTTTGTATGAAAACCGAATTATTCGTCAGAACCTTCAAATCCAGAGCGTTTTCCTTTGCGTATTTGTTGGCATTCATTCTACAGTACCCCCACCCACTGTACGCTTTACCACTATACTCAGTACGCCGTTATGCGCATTTCCCACTAAACTGCTCTATTGGGTCCGATGTCTCGAAACCTGCATATAACAATGAACGAAATATTTACTTTTGGTACTAAATAATTTGTTTTGTCCACAGAACTCACACTTTGCAATAAATCAAAACGAAACTATGATCAGAACTACTTTAGAGGCTCTCTCTACAATCTACTTCAGTTTGAGTCCTCTAGGTAGCAGCAAAAATTAGAAACAAAAAATGTTCAAAGGTAAACTATGTTAAAGGTACAACAGCCTGCAGTAACACTTGCAAAGAATTTCTTCAAAATTGTTTTTACATTTTTTAAAATAATTCCGTGAATGTGAGCAAACATCAGACGAATTCGAGGCTGGTTCTAACAGTTGTCTCGTACAAGCTTTCGCACTATTAATTAACACTTCTGAAGATGGAAAGCAATTAGCGCTAACGAGTTATGTATCTCACCTAATTATCTAATTGAATTTCGTTCCTACGTTGCCGTATTCTGAGTGTGTGTGGGGACTAGAAGAGGAGGCGTGGAAGCTAATACTAGTTATCTACGTTCATTAATAATAATGGTTGAGTTTGGAAAAAAAGGACTAGAAGGAATTTTAGTAGCATTCCACGACAATTTCTGACAAATGTTTTCAGCTTCTGAAATTAATGTCTTTGTGTAGCAGTAGGAACGCATTGCACGAGATTAATGTGACTCGAGAAATTATCGGTTTGATGACGGTGGTAATCATTGAGTTTCTAGTCACAGAGGGATGGTTAGCTACTCAAGGAAGACCTTGATCCAATTACTTAATTGGTTATTAAATTGTCGTTAAGCGTGCATTTCTGTGTTCCAATGTGCTATTCCTCCGTCTGTGTTCTGTAATTACTTTCACCACAGTGCAGTGCCTACAGTGGTAAGGAGAAATTGAGTGGGTGTTTATGTAGAAAGAAATTTTGACTTGCTCAGAGAGAAAGAGAAATTAACAAAATGATATCTATGTCTGAAGTATTTTCTTCTTGCATTGCTTACCAGAGGTCTGCATCGGACGTTTTCGCTCGAGCGCCAAGTAGTTCATAGCATAATCTGATAGGTAGCGCACATGCATGATGGGTAAAATTATCGCGAGCGATAAATCCTCGAACGGTATAAGCCGAGCGTTAGACATTCGTTCTTGTTACAGTGATGAACTGTGTAGTAATATCATAGATGTTTATCATTTCAAAACTTTGCAGTGTTTAACTAACCTCTCCATAGGACAACTACAAACTTTGCTTTAAAATGTACACAGGAGTGATTTTGTTTTTGCCATATCTGATAAATGTTATTGAATGTAAATGTAATTATTATAAACGGAGAACACAATCACGATAATGCAAGAAATATATCAAGTTTTCTAGTAATAAAAATAATAATAATAATAATAATAATAATAATAATAATAATAATAATAATAATAATAATAATAGTAACTAGTGTATCAATCTTTGCGTCTGTAACAGTTATGCAGCATGATTATGCATTTTATTATATTTTCTCTGTACTAATATTATTATTAATTTACTACTATATAATAATATTTTATAAAACTTTTCTACATTGTCGCAGTAGGCCCTATATAGGCGGAACACTATGTATGGACCTATCATATTATAGGGTAAACTGTATAGTGATTGACCACTTAAGCTAATGAATAATAAAACAATGAAATAGCGGAAAACGGTGGTAACTTATTGAGAGAATTTTAAAGGCATTGGGTCAAGTGAAGATTCAGAAACAAATCAAAATCAATAAACAAAAGAAAAAATAAAATTTTAATGCAAAGATAAATTAAATAAACACAACAAGTCCACTTTTACAGTTATTGACCGTCTACTGCACAGTTATTGACCACACGCTTATTAGTGATTGACCGTCTGCTGCACAGTTATTGAATACTCATTTATTAGTGATTGAACAACACATTTTCACAATTTTCACTTTTTTCTTGTCTGTTTCGTTTCTCTTCTTCTGATCTTTCTCATTAAGAACTATTCGTCACCGGCGTAGCTCTGTCGGCAAAGGTGTTTGCCTGCCGATCCGAAGTTTCGTTCGGGCGCGGGTTCAATTCCAGCTTGGGCTGATTACCTGGTTGGGTTTTTCCGAAGTTTTGCCCAACCGTAAGGCAAATTTCAGGTAATCTATGACGAATCCTCGGCCTCATCTCGCCAAATACCATCTCGCTACCATCAATCCCATCGACGCTAAATAACCTCGTAGTTGATACAGTGTCGTTAAATAACCAAGTTAAAAAAATAAGAAAAGAACTCTTCTCGCTGCCTTTTCTTTCATTTCTTATTCGCTTCCTTCCTTCTCTTGCCTCTTCTTCCATTTTTCTCTTTTGTGCCTTATCAGAAGCAAGTGTGTGTCATTTCTCTGATGTTATTACAAATGGCTTCACCCAGCACTGGTCGATGACCAAAGAACACTTTTCCTTCAACGGGATATTTGCTTCTGGATGCAAACTTCTTGGCAGCTTCATTTAAATCAAATCCACTGTGGACAGGTTCTGTAGCGTTTCGTAAAGCTTCCCCTGTATAATGCACTTTACCTGGCTTAGGCATTATAATATAGTATCAGTCCTGTAAAAATCCCCATCATTTAACCGATAACATATATAGAATTGGAGCAAATTGGTCATTATTCTAACAAATAATTTATGAACGACCAATCACTGTAGTTTGCGGCCATTCACTTTATAGTGATTGACCACGGGGCATTTTTATGTCATATAAAAACTTTTACAAAATAATATTCTGTGGACGGAAACCTTATACCTTTTCTCACACTGTGAGTGTAAAAACGAGCACCAGAATTTATGTATCCTTTGCAGAATAAATAAATTATTGGATGCATTATTCTTAGCAATTTCTCTAGTTACTTACACTTGTTTAGGTTCAGCTGCATTTCCAATCGATTTCAGTCCTCTCAGACAACAGACACTAACTCAGTGGGATGAACAGCGACTACTAACCACAAATAAGGGTTGTTACTAGAGGTATATGCAGCAAAAAGTGAAATCACGATCGCGGTTTATTCACAATATACTTGAAAAAAGGAACCGGTCAATCACCGTATACTGGTCAATAACTACCTAGTTTACCCTATTATGAGGTAAATCAAATATTGAATAATTATTAATTAGCAATAATAACTGTATATCGAAGTTTTCATACTATTTTATTTATAACTTCATGTTCCTGTTTTGGTACGTTCCATTAAACGTTTGTCATAAATGCAGAAAATAAAGCCTTATTTTTACCGTGTGAGCAAAACATATGTGTATCTTACCTGTCGCCTTCCATACAAGATAAGACATGTCGGTGAGATGACCTTGTACTGTGCTTCTATTTATTACGAGCGCATCACGACCGATCTTATCTCGCTCGAGGGTGCGACATTCGACCGAGTTCAAGCGAGCGATTTAACTCCAATGCAGCACTCTGCTGCTTACAGTGATAAGGATTAGACCTATTGGCCTGTCCCATCTTCTGTAGAGAGAGATTCTTCTCAGGTTGTCTATATCCTCTGGGTTTACACTAATATGTTTTGGCAATCTATTCTGTTGCATTCTACATACATAGTGATACCTGTTTCTTCCTTATTCGTTTATGTTTTTGTTATTATTATTATTATTATTATTATTATTATTATTATTATTATTATTATTATTATTATTATTATTATATACATATGTGTATTATGTAGAAGAGTTATATGAGACTAGGAATCATCCGGATGACTTAGTTATATAAGCTGAAAAAGCTGTATCAAAAGACGAAAAAAGAATTTCCTATTTTAAGCGAAGAAGTTGAACTAGCGCTTAAGGAAATGAAGAATGGGAAAGCAACAGGAGTTGAAGTAATCCCCATTGAATTAGTGGAATGCTTGGGTGAAGACAAGAGGAAATTTTATCATTATGCAACGGAATATATGAGCAAGGCGAATGGTCTGAAGATTTTACGGAGACAATGTTGATCCCATTACCAAAGAAAAATAATGCAAGAAATGCAAGAACTTCAGGACTGTAAGGCCCGATTGTATAAACCATTTAATCTTAGATCAGAGGTTAAATTGATCCTTGTTTCAGCTGAACTTGGAATTTTGTGTTGTATAAAGTCTAATCTGAGATTAATTTGTCTCAAACTAAAGTCAACTTTGACTGAAGAAATTTCTCCGATTAAGTTAGATGATCCAAGTTCAGTTATTTCTTTTCTGTTTGAAATATACGAGTGACAGATTGTGCAAATAAAATATCCATTATTATTAATATTAATAGATATGTTAGGTACATTTATATATATATATATATATATATATATATATATATTCAGTTGGTAGAGCAGCTGGCTACGGACTGGAAGGTCCGGGGTTCGATCCCAGGTGGTGACAGGATTTTTTCTCGTTGCCAAACTTTCAGTACGGCCCCGAGGTTCACTCAGCCTCCTATAAAATTGAGTACCGGGTCTTTCCCGGGGTAAAAGGCGGTCAGAGCGTGGTGCCGACCACACCACCTCATTCTAGTGCCGAGGTCATGGAAAGCATGGAGCTCTACCTCCATGCCCCCAAGTGCCTTCATGGCATGTTACGGGGATACCTTTACCTTTTATATATATATATATATATATATATATATATATATATATATTTCAATTTCTTGCCTTAATGCACAAACATTCTTATATTTTATAAGGCTCTATCGTGTTCAGCAGTATCAAATAACATAACCTATAATTATATTATGCTTATAACAACCATTAATTATTAATGGATATGATAGGTACATTCATAAATGTTCAATTAACTGTATTACTAAACGAAAATTGTCGTTTTATAAAGCTTTATTATGTTTAGCAGTATCAAACACCATAACATGATAACAACTCGGAGAACAGTTAACCTTCTTCTTATTGTCCGCCATTATTTACATTGAAAAAAAAAAACAGTGTCTCCAACAGAGTGTAATACGGAAAGTCGCCAAAAAGTAGTTGTAAAGTCGCTAGATTTCTCATTATCAACAAAGAAAGATTAAATTTTGTCACTATGGGGTGCTAAAAAGGTCACTAAATCCCTATTTAAGCAATATAAAAGTTAAAAGAAATTGTTGTTGAAAAAGAGTTAAAATCGCTAGATTGGCAACATTGAACAAACCTGTATAACATGGTCCGCGCATCACGTATTTCACCTGTTTATGCGATGTTGCCAAATCCTTTTCACGTGAACTTAGATTGCATTTGAACCAAGGTAATTTGATCGCAGAAAAATTTTATACAATAGAAGAAGTATCTGAACTCGGTTTACTTTTCGATCTTCGATCAAAGTTGATATTTAGTCAGGGAGTTTTATACATCGCACTCGGTGAACATTCTCTTGCGAATACTGAATCGATGTTTATATTCTAAGATGGAAGAACAGTTGGAAGAAGAGCAGTTTGGCTTCAGAAAGGGAAAAGGTACGAGAGATGCAATTGGACTGCTACGGAGAATCGGTGAAAGGTACCTAGAGAAGAATAATGCAGTGTATGTAGTATTTGTTTGACCTAGAAAAGGCTTTTGACAGAGTGGATTGGAATAAACTGATGGGGATCTTACAGAAAATTGGCGTGGATTGGAAAGAAAGAAGACTGTTCAGTAATCTTTGTATGAAACAACGAGTGAAAGTCGGGATAAGAGAAGAAATGTCAGAAGGGTTCAACATCTACTTGGAGGACTTAGTAAAGAACTGTTTTCAGAACAAGGGAGTAGTGATAGTAGGAGGAAGAAGAATAAAGTGCATAAGATTTGCTGATGATATGGCGTTGTTAGCAGAAGAGGAAATGATACTAAAGGATATGCTGTGAGCAGAATGGGATGAAGATTAATGCAAATAAAACGAAGAGCATGGTCATGCCTGCAGAAATATAACTTCTGTATGGAGCACATGAATCAACCAGTTAGAACGAACTGAGGCAAGTGGTGGGACTGATGTCATTTGGAGTATAAAAACTGGAACATGATTACATATAGTTTGTAACTACATTAAAACCAGTGCTACCCCATTATGCCTTGTAATTGCAATTCTACCCACCGTTTACATATTATATCTTCGTATCTGTTTGACCGTGTGTGACTCCCGGTTCCAAAATGAGGCAGCTAGCTACCTTACTTCCTGTCATTTCTTACACAGGCGTTTTACGTGCAGTCAAACAAAACTAGGGTGGGTCCACTGAAACCTCACGACGCGTGAAAAAGGTTTAATCGGTTGCTTTTGAATTGATGCTCCAGGTGTTTGATCCATTCACATGTAGTTCGCGTGATTTTTCATGATGTGAATGAATTTTTTTATTAACAGTTATTTAAGTTTATAGCCTGCATTATGTTTCAATGGTGAAAGGACTTTTTTCTTCCGGTTAGACTTTTTTTCGACCCAATAACACCTTCCTTATTATTCAGCCTGTTGTGCGACATGGAAAGGAAGTTACAAAGGTTTTAGTGTTGTTCGGATTCCTCTAACATACACGACTTCTGTGTAGAAAGCCCGGTGCACGACCTTCGGCCACTAATTTTGTGCCGGAACACTTTTAACGGAATGTACAGAAGTAGGTTAGAGGCTGAGTACTTCTGACTTACCCGGAGTTAGTATGGCATCTATCTCACAAGAATGGGGGCTTGCAAAACGCCAATTCATATAAACTTAGAAATGAAAAGTATGAGAGGATATATCTACAGCATGAGTTAATATAGTACTCCATAAATTGGTAATTATAAATAATTATTTATTATCTAAAGAAATTTTCTATATTTCTTTCATCATGAGTTAAATTAAATATCCTATAAATCTAAAATCTATGAATATTTACTAATTATTATGAAAGCAGGTTTTCTACTCGTATACTACTTTCGGTGTGAGTTAAATTAAGCATCCTGTAAGTTGACAATCTGTATATCTTTCGGCATGAGTTACGTGAAGTATTCTGCAGGTATAAATCAACAATCTATAGATATTTACTAATTATCAAAGCAGGTTTTCTTTACTGTGTAAATGAACACTATAGATATTTACTAATTATGAAAGCAGGTTTTCTTTATTTCCTTCAGTGTGAATTAAATTAAGCATCCTATAAGTTGAAAGAGTAATGGAATGGAGAAAAATTCTCTCCGGCGCCGGGATTTGAACCCGGTTTTTCAGCTCTACGTACTGACGCTTTATCCACTAAGCCACACCGGATTCCACCCCGGCGTCGGAAGAATCGTCTCAGTTTCAAGTTCCAACCCTTGGGTTCCCTCTAGTGGCCGCCCTCTGCACTACGTCATAGATATCTATGAACCTAGGACCGAAGTCCACATATGTGCTGAGGTACACTCGTAATGAGTGACTTGTTGGCCGGGACCCGGCGCCGGAGAGAATTTTTCTCCGTTCCATTACTCTTTCATCGTATGATGACGCAGAATATCTGCATGGAAATATCATATGTACTTCGGTACATTAAAATATATATATATATATATATATATATATATATATATATATATATATATATGTATATATATATATCTTATAAGTTGACAACCTGTATGTCGTTCAGCATGAGTTACGTGAGGTATTCTAGAGGTATAAATCAACAATCTAGGAGAGCAGGTTTTCTTTCACTGCGAGTTAAATTAAGCATCCTATAAGTTGACATTTTGTAGCTATATCTTAGAGCGGGGAAATGTAAATTCGTCCGAAACTGACAATCACATCGCATTTCGAAGGTGTGACATTTTAATCGAACATGTAAATTCGTCCGCCTAGCGTTTATTTCTTTCCGTTAGTAACATGTAAATTCGTCCGCCTAGCGTTTATTTCTTTACATTAGTAACATGTAAATTCGTCCGCCTAGCGTTTATTTCTTTACATTAGTAAGATGTAAATTCGTCCGCCTAGCGTTTATTTCTTTAAATTAGTAACATGTAAACTCGTCCGCCAAACGTTTATTTCTATACATTAGTAACATGTAAACTCGTCCGCCTAGCGTTTATTTCTTTACATTAGTAACATGTAAACTCATCCGCCAAACGTTTATTTCTATACATTAGTAACATGTAAACTCGTCCGCCTAGCGTTTATTTCTTTAAATTAGTAACATGTAAATTCGTCCGCCTAGCGTTTATTTCTTTACATTAGTAACATGTAAACTCGTCCGCCTAGCGTTTATTTCTTTACATTAGTAACATGTAAACTCGTCCGCCTAACGTTTATTTCTTTACATTAGTAACATGTAAACTCGTCCGCCTAGCGTTTATTTCTTTACATTAGTAACATGTAAACTCGTCCGCCTAGCGTTTATTTCTTTACATTAGTAACATGTAAACTCGTCCGCCTAACGTTTATTTCTTTACATTAGTAACATGTAAACTCGTCCGCCTAGCGTTTATTTCTTTACATTAGTAACATGTAAACTCGTCCGCCTAGCGTTTATTTCTTTACATTAGTAACATGTAAACTCGTCCGCCTAGCGTTTATTTCTTTACATTAGTAACATGTAAACTCGTCCGCCTAGCGTTTATTTCTTTACATTAGTAACATGTAAACTCGTCCGCCTAACGTTTATTTCTTTACATTAGTAACATGTAAACTCGTCCGCCTAGCGTTTATTTCTTTACATTAGTAACATGTAAACTCGTCCGCCTAGCGTTTATTTCTTTACATTAGTAACATGTAAACTCGTCCGCCTAACGTTTATTTCTTTACATTAGTAACATGTAAACTCGTCCGCCTAGCGTTTATTTCTTTACATTAGTAACATGTAAACTCGTCCGCCTAGCGTTTATTTCTTTACATTAGTAACATGTAAACTCGTCCGCCTAGCGTTTATTTCTTTACATTAGTAACATGTAAACTCGTCCGCCTAGCGTTTATTTCTTTACATTAGTAACATGTAAACTCGTCCGCCTAACGTTTATTTCTTTACATTAGTAACATGTAAACTCGTCCGCCTAACGTTTATTTCTTTACATTAGTAACATGTAAACTCGTCCGCCTAGCGTTTATTTCTTTACATTAGTAACATGTAAACTCGTCCGCCTAACGTTTATTTCTTTACATTAGTAACATTTAAACTCGTCCGCCTAACGTTTATTTCTTTACATTAGTAACATGTAAACTCGTCCGCCTAACGTTTATTTCTTTACATTAGTAACATTTAAACTCGTCCGCCTAACGTTTATTTCTTTACATTAGTAACATGTAAACTCGTCCGCCTAACGTTTATTTCTTTACATTAGTAACATGTAAACTCGTCCGCCTAGCGTTTATTTCTTTACATTAGTAACATGTAAACTCGTCCGCCTAGCGTTTATTTCTTTACATTAGTAACATGTAAACTCGTCCGCCTAGCGTTTATTTCTTTACATTAGTAACATGTAAACTCGTCCGCCAAACGTGTATTTATTAACATTGGCAACATAGCAGCCATTTCAGAAAGTTGAAGTAGCAATACATTCTGAAATTAAGTTCATATGGCCACATACCGAACTCATAGGTTGTCGACTTCACATTTCACAAGTCTGGTGGCGAAATATTCAACATCTTCGATTATCTGTAGAATACAAGAGGCTTAATAAGACTGATACAGGGAAATTGTTAGGATATTGCTTGGGCCTCGTCTACTTCGAATCTGAGGATGTGGGCGAAGGTTTTGGGATTGACCTGTCATCAGTACGACGAGAAGATGAACGGCTAATAAAATTTTCTGACTATTTGGTTGATAATTACATATCAGAAGATGCTACATTCCCTCCTTACATACGGACTAACTCCAATAGCGTTTCCTACACAACTAACGCATGTACACATTTACACATTTATAAATATTTATTTTTTATTTATTTATTTAAATTTAAATATACAGAATAAAGAATATAATTACAAAACAAACAATAGAAATAGAAATAAAATAATACAAGCAATATAAAAAGAAGATACAGTAGTATTAACAAAATTTGAGACCGAATGAGCAGCGCTCGTGCTCGGTCGCAGTTCAGATATAATATTAAAATAAAAAAATAATAATAATAATAAAATAAGTAAAATAAAATAGGAACTAAAATATAATTACAGGGGCATTGGAATTATATAATATAATATTAACACTAGAGAAGAATAATATCGCACGTGAAAAGTAGGACTAATTTATATTTCAAAATTATAGAATACAAATATAATATAGGTTGATTAATTCATACACATAGGCTATAAATTTATTTAATCAAATTGAAGATATTAACACGTTTCTAATTTTCTTGTTATATGTTAGTGGGTTACATGTTAGAAGTTCTGGGTGTAATTTAGTTAAAGCATTGTACAACCGAGGGCCAAAATTAATGCTATGCTTTAGACCAGCAGATGTGAGACATTTAGGTTCTACTAATGTTGAATTAATATTTCGTCTTGTGTCATAATTGTGTGTCTGTAATACAAACTTATTACGATTTTTATGATAAAATTTTAACAGCGTATACTTATAAATTTGTTCAATATTAAATACATTAAATTCAGAATAAATTAATTTAGTTGGATAATCGAAACGTTTCTTCAAACAAATTTTAATTATTCGTTTTTGTAGTAAATTTAACGGAATAAGGTTAATTTTTGTACTTCCACCTCAAACAATTATACCATATTGAATGATAGACTGAATAATGGCCAAATAAACATTTCGTAGAACTCTAATAGGTAAGTAGCATCGAAGAATATTTACATGCAAATTTCAACAAGAACTGCTCATCCAAACATTTACGTTTGTATCAACGTTTTAAAAGAATTCAGACAGAAACATACATCAAGCTACAAAGTATAAATACACAGAGAATAATTAAACTGGCTACCAGGAATAAGCAACTGCGTATAGGCCTATGCAGAGTCCTAGAAAATTATAAAGCAGGGAATTTGTCCATGGTAGATTTTATTAAAATTACTTCTTCCATGAGAAACATTTTTAAACATGCTACTTGCCAGTCCTAAGCCTGGATAAAATGGGAAGGAAAATATTCTCTTTAGCATTCGGGCGAGTTTACATTTCCATGATACTGACATTAAGTAGGTATGCGGACGAGTTTACACTTCCATGATACCGATATTTAATAGGAATGCAGACGAGTCTACATGTTAGATTAGGCCTATAGATAATTATTTCCATCGGACGAATTTACATTTCCCCCTTTGAGCATGAGTTACGTGAAGTATTCTGCAGGTACAAATCAACAATCTATAGATATTTAAAATTATGAAAGCAGGTTTCTATATTTCTGTCAGTATGAGTTAAATTAAGAATCCTTAAGTTGACAATCTATATCAGCATGAGTTACGTGAAGTATTATAGAGTTATAAATCAACAATCTATAGATATTTAAAATTATGAAAGCAGGTTTCTATATTTCTGTCAGTGTGAGTTAAATTAATAATACTTAAGTTGATAATCTATATCAGCATGAGTTACGTGAAGTATTATAGAGTTATAAATCAACAATCTATAGATATTTAAAATTATGAAAGCAGGTTTCTATATTTCTGCCAGTATGAGTTAAATTAAGAATCCTTAAGTTGACAATCTATATCAGCATGAGTTACGTGAAGTATTATAGAGTTATAAATCAACAATCTATAGATATTTAAAATTATGAAAGCAGGTTTCTATATTTCTGTCAGTGTGAGTTAAATTAAGAATCCTTAAGTTGACAATCTATATCAGCATGAGTTACGTGAATTATTATAGAGTTATAAATCAACAATCTATAGATATTTAAAATTATGAAAGCAGGTTTCTATATTTCTGTCAGTGTGAGTTAAATTAAGAATCCTTAAGTTGATAATCTATATCAGCATGAGTTACGTGAAGTATTATAGAGTTATAAATCAACAATCTATAGATATTTAAAATTATGAAAGCAGGTTTCTATATTTCTGCCAGTATGAGTTAAATTAATAATCCTTAAGTTGACAATCTATATCAGCATGAGTTACGTGAAGTATTATAGAGTTATAAATCAACAATCTATAGATATTTAAAATTATGAAAGCAGGTTTCTATATTTCTGTCAGTATGAGTTAAATTAAGAATCCTTAAGTTGACAATCTATATCAGCATGAGTTACGTGAAGTATTATAGAGTTATAAATCAACAATCTATAGATATTTAAAATTATGAAAGCAGGTTTCTATATTTCTGTCAGTGTGAGTTAAATTAAGAATCCTTAAGTTGATAATCTATATCAGCATGAGTTACGTGAAGTATTATAGAGTTATAAATCAACAATCTATAGATATTTAAAATTATGAAAGCAGGTTTCTATATTTCTGTCAGTATGAGTTAAATTAATAATCCTTAAGTTGACAATCTATATCAGCATGAGTTACGTGAAGTATTATAGAGTTATAAATCAACAATCTATAGATATTTAAAATTATGAAAGCAGGTTTCTATATTTCTGTCAGTGTGAGTTAAATTAAGAATCCTTAGGTTGATAATCTGTATCAGCATGAGTTACGTGAAGTATTATAGGGTTATAAATCAACAATCTATAGATATTTAAAATTATGAAAGCAGGTTTCTATATTTCTGTCAGTCTGAGTTAAATTAATAATCCTTAAGTTGATAATCTATATCAGCATGAGTTACGTGAAGTATTATAGAGTTATAAATCAACAATCTATAGATATTTAAAATTATGAAAGCAGGTTTCTATATTTCTGTCAGTGTGAGTTAAATTAAGAATCCTTAAGTTGATAATCTATATCAGCATGAGTTACGTGAAGTATTATAGAGTTATAAATCAACAATCTATAGATATTTAAAATTATGAAAGCAGGTTTCTATATTTCTGTCAGTATGAGTTAAATTAATAATCCTTAAGTTGACAATCTATATCAGCATGAGTTACGTGAATTATTATAGAGTTATAAATCAACAATCTATAGATATTTAAAATTATGAAACCAGGTTTCTATATTTCTGTCAGTATGAGTTAAATTAATAATCCTTAAGTTGACAATCTATATCAGCATGAGTTGCGTGAAGTATTATAGAGTTATAAATCAACAATCTATAGATATTTAAAATTATGAAAGCAGGTTTCTATATTTCTGTCAGTATGAGTTAAATTAATAATCCTTAAGTTGACAATCTATATCAGCATGAGTTACGTGAAGTATTATAGAGTTATAAATCAACAATCTATAGATATTTAAAATTATGAAAGCAGGTTTCTATATTTCTGTCAGTATGAGTTAAATTAAGAATCCTTAAGTTGACAATCTATATCAGCATGAGTTACATGAAGTATTATAGAGTTATAAATCAACAATCTATAGATATTTACTAATTATTAAAGCAGGTTTTCTATATTTCTTTCAGTATGAGTTAAATTAAGCATCCTGTAAGTTGTAAATATAACACTAACATTATAGCCTCAGAGATAAGAACTTTAATAATGAAAAGTGTCGTCCATATTTGTATAACTTGGGTCAGAGGGCATAATAATAATAATAATAATAATAATAATAATAATAATAATAATGATAATAATAATGATTTATTTTAGCTGGCAGAGTTAAGGCCGTAAGGCCTTCTCTTCCACTCAACCAGCAGAAAGTGTATATACATATGCATGAACTTGCAAAGAATTCAACAATTTGATTTAGATGAGAGTTACATGTATACAAGAGTTATTTACGAATTAAACAACAAAATACTATGAACTATTAATTAAACACTGAAATAAACTGTGTAGCAGAATTAAACTAAAATACATAGAATGTTAATATATTTCAAATGATATTAGATAATAGAAAGAGATTATTATGAGACAATTTTGAAAATGCAGCACAATCAGGATGATGTCTAAAGAAAAAAGCAACAGTGTAGTCAGTAATATTTTAAATCAGTATGATTGGAGTGAAATGCTAATAAGGTTATCTTTTAAGCTGTTCTTAAAGGTGTTTGTTGTCTTGCAGCCCCTAATACTTTGTGACAAGGAATTCCAATGACGCGAGGTGCATACTGGGATAGTTGGAAATGAGAGAGCCGACGAATTGGCAAAGATGGCAGCCAACTCTGATGTGCCATTGTCGTACAATTTATGTCCGATATCATATATCAAAAAAGTAGCCAAAGAACATTATATGCAAGAATGGAAGGAAAGATGGGTCAATAGTGATAAGGGAATTCTTACAAAAGAGCTGTATTTTCCAACGGTCTATGATCGTAATAAATGTAAAGTAATAACGCCAAATTTCGTACTGACACAGTTTTTGACTGGGCATGGAAAATTCGGGGAATACTTAAATAGATTCCATATTAAAGACGATGCAACTTGCATTTGTGGGGAGGAATCTCAAGATGTCAAACATGTATTGTATGATTGTCCAGTCTTTTGCCGTGAAAGATACGAGCTTTAGTTGTTACTGAACACTTTAAATTATACGTTTACCAAACCATTAACCAAATACTTACCAACTCCAAATCATATAAGTATTTCATGTCCTTCTTGAATAGAATATTCGTCAAACTGTAAAATGTTATATTATTCCGGGGGAAAAAATCGTATTAGTTCTAATCAACTATAATGAAACTCTTCAATTTCGCATACTATAATATTGTACTATTAGTTTTAATTTTTATTTTAATTAGGCATTTGATTTCTAATTTTGAGCCATTTCTTGTAATACCTGATTATTGCCAATTGTTGTTAGGCCTACTAAATAATGTATTTAATTCGTAAATTTTAAGCCATCTCTTAGTATAGCTATTTATTGCCTCTAAAATAACATGTTTAATAGCTATTATTTATATATATATATATATATATATATATATATATATATATATATATATATATATATATACAGGGTGCGTCAGAAAGAACGGATGGATTTCACATGGCAAGAAAATTGTAAAGATTCATCAAATCAAAAATTTATTGTTATCAACATATTCACCAATACATGCAGTTTATTTATGTAAAACAACATTATCCATATGATGTCCTTGGCTTTCAATACAGGCATCGAGGCATTTTCTGATGTTCGCCATCACTTTCACAGTCATAGCTGGTGCAATTGCCACGATTTCTTCACGAATCGCTGTCTTCAGTTCGTCCAGTGTATGTGATCGATGTTTACAAACTTACGCCTTCAAATGGTCCCAAAGAAAGAAGTCGCAGGGCGCGAGATCTTACCGTAGCCTCGGACAATCTCAGTGCAATAGAATTTCGTCCAGGTGATTTCTTCTTTAATGTTGAACCTGTGATACGAAATGAAGCCACCCACCGCAAAATTGTATTCCGAGTTGGAATCCTAGCGTGACATCCGATGTCGAAATGAGTCCTGAGTGGCGATCACAGACTCTTCATTTTTCAAAAATGTCTCTACGATGAAAGCACGTTGTACGTCAGACCAACACCATGTTTCAACTGAAATTGCATTCTATGGCTGACCCAACAGTCGTGGTCCCCCTCACTATATCTCTCTCCTCGTTGCGTATCGATAGTTTGAAATCCATCCGTTCTTTCTGACGCACTCTTTTATATATATATATATATATATATATATATATATATATATATATATATATTTCTTCCTATAACCATTAGATATAAATATAGAGACATGCCTTGAGGCTTTATGAAACGATCCATTCTTTCATTAAGGTGCATTCTTGTACATAACCTTGACCACAATTTTGTATGATAATTGTATTATTGTTTATTGCTTATAAAATATGTATTTTGATACCAACTATAACCCTAATATACCTCAGGGTGAAATAGGGTTTATTAAATTGGATAAAAGAAAAGTTGACAATCTGAATATCTTCCAGTATGAGTTAGCTAATTATTCTGCAGCAGTTTATAATTAAACAGTCTATAGATATTTACTAATTATGAAATCAGGTTTTCTATGTTTCTTTCAGTGTGACTTAAATTAGTCTGTAAGTTCACTACTTCAGTTTCAGTTAAATGAAATATTCTGTAAATCGACAATTTATGAATTATTAGTCAATTAATCAAACGGGTTTCCTGTACTTGTTTCATCACGAGTTAAATTAGTGTTTTGTTTTGTTTGTCGACAATCTATGTGAATAATAGTAATTATCAAGGTAGGTATTCTGTATTTGCATCACCATAAGTTAAATTAAGTATTCTGTAAATTGACGAACTATATTTCTTTCAGCATGCTTTTAATTAACTATCCTGTAAACCGACACTTAATTATTTAATTAATAATTAATCGTTATCAAAGCAGGTATTTTAAATTCCTTATTCTATATAGCAGATTTAATTATTTTTTTATATTTATTTATTTTTATTTATTCATTTCTTTAAATTTAAATATACAGAATAAAGAATATAATTACAAACAAACAAGGGAAATAGAAATAAAATAATACAAACAATATAAAACAGGAGATACAGTAGTATTAACAAAATTTGAGACCGAATGAGCAGCGCTCGTGTTCGGTCGCAGTTCAGATATAATATTAATAGGCCTATAAGAGAATATAAAATAAAAAAAAATAGGAAATAGAATTTAAATTACAGTTACAGAAATTATATAATACAATATTAATATAAGAGAAATATAGAAAATAAAAAAAAAAATAATACAAAAAATAAATGAGTAAAATAAAATAGGAACGTAAATTTAAATTACAGCGGCAATGGAATTATATCTATACTAATAATAAATCTGCAGCCGAAATTTTTCTGGTAATTTTCGATTTTCCAAAAATAATTGGTCCTAACATACATAATTAACCACCCTGAAACCGAAAATCGCTTTTTTTGAAATTTTTGTTTGTATGTCTGTCTGTATGTTTGTTACCTTTTCACGCGATAATGGCTGAACGGATTTCGATGAAAATTGGACAGCAACAATCGAAAGCTATGAAAGATAGCCTACAGATAATGTTTCTGCGTTTCTATGAAGTAATATCGGAAGCTAAATTAACCGATTTGTATAATTAATTATTAATTCACCATTGGAAAGTGTAGTTTCTCTAGATGGACATAATGCTATAATGTTATTACAGTAACTTCTGAGTGAATCGAGGACAGGTAAGATTAAAATAGATTCTTATGCACAGAAAACTTGATAGGCTATTCTGTATATTCGTTTCCTGTATTTCCTAAACTAATTTTTATGACCAAATGAGTGGTCTCTGGATCAAAATGATCCCATTTTAATTTTTTAATTCAATCTAAATTAAGTAACATAATAAACGATTTATCCTTCTGTCAAACAGGAATGTTCCCTGGATCAAACGTCCTATTTTAATTATATAATTACTTTATATTTATTTCTAACTGGAGCGCACGGGTACGGCTAGTAATATAATATAATATTAACACTAGAGAAGAATAATATCGCACGTGAAAAGTAGGACTATATATATACGCGTATATATTTTTAAAATTATATATTTTATTATTATATATTATTCTATAAGTGTATTAAAAAAGTCTGCAAATAAATACAATAAAACATCTCGCTGTACTCTGCTGTGAAAGAAGCCATAGTGTAGCCCTATAGAAGCGAGGACCAACATCCCACTCAGTTTTTGACATGCATTATGGAATTATAATTTCTTCACAGCAAGCTGAAAACAACCTTCCTTCCTCTCTCTTTCTATTTGGCTCTGTGGTGTCGTTAAGTTTGAAATATTTATATCCTGTAGCCGGTTGTATAATTACAAATTACACTTCCCGTTTCCTTGGATGTACACCGTCATAAGTCTCCTAGTGGACATCCCTTGAGGGGCTTCAACTTTGAGTCATCTGAGTAGCCGAGTTGCCCACGGAGGCGAGCGCTCTTGTGAAATCTCGGTCGAGCATGTGCATAATATTAATACACTCTCGACACCTGCAGCGAACGATGAGGCAATCTGCTTTTTTCTTATGGAAGAGCTAATCATTCTCTATTCGTGGCTGTTAATACACTGAGTGCATCCATCCGGAACCTTTGGTATGTTAACAATACCCAGAGTTTGAGTGTGCTGTTAAGCTTCTATGTACAGGGACATCATTTTATTTTTACTAATATTTCTAATATTAACCTGGCTATACCTTTGGATTAAACGGAAACGCCGTTTGCTATCCCCTTCCACGACTGGACTTCGATGATACTGGCGTAAAATGCAAACAAATCACTTTACTAGGTACAGGAGGGAAGAAAAGTAGTTCATCCATTTACGTAAAGTAGGAAATATCGCGATTTTGAGTCTGATAATTTTCATTAGGTTTTTGTTTAATCAAAATACAGTACAGTATTAACAATGAGTGTTTTTACTCACGAAATGAACTTTCCATTCGGACGCATTCATTATGCAGTGTATATTATACTGTCTACAGCACATTAGCGTACAATATAGAGAATGAAGTTAAATTGCAAAATAATCATAATATGGATATTTAAAAACAATTTTGAAAATGATGGCCGTTCATTTCGATACAGGCTCCAGTTCTTTTTTTTTTCTCATATTATCGCACTATAGACAATTGTACCTAATTCCAATTACCAGTTTCGTCCTTCGTACTAGTAACTCATGTTGAAATAATTCTGTACCTATTCTATACAAGAGTACCTTACATACTGTAAATTCTATCTTCGCTTCTGCCCAATCCCAAAAGATAAAATTACTCAGACATGCTATCTACTGTCCGTCCAAGAGATTTATCGCAGGGTTGTAGAAAGGAGGGAAAACACGTGACAGTTAATTAC
Source organism: Periplaneta americana (assembly GCA_025594305.2). NCBI lineage: Eukaryota > Metazoa > Arthropoda > Insecta > Blattodea > Blattidae > Periplaneta > Periplaneta americana. The sequence goes on along the minus strand of JAJSOF020000037.1, from coordinate 4,138,593 downwards.
TTAACGAGCCCCTTTTATTTAAGTTATTTTAAACAGTTGTATAATATTACATAGACGTCCAATTCCTAACAGAAATTAATGTTTTCAGAAAAGAGTTAAGACAGCCCAACCACTAGCCTTTACAGAGGGCCAGCAGAAGCGGGTGGGGGGAACCAGGATGCGATGTAGGCAAACGGACGACAGTATCTGTGCAAAAATGTGATTCAATATTGAAAGCTCTTTCATCACTGGAAAACGCGAACATATTTCTGGAACATACTATACTCACTCAGTACTGTTTGTGTTTACTATGATCTTAAGGTGACTTTGACTGTATACGCTTGGTTCTGTGTGGAGAACGGTTGGAAGCTTACTAGCAGAGGGGGTGGGAGTGAAGTACATTCAAAAACTCAGGTACAATAAAAATTGAAGTAAAAATAAAATGATGTCTCTGTATAAAGAAAATACTAGTTATTGTCTCTATTAAACCAAATAACTTAGTATTTGAACTTTATACGATAAAGTGCGAAAATGGAGCAGTAATGGAACTACAATGGTAGGTAACCCATTTATTCGAAGTAAACTTGTCCCAAATTCACTTTAAGCATCCCGCAACATACAAGATCTTCCAACGTTCGAATATGTCTAGGCTACTAGCTTTTGCGGCGAAGTTATTGATTGTCCGATAAAATTAAGCGAAAGGCATTTCAGAATCAGTGATTCAATAGCAGGGGAGAAGTGGGTACAGTAAGACAGTGAAAACAGTGAGACATTTTTTATTAAATGGTAAATTTTGATGTTCAGATGTTGGTAACAGTAGAGTTGTATGTTGTTTGAGTAAAGTAACAGTATTTTCATACTCGATTTGATTCTAGTTATAAAGGTGAGTGTAAAATTTTGGCTTGTGTTTAATGAAGGTTATATTGGATATACAAATGAGATATAAATATGAATGCTTTGTTACCTAATACTATGGTATTTGAGATTGTGTTTGGCAAAGTTTCGTCTTTCTTGTTTTAATTTTGAAGTGATTGCGTCATTTTTAAACGAACTATGCGTAAAGGGAACAGTGAGACATGCCATTGAAGGGCACACTGAGACGTCTCACTGTTCCCATGTACCAACGATTTGCAAAAACAAACTGTAAATATATTACATTTACCAGTAACTAACATTAAAAATGAACATACTAGTAACCAATTTAGGAACTGTAGCTTAAAATAATGGATACATTACATTTTAATGGTTTCATAAATAAAAAATTATTCACAAAATTTAAGAAAATGTTAAAAAATAATCAAGAATTACATTAAATTTTTATAATTATAAGCTTTGTTGTAACCAAAAATTCATTTCATTTTTTCGCAAAAGTTTCAAATGTCATAGAAAATTCACTTTTCCAAATGTTCCAGATGTTTCAATAGTTTCGATTCAGACATCAAAATGATTCTAAATAAGCCTACAGAGCATGTCAAGATAAAGAGACAGCAAGTTTTTGTTTTCTTTTGAAATAAATGTAAATCATTTCAATGTCCGTTAATAGACACTGTGGTGTCTCACTGTACCCTCCTGAATGGGAACAGTGAGACATATGAATTTTTTTGACAAACACGTATTGTATATTATGTCCTTTATCTGTTAACATTTTTGTTTATGTATTATTACACTCCATGTTTTGATGTCTATTTCTATAGCACTTGATTTTAAAAATACTTGAATTATCATTTGCATACATATGTCTTAATATTTTGTGTCTCACTGTACCCACTACTCCCCTATACATAATATTTCTTTTAATTCATTTATTCATAGCTTTCTGCCCAAGAACAGGTCTTTTACTGCAAACCCAGCATTCTCCAATCTTTTCTATTTTCTGCCTTCCTATTAGTCTCGCAATATGACCCACATATCTTAATGTCTTCTATCATCTGATATCTTCTTCTGCCCCGAACTCTTCTCCCGTTTACCATTCCTTCCATTAGGTAGTTTCTTCTCAGCCAGTGACCCAACCAATTCCTTTTTCTCTTCCTGATTAGTTTCAGCATCATTCTTTCTTCACCCAACATTTCCAACACAGTTTCATTTCTTATTCTGTCTCTTCATTCCATACACTCCATTCTTCTCCATATCCACATTTCAAATGCTTCTATTCGCTTCCCGCCACTTCGTCGTAATGTCCATGTTTCTGCCTCATACAATGACACGCTCCATACAAAGCACTTCAATATCAGTTCTTTATCAAGAGATTCGCAGAAGATGCTCCTTTTTCTATTGAAAGCTTCCTTTGCCATTGCTATTCTCATTTGACTTGCTGGCAGCAGTTCATGTTACTACCAATAGTAGGCTATTTCATTTAATATACTGTAGAAAAAACCGTTAACTCAGTTCCATGGCCCATTTCCTTCCAAAGACTCCATTACTTCCTTAGAAGTAATTTAAAATACACGTCCAGGACACTAGAAAGCTAGAATTTTCCATTTCCATTCATGTCACTACTTAAAATAATTACAAAGATAATATTCTAGTATAGTAGTATTTACTTACTGGCTTTTAAGGAAACCAGAGGTTCATTGCCGCCCTCACATAAGCCCGCCATTGGTCCCTATCCTGAGCAAGACTAATCCAGTCTCTAACATCATATCCCACCTCCCTCAAATCCATTTTAATATTATCTTCCCATCTACGTCTCGACCTCCCCAAAGGTCTTTATCCCTCTGGCCTCACAACTAACACTCTATGTGCATTTCTGGATTCGCCCATACGTGCTACATGTCCTGCCCACCTCAAACGTCTGGATTTAATTGTCCTAAATATGTCAGGTGAAGAATACAATGCGTGCAGTTCTGTGTTGTGTAACTTTCTCCATTCTCCTGTAACTTCATCCCTCTTAGCTTCAAATATTTTCCTAAGAACCTTATTCTCAAACACCCTTAACCTATATTCCTCTCTCAAAGTGAGAGTCCAAGTTTCACAACTATAAATAACAACCGGTAATGTAACTGTTTTATAAATTCTAACTTTCAGATTTTTTGACTGCAGACTGGATAATAAAAGCTTCTCAACCGAATAATAACAGGCATTTCCCATATTTATTCTGTGTTTAATTTCCTCCCGAAATTTGTTACTGTTGCTCCCAGGTATTTTAATTTTTCCACCTCTTCAAAAGATAAATTTTCAATTTTTATATTTCCATTACGTACAATATTCTCGTCACGAGACATAATCATATACTTTGTCTTTTCTGGATTTACTTCCAAACCTATCTCTTTACTTGCTTCAAGTAAAATTCTCGTATTTTCTCTAATCGTTTGTGGATTTTCTCCTAACATATGGCAATATTTTGATTGTAATATGAATGTCTTATAGAACAGCAAACATAAACTGAGGGGATTCGATCCGGCATCGGAACCGGAATCCGGTGTGGCTTAGTGGATAAAGTGTCAGCACGTAGAGCTGAAAACCCGGGTTCGAGTCCCGGTGCTGGAGAGAATTTTTCTCTTTTCTTTTCATCCTTCATCATAATGGTAACGCAGAATTCCTGCACGGAATTTTATTATCTCAACCAGTCTTTCTCTTGTGAACCAGGTCGCACACTCTCTGTTTATGCGCACTACCTCCTTTCTGGGACTTAAAGTGTCTGTGCGACAAATTTTTTTTCTAAGACTGTACAATTGAAAACGGAAATAAATACCGGCATGAAAAATGTTGTGCAACAGTTTAGACCGAAAGAAATTAGAGTAAAATTAAGAGTGCCCATTATTGTGTGTAGCCAGCCTTGCTGCCTACACGTCATTTTCTAGTATTTCCACGATGCGGGAAATCATCATTGATATTATGAAGAAGTAACACAAATAGGCCCTGAGTGACGTAGCTGACAGTCACAGAAATGTTTGTGTTCTACTGATAAGTCTCTCAAGAATCCCTGACTTACAATTTTATGGCGGGTCCCTCTTATTCATCATCAGACTGATAATGTCTGTAAACGCAGGTGCAGGCAGGATAATTAAATAATGCAGGGGTATCCAAACTGAGGAACTTGAACACAGGAAACACAATCTTTCTTCTTGGTTGCATTAAGTGAATAGATGTGAAGTTTGAGTCCTGTGAGAAGAATAGCATTAGCGGTACGTAGACTCAGTAGGCTATTCATTTTTTTCTTAAAACTCTATTAGAGGATTCCCCTGTTAAGAAAATAGTACATTATGCAACGAGTCTATAATGGTAGTAATTAGGATGCGAGTATGTTTGTTTATGAAACGAGCGCAAGCGAGTTTCATAATTTTCGTACGAGCGTCTTAATTACCATTATAGTCAAGTTCCATACGACTTTTTATGCTCGACCGTATTTCTAACTTGAAATTATTCATAAGTATCCATATTATTCTTATCTGACTAGGGAGCGGAAGTGACCTAGTGCAATATCTCATAAATTGTGAGATGTGCGCAGATGCGAAAGTATTGATTTTTTTCCGAGGAACAAATGTCATTGGTTTTGATATAATCTAGAGAGTAAAATGAACATTAATCTTGATATAACCTGGAAATTGATTTAGACATTGGAAAACGAGATGACAAATTGAATTTATTTGAATATTATTTACAATTAACTCTAATTATTATAGTAACAGAACATAACCTTCTGCGACAGAATTTGATTTCCAGCCTCCGTGACTTTTCTCTAATTGTCTTTCAATTGCATATCCGAAAATAATCGATACTTGCGGTTTTATAACGGTACAAAGCTGACTTGTCATTGGCTGAACAGCTGAACTTTAATGAATAGGTGTACTTTAATGGCATGCATTAAAGGACTGCTACCAGGTGTATAATTACTACATTTCGGCATGATCGAGCATAAAAGCATTAAGCATATGGGGCTATTCCATCAAATGACCAGTTTCCATAGGAACGCCTACCTACCACATAGCTTGTACAATGTACTAGGCAAGGCCCATAAAACCAATGCTTTTTTCTTAATGTGGAATCCTCTATATATGAAGGGTAAAAATAAAATGTTTCGTTGGTCTAAAAATTATTTCCCGGTTTTCGTGGAAATGTACGTCCATAGAAATTGTGATACAAAGAAATTAAGTCAGAAATGACTTTCTGGGGGTCTGTAATAATAATAATAATAATAATAATAATAATAATAATAATAATAATAATAATATAATAATAATGATTTATTTAACCTGGCAGAGTTAAGGCCATACGGCCTTCTGTAACACTCAGCCAGGAGTAAAACTGCGTTACAAAAAACACTATAAATTTACAAAGTACACTACAATTTCACACACAAAACTGAATAAGATGATAGTAATAAAATGTAAAGAACAAGTAAGTAGAAATCAGACATAATATATAACATACAGAAAGAAAGAAAAAGCATAATAAAATGTGAACAGCAGGTCAAAATAAATGAGACATACAAAGTATAAAAAATAAGATAATTATTGATAATAATAATAATAATAATAATAATAATAATAATAATAATAATAATAATAATAATAAAATAGTGCAGTACAAAGCATCTACAATGAATACAATATTTTTAAGTACACACAGTAAGGAAAATTATGATAATATATAGCTCAACTTATCACATTATAGATATACCATTATCGGAAAATATGAAAACAAAAATATAAAATAAGTTAAATATCACTAGAACATAAAAAAAAATGTGAATACGTGGAAACATGCAATACAACACGTCTTGTCATAATAGTAAGTTAGTTTGTTAACTCGTCATAAGATATTTTTCTAACTTGGATTTGAAAGATTTCAATGTTCGGCAGCCCTTGAATTCAGGCGGCAGAGAGTTCCAGTACTCTTTACAGGATTATTTTCGATGTTGAAAAACATATCAGTGGGCTTTCACTATAGGCCTACTCTTAGGTATTTGCCAGGTAGATGGTAATTGTTGAAATCAATACAACTATGAAATAGAACTATGAAATCTGCATCGACATGGGGAACTATTAATAATGGAATTCCTCAAGGATCAATATTAGGTCTCCTACTTTTTATAGTGTTTATAAATGATCTTGCCCCCTTAATAAAAGATGTAGGTCACCCCATATTATTTGCAGATGACACAAGTATAGTAATTACAGCCAATAACTCCAACACATTCCAATCTTCAACAGAGGCAATTCTCTTCAAAATATCTGACTGGTTCTCGGTCAATAAATTGGTATTAAATTGTAACAAAACTAACATAATTCATTTTAAATCCTGTGCAAATTCAACCTCACAAATTTCTAACAACAGGTCCCTATTAGACCTATAATTAACAACAGGTCCCTATTAGAAACAACGACAACCAAATTTCTTGGCTTAAAAATCGATAATGTGTTAATTTGGAAAAATCATATTAAAGAAATTACCCCCAAACTAAATACACGTCAAAAAATGACTTTCATACTCCATCGGAAAATCTATCGTGCTGTCAAAAAGGAGTGCGTTATATGGCAGTAAAAAGTTTTAATAGCCTCCCTGTCGATATAAAAAATGCAACTCAAAACATAAGATTATTTAGGGCCAAATTAAAGAAGTACCTAATTTCTCACGCATTCTATTCTGTAGGTGAATTCATGACATTCAATAACACTTCATGAAATTGATATTAAAACTTTGTGTTGTACTAGTAGACTATATTGTAAATCTCGTCTGTATATATTTCATCTAGATTGTCACTATAAATTAAGACTTTATAATAGTATTAAGTTTTTTTACTTGTTCCATATTCTAGCTGTAAAGCAATGTATGAATACCACGGAATGTTAATAAATACAATACAATACAGAAAATGTATAAAATAAGTCAAACATGTTACTGCTTAGCAGTGGTGTACGCAAGAGAGGACGTTACCGGGTTTGAACCCCCCCCTTAACTTAAAAAAGATATATTTAGATTTGAGTTTTTTTTTTCCATAATCATTTACCCTTCCCTAATTTTTTCACTGTCAGAGTAACAAAATCTACATCGACATAAGGCGTAGTCCTCCTATTCCTCGTTCAATATCCTAATCCCTGTGCTTGGTACTGCGACACGTTCGAATTATAACAATGCTATCTTTATTATAGAGAGACCTACCGCCTAGTACCGACCTTGTAATAAAATGAAGCCTACACAATATGAAATTTAACTTGCTGTGAAACATATTGAAAAAGTTGTTTTGACAGTTCTGCAGTCCAGATGTTAAATATTGTGCATTGTCAATTTTAAACTAATTTTAAGAGCGGTATTCACCCGTTCGTTAGTTTGGGTTCTCACTTTATTGTGGAACGTTCGTTTAACATTTTGTGCATTTGACAGTTCGTATTTTTAATATAAACTTCACATTATCGTGCCGGGTTGTTTGATATGTCTAAGCGACCGCAAAGCTCAATTTTACAATTTTTTAGCAAAAATTCTCATAGGGCGTAGTGATTCTCGCGAGTTTAGTGAAAATTTCATATTGGCAAAGGTTTCTTGCAGTCGCAGCGTGTCGAAGTTATCGCGAACGTTTTTCTAGGAACTAGTTTCACATCCCTCTGTGAAAACGCAGATGACGATGATGATGATAATGATAATAATAATAATAATAATAATACACAAAATTTAAAATACCGATAATATAAATTGTAAACAATTTTAATAATGAAACCCTCCCTTGAAAAAATTCTGCTTACGTCACTCACTGTTTAGGAATATAAATACGTGCAATAAGGAAAATAATTTTTATCTTGTTATTATATTTTTTTTTTTTTAGAAAATGAAGCTATATTATTGTTTAGTCAACTGTTCAAAGAGACAGGTTTGAACTTCATAAGGTAATAAGTGACACCATTAAGACATTACTCATGAGGCAAGTAAGCCATAAGATAATGAAGTAGAATGGCCAGTTCCTTTCCCCCATGAAGCTATGATGCCTACGGTACGGTAGTTTGACGAAGTTTTAAAACCCTTCGATAGGCGCAGCGGATGTGTCATTAACTACGCCATCTTTAAAATGGCTGCGTTAATTAAGTTTAAAATGTATTGAAACTTTTAAAATCCTTTTCCCGTACATTTCTTTTCTTCCACTTCTCTGCATTCACTTTGATAAAGATTCTACAAATTTTATGCTACAAAACTGACATTTTTACTAAATACAGTGTGAACCATTAGTAATGTCATTAATTTCATTGGGTTTTGCTCGTTTTTCCTTCCGACGAAATTATAATTAGGATCATGTTGGAAAATTTCACAAACTCCAGTTACAGAATTGTTGACGTAAGCTATACCAGCCAATGACCTTCGTCCGGTGGAAGTGAAATACTGTCAGCATTTTTTATGCTTATATCTAGTTTGCCTTGTCCTCAGTAGAACGTATTTATTTCAGAAATAACTTATGTAAATATTCATACCATAAATATTGCATTGTGCAAACATTTGTTCTTCCGATACGAATACCTTGTTGGTTTTGCCTGTTTATTTTATAGGCGACATTGGCGATCTGTAGATTAGACTAGCCTATGCCAACGTCTGGCGATCTGCAAATTGATCTGTACTCACTACCTTACGTTACCAGTGTCTTTGTCTCTTATTTCCCTGTTATCCGCCTCCACCAATAATAAAACAAATCAACATCCACTAGATATGTTAAGAAAATCAACTGGCTTGATTTTGGTTTCGCTTTTCGAGGGCCAGATGCTTATACGTATTGGCCCGTTGTGGGCCGTAGATATGCGATGGCTAGGGCTAGGATTTTGATGACCTATAAATCATGAAAAAATGTCCCAGAAACAATGCATTTATGACCTAAAAATCTTTCAAAAATGCCCTTAAAGTGCCCTAAAAATTAATCTTACATAATTGGCTTAGTAGGAAAAGAGGTTAATATTTAGACTAGTAATTAAATTAAATTTTACATAATTTTTTCTAAGTAGTACACTTTAATTAACTATTTTACCTGATGTAGATTCCATGTATGATCGTTCACCTCTGCTTCGGCATGTGGACGTGAGGTCAGCAGTCAGCTGGTCGGTCTTGGCCCTTCATGGGCTGTAGCGCCATGCATTTACTTTACTTTTAGTTTCCATGCAGTCTACCACTAGGCCATTCTTATCCGGAATTAGCAGGTATAGAGGAGTCTATATTGAAGGGGTGGTTGGACTGATCAATTACATGAGATGTACTAAGTCGTTTAAATGGCAATATTTGTGTAGAAAAACGATTGAAATATTATACAAAATAGTGGGTATTAATGGACAAAATATGTAAAGAAAATATCAAAGGAAATAAACATTATTTTGTGCGAGATCGTGCGTATTTGCTTGCTTTCCGCACAAAACCAATACGCGGTAAGTGTGAAATACCACATTCAGTATTCCCAACGTAACACACATAACAATTTCCCTCTTCTTACCGCTTAAGCGCGACATTCATTTTACTGCTTTAGGCTTTTAACATATTATTTTTAGAGACGTTTAACATAGTAATAATTATAAATTGGAAACTTACCACTGCAATTTCACCTAAATTGCACTGTTAATTATTGTTTTTAAATATTTGCAAAAATTATGTAAACTCTACAACACCACAAAAGTTACTGCATTTGTAATGCAAGTAACATTAAGGAAGCCGTGAAAAAACCAACAAGATTCCAGACTCATCATAGACTGGGGGGGGGGGGAAAGACAGACGTATATCACGGCCTGCTGGAGCATAGTAAACACAGAAAACATTTTATAGGAACAATGTTGAAGGTAGATATATTTGTTTTCCAAAGTTGCCGTCATTGAACAGAAACCAAGATGGAGATTTCATTGCAACTAATTCCTCTTTCAGGTATGTAATAAACGATCTTCGCACAAAATAATGTACGATACACGAGCGGTATGTTTGTTTTCATTTTCTCGGAAATTAAAAAAGCTCAACTACGTTTCGCTTTTTCAATATTTTCCTCGAACATGAAAACGTCAACATACCGCTCTTGTAACGCATATTACTATTACATTATTAATGGGGATTTATGGCCAAAATTAAATGAAAATGCCTAAAAAATGACCGAATAAAAAAAGAAGCTCTTATGAGTTGAAACAGGCAAAAAATGCAAAAAAAAATGCCCTAAGAAATATGTCTTAAAACACTCAGTTTATCACATAACATATAAATACTAAAGCAGCTATGTTTCTGGCTTACTAGAAAAGAGACGCAATTTCATCAAAATCCTAGCCCTAGCGATGGCTGTCGATGTTCAACAGATGGCTAGGTTGGCATTTGTGAATCTTTTGCTGACGTGTGAGCCATTCTGCCTTAGCCCTGGCAGAGTCAGTGCCATCCCTAGAAGAGTACTGATAACCCTGAAGCCCCAAGCCTCTACTATACCAAGACTTTATTCCGCCCTATTTTACTAATACAGATGATAGATGAAGTGAGGGGGAAGTGAAGAATATTTATAGAATTGTAGAGAGAAAGCAAGCACCCCGAGAAAAACTTTTCAACATCTGGTCTGTCCATCAAAAATTGCACCATGATCAGGCCTGGGGTGGAATCCGGGACGCAGCTAAAAATCAACCGCCACAACCTATACAAAAGAAAAGAAAAAAAAAACATCATTACCGACAATAAAAACAAATGTGAACTCAAATCTAGTCTTTCAGGTAAAGCTCCCTGTAAAGCAGATTTGAATAATTTCAAGGGAAAAATTGTTACGGGACCGGGTATCGATCCCGCCATCTCTGGTTGGTAGAGCGCTGGTACGTTCAACCAGAGGTCGCGGGAACGATACCCGGTCCCGGAACAATTTTTCACTTGAATTTATTCAAATGTGAACTCATTAATTATAATAAGATTTATCGCAAGAAACCTAGCTTCCAGTTACCGACGTAGTCTGGGGGTTGGCGAGCAGGAGTCACACTCTGAAGCTGCGCTCGGTCATGAGTTCGAATCCTCTTTGGCGTAATTACCTGGTTTGAATTTTTTCAGAGTTTTTCCTAACTGTAAGACGAATATTAGGTAATTCCATGGAGAATACCGGACCTTATCTTGCTAATACCAATTCCATCGACGCTAGATAACCACAGTTGATATAACGTCGATAAATAACTGATCAAAGAAAGTGCTCCCTTTGTCTGCGGACGTGAGTTGTAGAGGTTAGCAGAGGTTTGGCCTTTGGAGGTGATTACGTGACTCATATGCGATAACTTGCTGGATTATTGAGAAAGAGGAAGATTAAAGTAATATACTTCATCCTAAGAAAATGACACTTCATCTAGTTTAATTATTTTTGTGCATTTAATTTAAAAATTAGACAGTGAAAACTGAAAATTACTAAAAATGACTAAATCATATTAGAAAAATGATTAGGAATGCTGCTAATGGTTTTTTTTTTTCGCAAACTAGTGGCTAACTGTCTCTCTAAAAAGTTTAGATCTAGTCATAAAATGGCTAAGTTGGCATCACTGTATTCTGGGTACAGTTGGATGGTACAGACTTCATAGGTAAGAGTCAGAGTGCTGCATTGGAGTTAAATCGCTCGTGTGAACTCGGTCGAGTGTCGCACCCTCGAGTGAGATACGATCAGTCGTGATACGCTCGTAATAAATAGAAGCACAGTACAAGGTCATCTCACCGACATGTCTTATCTTGTGTGGAAGGCGACAGATAAGATACACATATGTTTTGCTCACACGGTAAAAATAAGGCTTTATTTTCTACGTTTATGACAAACGTTTAATGGAACAGTCAATGGAACGTACCAAAACAGGCACATGAAGTTATCAATAAAACAGTATGAAAAACTTCGATATACAGTTATTATTGCTAATTAATAATTATTCAATATTTGATTTACCACATATACAATATGATAGGTCCATACATAGTGTTCCACCTATATACTGCGACAATGTAGAAACGTTTTACGAAATATTATTGATATAACAGTAGATTAATAACAATATTAGTGCAGAGATAACGTCACAGAAAATATAATAAAAGGAATTGTCATGCTGCACAACTGTTACAGACGCAAAGATTTATACACTAATTATTATTATTATTATTATTATTATTATTATTATTATTATTATTATTATTATTATTATTACTAGAAAACTTGATACAGTTCTTGCATTATCGTGATTATGTTCTCCGTTTATAATAATTACATTTATATCCAATAACATCTATCAGATGTGGCAAAAACAAAATCACTCCTGTGTGTGGGGGTTAAAAAAATACTTACAACATTTATATTACATTTTAAAGCAAGTTTTGTAGTTGTACTATGGAGAGGTTAGTTAAACACTGCAAAGTTTTGAAATGATAAACATCTATGATGTTACTACACATTTCATTACTGTAACAAGAACGAATGTCTGACATTCGGCTTATGCCGTTCGAGGATTTATCGCTCGTGACAATTTTACCCATCATGCATGTGCGCTACCTATCGGATTATGCTATGAACTACTTGGCGCTCGAGCGAAAACGTCCGATGCAGACCTCTAGTCAGAGTATTCGTACCGGTAATTGTTCAACTTGCGAATAAGCAAAGGCGTTGCCATGGTCGCCACGTATTTTGTCACCCCTGGAGTAATAAATTAGATAAGAATATTTCAGGTGTGCTATGCAACATGACGAAACCATCTTGTTAGATAAAAATGTATACTTGTACCTTTAAGTGGAAGTCCAAATAGGTACGCATGCACTTGCGGGAAGCAAACATGATAAGGAGAGCTGTGAAGATCCTCGATGAGCCTCGGAAGATGCATTCCTCAATCATTTCGTACAGAGTCCAGTACTAAATTTGAATGGTTTGGGACACAGGTGTTCGTGATGTTTACGAGAAGATAATGATGTTACATGGATCTCAGGTGTCCGACCAGTTCAGGAAGATAAAGCAAGTGTTGCCTTTGTCCTGAAATAAAATAAGAGATGCGTATTCCAAGATAACATTTCTTTAGCATCAAATTGCAAGAATTTTGTTGATAAACATCATTGAAGTGATTGTACTACGAACACCAAGTGTTTGTGTTTTTTGTCACGTGTACGTCACCTTATTTCTGACATGTTGAAACTTTTTGTTTGTCACAAACAAGGCTTTTAATGCGTGCGTCCGGAATAAGGTTATGCATAAATTATCTTGGACTTACTATTGTATGCCTTCCATCATTAACTAAGTTATTTGTCTCTCACTATGTAAGTCGTCAAATACGAAAAGAAATTTATTACGTACCTCACATTAATTACTTGACATGTGAGAGAAAATCCTTGAATATACAAGTAGTAGATAGATCACTTTATATTTATATTAAGTCTATATTTATATAGTGTTAACCTTTACTTTTTAACTTTGCTCTAGAGTATGCCATTAGGAAAGTCCAGGATAACAGAGAGGGTTTGGAATTGAAAGGGTTACATCAGCTGCTTGTCTATGCGGATGATGTCAATATGTTAGGAGAAAATCCACAAACGATTAGGGAAAACACGGGAATTTTACTGGAAGCAAGTAAAGAGATAGGTTTGGAAGTAAATCTCGAAAAGACAAAGTATTTGATTATGTCTCGTGACCAGAATATTGTACGAAATGGAAATATAAAAACTGGAAATTTATCTTTTGAAGAGGTGGAGAAGTTCAAATATCTGGGAGCAACAGTAACAAATATAAATGACACTCGGGAGCGAATGCCGAACGAACGAATGAAAGGGGGACGAAGAAAGAATGAATGATGTTTAAAATGGCAGGCAGGGTAAGCATCCCATGCCTCCATTGGTTTCACGACTAACAATTCACTAACTTTTAGATCGAGGTACCCAGCTAAAAGCCGTTTGCCCTCTCAACTAACAGTAGTGTATTTTCCCCTGTAAATGATTATATGAAAGATGTACACGCTAACAGTTGAATTGTGAGTGAATGAATGAAGTGAAGTGAGCACCATGCCTCGCAGATGTTAATGAGAGGTGGAGAGTCCAGTGCTCTGGTCAGTTCTGACCAGAGCTCTGGACAAAATTAGACACTCGGGAGGAAATTTAACACAGAATAAATATGGGAAATGCCTGTTATTATACGGTTGAGAAGCTTTTATCATCCAGTCTGCTGTCAAAAAATTTGAAAGTTAGAATTTATGAAACAGTTATATTACCGGTTCTTCTTTATGGTTGTGAAACGTGGACTCTCACTTTGAGAGAGGAACATAGGTTAAGGGTGTTCAAGAATAAGGTGCTTAGGAAAATATTTGGGGCTAAGAGGGATGAAGTTACAGGAGAATGGAGAAAGTTACACAAGGCAGAACTGCACGCATTGTATTCTTCACCTGACATAATTAGGAACATTAAATCCAGACGTTTGAGATGGGCAGGGCATGTAGCACGTATGGGCGAATACAGAAATGCATATAGAGTGTTAGTTGGGAGGTCGGAGGGAAAAAGATCTTTAGGGAGGCCGAGACATAGATGGGAAGATAATATTAAAATTGATTTGAGAGAGGGGGGATATGATGATAGAGAATGGATTAATCTTGGACAGGATAGGGACCAATGGCGGGTTTATGTGAGGGCGGCAATGAACCTCCGGGTTCCTTAAAAGCCAGTAAGTAAGCAAGTATATATAGTGTTAACTTCTAATCCAAGCTAAAATTATAATAGAAATGAGTGGCGACTTAGGTTAATTCCGAAGCCTGGGTGGGTGTCAGAGAATGAAGCTGTGAAGCGCCGCTCTTTCTGTGTAACTAATTCCTTGTTGGCAGGCAAAAGGGCTTAAGTCACTCTATGCAAAATTTACAGGAGAAATTTTAAGAGATTTAAACAACTGCTGTAAATCCTAAAAGTGACATGTTTCTGCTATTTCATGATTTTTTTTATTGTTGATGTCACTCATTTTGGAATCTCTTTTAGGAAACAGGTTTAATGAAGAAAATCTTATATCACAGAAAGTAATAACTTAAGCCCTTTTGCCCGCCCACCGGAGAATTTAAAATGCTTCTTTTGTTTTCACTTCCCCATGCGAGTTCCATTTTATCGAATTTCTATGTACATTAGGTATATTTAGGGGATTCAAATTTGATCCCGACTTTTTTTTCTTTGTAAATATCATGTAATACTACAAAAATGCAAATCCTGTTTATTATTGAAAATAATCCTCCAGCTTATCGATACGCTTCTGCCAGTGACAAGGAGAACTTTCTTCATTCCTTCTTGGAGAAACATATCTGGTTGATTGCGGAGATATCTCCAAACTTCTTTATTCATCATCCCATTCGTTGCATATGTTTTGTCTCCTAAACTTCCAATCAGCGGGGATAAATCCGGGCTGTATGGAGGTTGTGGTAGCACTTCCCAGCCAAATTCAGTAGGGGTATATTGTATTGTGTGATTTTTACTGAATAAGGACGGGTGTTTCCATAAAAGACAATGATGCATTCATACAATTTCCGATGTCTTCTGAACCTCACGATTTCATTAAATTATGGTATGTTCCATTGCTTGTCTTTTTTCTAAGAGAAAATTGATTAATATCCATTTTGAATCTTGCTGGTACACAGATTACTCAACATACCCATGAGCCAACAACACTCAATGAAGAAGTGAAGACAATCAAATACATAGCACAAGAAAACGGTTACAATCCAAACGTAATAGACAACATCATAAGAAAGACAAAACAAAAACTTAACAAACCCAAAAACACGCAAAAAACAACACAAACACAAGAACACATCACACTAACATATGAAAACAAAAGCATACATAAGATCGCATCTTCATTCAGAAAGCAGAAATACAACATAGCATACAGAACAGAAAACACACTACAAAGACATCTCAACACACAAAACAACACAAACAAATAAATACGACCACACAGGTGTATACAAACTCACATGTAATAGCTGCGACAAGTTCTACATTGGACAGACAGGCAGATCATTCCAAACACGCTAAAAAGAACACATTAAAGCAATAACCAGAGAAGTTCGAGATGACGCCGAGATTTAGTAGGCTCTGAGGATGGTGTGATGAAGCACCGAAACAGCTGTAAGCCGCACAGACTTACATAATTAACAGGAGTAAGTCCGCTAGTTAATCAATTACTGATTAATTTCGATCCCTGCACTTCCAAAAAATCGCAACTGGTATATTTTTCTCAAATTATTTCCCTTTAACCTTTTTTTTAATGGTGAATCTGAATGTTTCCATTCCTTGCTAGTAATCTTGGTTTCAGGAATGTATTGTCATACTCAAGTCTAACCGATTGCCATAATTCTATCTAGAAACTCATAAACTTCTTGGTTGTAACGCTGGAAATGCTAGGAACAAGGTTCAGTTCGTTGTAACTTATCTTCAGTTAGATTTCTGGGCATCCATCTTGCACATAGACCTTTTTGAAAGCTATTGCTCGATAATATTGACTTTGTAGCAAATTCACAGACAAATATTTGTCAGTTTTCTCAGTACAGTCCATGAGGATTTACTTGTCTAGTTCCTTTTAGAAAGAAAGAGAATGCTCACCATCTCTCTCTACCCTCATTTATGATGGTCGACACTCCTTCAAACGACCACGAGTTACCAGTGGCGGCATTTTCTTCCTCTTCAAATTCTGACTCCACTCCGCCAGAAAGTTCGTCCATGTCCGTGTCGTCCAAATTGATTACGAACGAATAATAAATTTCCATCTACAAGTCCATCCTTCGCCCAATAAAATTTTTCAACTTTTTCTACGTGTTTACAGGCCTTCCTCTAATTTTCTTCCGTCACTTTTGCAAGTGCGCTCATTTTTAACCTGTTACACACGTTTTTTAAGAATCCTATTCGGGCGTTTCTTTCCTGGAGATCGCAGCACGCTTCCAATTCCGTTTTTTTTTTTTTTTTTTTTTTTTTTTTTTTTTTTTTTTTTTAAATCCTGTTAACACCAAGAGATGATATATCTGTCGCTGCAGCAGTTTTTTCGATAAAACTCGGCACAGATATTGTTTCTTCTCCGCATTTCAGTGCCTCATATTCTTCAGTAAAGAATTAATATGCATTAATAACCATGTTCATACCGTCCGACTTCAAGGCTTTCCCGCGTTTTCCCATATTGCCTACCATTATTATTAAATACAGGAGCACAACACTCATTACAATATTTAAGGTAACAGTTAAACCATGCATCTCCGAAAACATTTTAATTTCTGAATTATATTATATTAAATTGGTACAACAAGATACAAACTCGTCCACACCTGTGGAGTAACGGTCAGCGCGTCTGGCCGCGAAATCAGGTGACCGGGTTCGAATCCCGGTCGGGGAAAGTTACCTGGTTGAGGTTTTTCCGAGGTTTTCCCTCAACCCAAAACGAGCAAATGCTGGGTAACTTTCGGTGGTGGACCCCGGACTAATTTCACCGGTATTATCACCTTCATTTCATTCGACCGCTAAATAACCTGAGCTGTTGATACAGCGTCGTAAAATAACCCAATAAAAAAAGACACAAACTCACTTCACTATTCATAAAATACTACTATAACTAATGAACTCAAACAACCCCGAGACGCCACTGAGAGATCCACTAATTGGGTTTGCAAAAGTGTGAAGGGAGAAGGGAGGAGAAAGGGAATTCCAAGAATTGTACAAAAGGAAACCTCTTGCCCGTCACATCTGGTGGCAATCGGTAGACAAGGACCTCAGACAAGGACAGTAGAAATCACGCCAACTTAATCCTCATGCACTGTAATTTCTTTAACGCATTGAATTCTTTGTTAGTTGACAAAAAAATAGCAGAACGTTGCAACACGCGGCAAGACAATTTCCTTGGAAGTGTACAAAAAGTATCTTGATAATTCGTTGTCCTTCAGCAATTGAGAGATCTTCTTCTTCTTCTTCTTCTTCTTCTTCTTCTTCTTCTTCTTCTTCCATTCAAGTATTAGGCCAAATGGCCTGTTACGATCTCACAGTTGAATTTTCAATCCAGCGCTTCTTTGGACGACCGAGAGATCTCTTCCCGTCTGGACGATAGTGGAGCATGACTTTTGGGATTCTATCTCTATGCATGCGATGCAGATGATTTATCCAGTTGTTCTGATAATGTTTTACGTGATTAATTACAGGTTCTAGTTGTAATTCTTCCATTGCATCTTCATTGCGTTTGTGATCCCATTTCGTATATCCCGCTGTATATCTCATAAATTTCATTTCATTAGCCGTTATTCTGCTTTCGTCTTTCTTCCTCAATGTCCATGCCTCACTGCCATAACAAAGTACAGGTCTCGCCAAGGTCTTGTAAAGGCGAATTCGAGTATGCCTTTGTACTAGGGAAGGTTTCATAATGGTGTTAATTATTCCCATTGTTTTGGTGTATTTAGAAATTTTCTGTGAAATGTCTACTTCATCGAAAAAAGATAATGTGTATCACAGATATGTAAAGTAATTTATCCTTTCTAATATTTTTGAATCCAAACATATTTTGCTAGGCACAGGTTATTTTCCGCAGAAGGCCATAATTTTAGTTTTTTCTTTATTGGTTTTCATATCATATTTAATTCCAATTTTGTTAAAATTAAAAATTGAACGTTGTAATTCATTTTGTGAGGATGCCACCAGAGTTAAATCGTCTGCAAAAAGTAATGAATCTTGAGAGATAAATGTCTTATATGTTTGTTTCTCCTGCTAGAAAAAACAGGTACCGGTTAATGAAGTAATAAAATATTTTATAATAGGCTAAGCTTAACTAGAATTATGAGGAATAAGTATTATTTTAATCCAAGGGAAAAATAGTCCAGTTCAAATTTGTAGCACCCACGTATATATTCAAACTTCCCCTCAAATACTACAGTAGTCCATATTACTTGTTTACGTTCGTTAGATACGGTAACATGCAATAGTAGGACGGACTTGCTTGAGCTTCTGAGTTACATTAAACATGACGTTGCCATGACAACGTACGTACACCTCCACCACGCCCAGCCGCTAAAACAGTACACGCCCAGACGAAATCTTGATGAGTTCATTCGTCGGATATAGAGTTTCACTTAGAATAGTTAGGATTCTTTGGAAGAGCCTAAAATAAGCGCACGTTCTCCATAACTATGTTCAGCTATTCTCAAATTCCTACGTTACTGTTTCACATTTAGCTATATTTTTGTAACTGAGTCCTTCATGATAAAACTCCACAAGGAATCACTATCGTAAGCAATTCAACTCCAATGGATCCAACAAGCCTACCTGTTTTACATCAAAGCTAATTACATAAATATGAAACATTAAACAGTTTCAAAAGCTTATTCACCTCTCGTGAACACTCCTATAAAGGAGCTTAAAGGCCTGCAAATTTATGATATTTTAAAGTTTATTTATTTTTAATTTGTCACTCTTTCTCGTAGGCCTATTCTAAATTCTGAAGCCAACTTTAGTGGATTGAAAGCTTTGGATGTCTACTTTTTAACGAGCCAAGTGGCTCTAAAAGATAACTCCGTGAGGATGTTCAATGTTCTAATACACCAATGTTACTATCCATTTTGGTTGTATAGTATTTTGTTCCTCTTGATTTACATGGGTCTTCATTACCGTATCGGACCATCCCAGCATATTTGGTAGGACCTCTCAACCGCCGTCCTTGGGACGTACCCGATAGGAGTTATAAGTTCCTGCACATGTGATTTTAAGAGATACGACGTCTTATTAGAACGTTCTAGTACAAAGTACACAAGTTAAAGATGGGCTTATTAAGTCGAAATGAGCTGAGAAGAGTCGATGACTCACAAGCAAACGTTCTGATGGGGGCAGATAAAAATGTTAAATTTTTTTCTTCCTCAATGTTGATTATCCAATTAAATTAATTTATTCTGAATTTAATGTATTTAATATTGAACAAATTTATAAATATACTCTGTTAAAATTTTCTCATAAAAATCGTAATAAGTTTATAATACAGGCACATAATCATGACACAAGACGAAATAATAATTCAACATTAGTAGAACCTAAATGTCTCACATCTGCTGGTCTAAAGCATAGCATTAATTTTGGCCCTCGGTTGTACAATGCTTTAACTAAATTACACCCAGAACTTCTAACATGTAACCCACTAACATATAACAAGAAAATTAGAAACGTGTTAATGTCTTCAATTTTATTAAATAAATTTATAATCTATGTGTGTGATTTAATCAGCCTATATTATATTTGTATTCTATAATTTTGGAGTATATATTTTATCATAAATTGTTACTTCATTCACGTACGATATTATTCTTCTCTATGTTAATATTATATTACAAAATTTAATTGCAGCCGTAATTTTAATTTTAGTTCCTATTTTATTTTGTTTTGTATATTCTCTTATAGGCCTATTAATAATATACCTGAACAGCGACCGAACACGAGCGCTGCTCATTCGGTCCTCAAATTTTGTTAATACTGCAGTATCTTCTTTTTATATTGCTTGTATTATTTTATTTCTGTTTCTATTGTTGTAATTAAATAATTTAAATAATAAAAAACAATAAAAAAAACTTTGATCTTTTTGCTTCGTTTTCAAGTTAAAATAAATTGCAAATCAAGATTTCAGGTATAACTCCCTGTAAACTTGATTTGAATAATTTCGAGGGAAAAATTGTTCCGGAGCCGTTTATCGAACCCGGGACCTTTGGTTTAACGTACCAACGCTCTACCACTGAGCTACTCGGGAACTCTAACCGACACCGATCCAATTTTCCCTCTATATCCACAGACCTCAAAGTGGGCTGACAACCGTCAAGCAACCAACTTCGAGTGCACACTAACTCCGTGTGACTTAAATTGTGGTTTTCTGTTAACGAACAGTAACGTGTATTATGCAAATCAAGATACCCGGCTCCGGAACAATTTTTCCCTCGAAATTATTCAAATCAACTTTACAGGGAGTTATACCTGAAATCTTGGTTTGCATAATACACTTCACTGTTCGGTAACAGAAAACCACAATTTAAGTCACATGGAGTTAGTGTGCACTCGAAGTTGGTTGCTTGACGGTTGTCAGCCCACTTTGAGGTCTGTGGATATAGAGGGAAAAATTGGATCGGTGTCGGTTAGAGTTCCCGAGTAGCTCAGTGGTAGAGCATTGGTACGTTAAACCAAAGGTCCCGGGTTCGATACTCGGCTCCGGAACAATTTTTCCCTCGAAATTATTCAAATAAATTGTTTTATATGAAACATTTCATAGCGTGTTTTGAGAAAGTCACTGATTTAAGTCCCAATATGCTCAGTTAATTTAAGCGAGCAGAGTATTATGATAATAAATGGTTGAAAGAATTTTAGTTTTGTCTTGAAATGTGCAGGAATTTGATCTGAACTATGTTTTTTTTTTTTTTTTTCGTTCTGCAAAGGGATTTTACAATGTTACATTTGTTCGGATTAAATTTCTGTACATTTGAAGGACAAAGCTAAAGTTCTTTCAGGCATTCTTTATCATAATGAACTATTCCCTTAAATACTGAATAAGCATATAGGGAATTCAATCAATGGCTTTCCCAAAGCATGCTATGAAATGTTTCATATAAAAAATTGTTATCTCGAAAAGGAAACAAAAGCGAGCTAAACTTATTACGATTTTTATGATAAAATTTTAACAGAGTATATTTATAAATTTGTTCAATATTATATACATTAAATTCAGATTAAATTAATCAAAAATTTTAATTATTCGTTTTTGTAGTAAATTTAACGGACTCAGATTAATTTTTGTACTTCCATCCCAAACAATAATACCATATTGAATGATAGACTGAAAAATGGCCAAATAAACATTTCGTAGAACTCTAATGGGTAAGTAACATCGAAGATTAACGAATTTATAAATTGTTTTACGAAGTCTCTTACAAACTTTTTTTGTTTGAAGTATTTCAAAGGATAGCTCTCTGAAATTAATGTCTTTAGTTACGGTTAAACCTGTATACAGTACATTTTCCGTCTGAGTATTACATTTGTTTAAGACAATCAGGCTCAAATATCTTCCTCATCCACTGTAGATCAGGCTCAGGGTACTTTAAATTCCACAAAAATGTTCTGAAGTATCACCTGTAGGATAATGAGG
Source organism: Periplaneta americana (assembly GCA_025594305.2). Taxonomy (NCBI): domain Eukaryota; kingdom Metazoa; phylum Arthropoda; class Insecta; order Blattodea; family Blattidae; genus Periplaneta; species Periplaneta americana. The sequence continues at coordinate 4,116,590 of JAJSOF020000037.1, read as the reverse complement.
TAATAGCACTCAGATGTATTAAATGCTCGACTTTTAGAAAGCAGATTAACACTTGCAGATTATTTTGCAGCAGTATAACAAACTGGACTTTTGTTGGCGGTATGACAAACCTTAATAGAAACTCAGATCTCTTGAAAGGTAAATGGCTGTCAACTCTATAAACTGTTCGATAATAAGCTACTGTTTTTATGCACTGGTTAATAGTAGTAATTATATATCGGTAGAAAATTGGTCTGTAGTAATTGAAAAGAAATTACGAAAGACTTGGTAACACTTCGACGCTCAGTGGGTTATTTTTTTTAAGAGTGTTGGGTATAATTGCTGTACAGTAGCTGATTATGCTAATGTCCATTCTTTAGGTGTAACTATAGCAACATGATAGTGTAACATTCGTTTTGGTACTTGCCGGTCATTAGGCTCCGTTTAAACTACTGTTACTTGTTTTTTTATATATTTGTGTATTTAGGTGACTTATTTTCTTTTATTTTTGTAAGATCTTCTTTACTGTTTCCAGTTTTGTGAATAATTGCTAATTGTTTGCATATATCAGTTATTTCTGATTCTCTATTCGATATTAATTATATGGTTTGATTACAAATGAACGGTGGAACAAATCGATAAGTTCTGCTACCGTCAAATTTTTACTTTGGCGGGAAATGGCTGACAAATTTTGCCTGACAGCGAGTCTTAAATCTATGATACGGGCTCCCCAGATTTACTTCCCTTTCTAAGCAAACCATGCTAAACATTTTTATATCCCATTAATATACAGGGTGTAAAAGATATTACACAGCCAAAACAAAATACAGGTGATATAGCATAAATTACTGAACAGAAAAGTCTAATAAAATTTTTCTCTAACTTTTGTAGCTTCCCTAGAATAGTAATATGCGTTACAAGAGCGGTATGTTGAAGTTTTCATGTTCGAGGAAAAGTTTGAAAAAGCGAAACGTAGTTGAGCTTTTTTAATTTCCGAGAATTGAAAGAAAACATACCGCTCGTGTATCGTACATTATTTTGTGCGAAGATCGTTTATTACCTACCTGAAAGGGGAATTTCTAATTAGTTGCAATGAAATCTCCATCTTGGTTTCTGTTCAATGACGGCAAATTTGCAAAACAAAAATATCTACAACATTGTTGCTTTAAAATTTTTTCTGTTTTTACTATACTCCAGGAGGCCGTGATATACGTTTGTCTTCTGGCCTTCTATGCCCAAGGTTGCGGGTTCGATCCCGGGCCAGGCCGATGGCATTTAAGTGTGCTTAAATGCGACAGGCTCATGTCAGTAGATTTACTGGCATGTAAAAGAACTCCTGCGGGACAAAATTCCGGCACATCCGGCGACGCTGATATAACCTCTGCAGTTGCGAGCGTCGTTAAATAAAACATAACATTTAACGTTTGTCTTTTTTTTCCCCCAGTCTATGATGAGTCTGGAATCTTGTTGATTTTTTCACGGCTTCCTTAATGTTACTTGCATCATGAATGCAGTAACTTTAGTGTAGTTGTAGAGTTTACTTAATTTTTGCAAATATTTAAAAACAATAATTAACAGTGCAATTTAGGTGAAATTGCAGTGGTAAGTTTCCAATTTATAATTATTACTATATTGAACGTCTCTAAAAATAATATGTTAAAAGCCTAAAGCAGTAAAATCAATATGTCACTTAAGCGGTAAGAAGAGGGAAATTGTTATGTGTGTTAGGTTGGGAATACTGAATGTGGAATTTTAGACTTTCCGCGGATTGGTTTTGTGCGGAAACCAAGCAAATACGCACGATCTCGCACAAAAGAATGTGATGTGCGAGTCTAATATTTTTGGAAATGATAGCAGATAGTCATTACTTCGTTCACATTTACTCGAACAGTAAAGATTGGATTATTGTCGGCCCTAAAAATATGATATATTTTTAATTAAAGAAAAAAACAAAAAAATAGAAGGAAAACAAAATTTCACTACACAACATGTTTAGTAGACAGAGATGTATAGTCTGTATAATTTTGACAGTTTATATCGTTCACACCTATATGTCGCCTTTGAACGTTCTTGATCGCGAACGTTTACACACCACTGAGGATAGAGGAGGGAGATACCGACTTTTAACGCAGAATTTAATGTTACCTCTAAGCTCTTTCAAACTCATTTTACCACACATACCTACACGTCTTCGCTAAACGAAGCTGCGAACTGCATTGTATTCCGATTGGTTTCCGTCTACGTTAGTCTTCCCCATTCTCATGCACAGCCGCACTGAGTCTATACGCCTGGAGAGCAGGTCACATACCACACTAACAAGGCAGAGAAGTTGCCTATATACGATGTTCCGGTACTTTCTGACTCTACTAGTATAAAGTAATCACAATATTCAAATATTCCATAAAATTATAAGTTGCAATAATTTATTTATTTATTTATTTATTTACTTATTTATTTATTACTAGCCGTACCCGTGCGCTCCGCTGCACCCGTTAGAAATAAATATAAATTAATTACATAATTAAAATAGGACGTTTGATCCAGGGAACATTCGTGTTTGATAGAAGGATAAATCGTTTAATATGTTACTTAATTTAAATTGCATCCAAATAATTAAAATGCGATCATTTTGGTCCAGAGACACTCATTTGGTGCAATGACAATTCCTTTAACCTGTTTCTTAATTTTTATTACATGCAACCATAGTTTAATGAAGATTGACATCATTTAGATTTAATGTGTATACTTTATTTTACTTGTTATAGGTTTCCATTGAATTATGGTAATAACTTAATTTTAAATCTTGTTTTCTACGTATTCAGTAAATGGCGCTTGGCCCACTATGGTTGTGAACCCTTCAAATAACTTAAATTATATTATATTATATTATATTATATTATATTATATTATATTATATTATATTATATTATATTATATTATATTATATTATATCAGAAGTTACTGTAATAATATTATAGCATTATGTCCATCTAGAGAAACTACACTTTCCAATGGTGAAATAATAATTAATTATACAAATCGGTTAATTTAGCTTCCGATATTACTTCATACAAACACAGAAACATTCTCTGTAGGCTATCTTTCATAGCTTTCGATTGTTGCTGTCCAAGGCCCCTTATAGACGAAGTCATTTGTTTTTTAATTCATTTCACGCCCTCATATGGCAGTTATTTTAATTTTAAAACTCATTTATCTCATTAAATATCAGTTCTATCAAAACTTTTCAGGGAATAAAACTTATCGCAAATTAGTTTTAAAGAAACTGTTGTTATGTAGCATTTAAAAAAAATCAATAATAAGGGAGATATTTCAATTTATTTAATTCAGGCCCCCTTATAACCCCCTCTTTTAAATAATGTATTTTGAATGCCATATAGCCTAAAATCTAAGTTACAACGAACTTAATTTATATTCCAATTTTCATCGAAATCCGTTCAGCCATTATCGCGTGAAAAGGTAACAAACATACAGACAGACATACAAACAAAAATTTCAGAAAAGCGATTTTCGGTTTCAGGGTGGTTAATTATATATGTTAGGACCAATTATTTTTGGAAAATAGAAAATTACCAGAAAAATTTCGGCTACAGATTTATTATTAGTAGAGATTAATATTTGTGTGCTGAACAACAGCCAGAGGCCAATTATAGTTCACACAATATACAAACAGAAGATACAAAGGTGCAAGAATAAATAAATAATATCTTAAATCAAGAAAAACATACATAAATAAAATTCAGAACAAGAACAGTAAATACCAATAATCAAAACGAAACTATACCTTAAAAGGATCTAAATTGTGCCCATGCAAATTGGCATATTTTATGCATCTACAGACTGGAGAAAGTGATTTTGAATTTCTGTTATAATTTTTTTTTTAATCTTAAACCATTTGTAGGAATACGAAGGCTGATATTGTTTATGATAGATTCACAATCAATATCATCCTTGATCACTTTGCAAAAAAAATGGTAATCAAGATTTTGACGTCTAGAATAAAGGCTACAACAGTTAAAATATTTATAGGTAATCTCATAATTGACACCTGACATAATTAGGAACATTAAATCGAGACGTTTGAGATGGGCAGGACATGTAGCACGTATGGGCGAATCCAGAAATGCATATAGAGTGTTAGTTGGAAGGCCTGAGGGAAAAAGACCTTTAGGGAGGCCGAGACGTAGATGGGAAGATAATATTAAAATGGATTTGAGGGAGGTGGGATATGATGGTAGAGAATGGATTAATCTTGCTCAGGATAAGGACCAATGTCAGGCTTAAAAGCCAGTAAGTAAGTAAGTAATCTCATAATTGAAGTCAGAGGAATTGGGTATAAATCGAAAAGCACATAAGGAAATAAATTTTCTTTGAATATTTTCCAATTTGACCGAATCAGTTGAAGTAATGGAATTCCAGGCTACAGATGCATATTCAAGTTTAGATCGAACCAAAGTAAAGTATAGAATTAATAGTGACTCAGGAGTAGAAAAAGAATAAGTTGTAGATCTTATTAAACCAAGCATTCTTATTGAATGATTATAAATATATTGAACATGATCATGAAAATATAATTTAGAATCGAGTAATACACCAAAATCTTTAATAGAATTTTTTCTAATAATACAGACGTTAGTAAGAAAATAATAATAATAATGATAATAATAATAATAATAATAATAATAATAATAATATCATTATTTATTGAACAAGTCCACTGCTGTGGAGTAAAAGTTAGCATGTCTGACCGTAAAACTAGCGAGCCAGGGTTTAAATCCTGGTTGGGACAAGTTACCTGATAGAAAAATTTTGCCAGGGTTTTCCCTCAACCTATAAGATCAAGTGCTGGGTAATTTTTGCCGCTGGGCTCTAGATTAATTCGCTAGCATTATCACTTTCATCTCACTTAGACGCTAGATAATCATAGCAGTTGATAAAGTGTCGTGAAAAAACCAACTAGAAATAATTATTTATTAAACAATGACATTTAGAGCAATTTCATAGCTTGAACCAGTGATCGGCAGAATCAATGTACGCCTCACTTGTCAGAGTTTCGGAGCAATCGTGCTCTCTTCTAAGAACATCTGCAACTAAAACTCTGAAGTGTGCGAAAAAGTGCTGATAAGCATCAATTGAACTCTAGAGTGAAGGTCTGTACATCTGATTTCCTGCACCAGATAGCCTACATTGATAGCAGTGTATTAATCTAAAACAGGAATATGATGAATTATCATAATAAGTTTGTATTACAGACACACAATTATGACACAAGACGAAATATTAATTCAACATTAGTAGAACCTAAATGTCTCACATCTGCTGGTCTAAACCATAGCATTAATTTTGGCCCTCGGTTGTACAATGCTTTAACTAAATTGCACCCAGAACTTCTAACATGTAACCCACTAACATATAACAAAAAAATTAGAAACGTGTTAATATCTTCAATTTGATTAAATAACTTTATAGCCTATGAGTATGAATTAATCAACCTATATTATATTTGTATTCTATAATTTTGAAATATATAGTCCTATTTTCACGTGCGATATTATTCTCTAGTGTTAATATTATATTATATAATTCCATTGCCGCTGTAATTTAAACTTTAGTTCCTATTTTATTTTACTTATTTATTTTTATAATTTTTTTTTTTATTTCTCTATATTTCTCTTATATTAATATTGTATTATATAATTTCTGTAACTATAATTTTAAATTCTATTTCCTACTTTATTTTATTTTATATTCTCTTATAGGCCTATTAATATTATATCTGAACTGCGATCGAACACGAGCGCTGCTCATTCGGTCTCAAATTTTGTTAATACTACTGTATCTCCTTTTTATATTGTTTGTATTATTTTATTTCTATTTCTCTTGTTTGTTTGTAATTATATTATTTATTCTGTATATTTAAATTTAAATAAATAAATCGGTGAAGCGGAGAAAAATTCTTTCCGGCACCGGGATTAGAACCCGGGTTTTCATTTAATTTCTATTTAACATTTTTAGAGGTGCATAGAATAGATATTCTGTATACTAAGATCCAGATGTACGATCACGAAATTAATCTTGGAATAACTACTCGTACAATAGCCTACCTATAAAATAAATGGAGTATCGAGTTGTATGTTGATCGTTTATTGCAAGGTTATCTATTCCATTTCTCATGAAATTTCGGCCAGTGTATGGGACCGGTGCCCACCCAGCATCGTGATGCACTTGGGGAGGTACGATAGGTAGCGAAATCCGGTTGCGAATGCCAGCTATAACGGCTGGGGGGATCATCGTGCTAACCACACGATACCTCCATTCTGGTTGGATGATCGTTCACCTCTGCTTCGGCATGTGGGTGTAAGGCCAGCAGCCGGCTGGTCGGTCTAGGCCCTTCACGGGCTGTAGCACCACGGATTATTATTATTATTATTATTATTATTATTATTATTATTATTATTATTATTATTATTATTATTATTATTATTATCTATTGCATAGTTAGCCGAATTGGAACAGAGGTTGGCAGTATTTCAGATGGTGTTTTGTTTCTAAAGTGCATTCAGATTACCAGTAATTGTTGAAATATATTTTCTGAACATATCACTATTCCGTTTATGGAGTTTGTTTTTTTAAGAAGGTTATTTTATGACGCTGTATCAACATTTTAGGTTATTTAGCGTCTGAATGAAATGAAGGTGATAATGCCGGTGAAATGAGTCCGGGGTCCAGCACCGAAAGTTACCCAGCATTTGCTCAAATTGGGTTGAGGGAAAACCCCAGAAGAAACCTCAACCAGGTAACTTGACCCGACCGGCATTCGAACTCGGGCCACCTGGTTTCGCGGCCAGACGCGCTGACCGTTACTCCACAGGTGTGGACTGGAGTTTGTCATAAAGAAATGAGTAAATCAAAATAAATTAGAAATCAAAACTATAGACTAATATAGAAGATACATTTAAGCTATTTGAGATAGTGAATGACTATAAGAAGGTGCTAGAAAACAAAAACTGGTGCCATAACTTCTAAGCAAAAGACAATAGCACTGGAGTCTACAGCTACGTTATTTAATGCTAAGAAAACAACTTACAGGAATGCAGAACGTAATACTCATATTATAATATTGCCTAATTAATTTATTTAAAATAAAATTTTTATTATTTAAAAAACTACAATATCTTTGCAGTGATGAAAATGTCAACCATTTTTGCCTGTCTGTCATATGTTTCAAATCATCATTGATTAATTCCAGCACGGTTTAAGCAGTCCTTTTCTTAGACTGACTCTTGCCAGAAATTCAACGTCGTACTCAATTAACAGTCCCGCGCCTCGGACTCGCGTTACAGAATACGCGCTGGTTCGAGTCCTCATGGGGGAAGAAATTTTCTCATGAAATTTCGGCCAGTGTATGGGACCGGTGCCCACCCAGCATCGTGATGCACTTGGGGAGCTACGATAGGTAGAGAAATCCGGTTGCGAATGCCAGCTATAACGGCTGGGGGATCATCGTGCTAATCACATGATACCTCCATTCTGGTTGGATGATCGACCACCTCTGCTTTGGCATGTGGACGTGAGGCCAGCAGCCGGCTGGTCGGTCTAGGCCCTTCACGGGCTGTAGCGCCACGGATTATTATTATTATTATTATTATTATTATTATTATTATTATTATTACTACTTACTTACTTACTTACTTATTGGCTTTTAAGAAACCCGGAGGTTCATTGCCGCCCTCACATAAGCCCGCCATTGGTCCCTATCCTGAGTAAGATTAATCCAGTCTCTACCATCATATCCCACCTCCCTCAAATCCATTTTAATATTACCTTCCCACCTACATCTCGGCCTCCCCAAAGGTCTTTTTCCTTCCGCCTTCCCAACTAACACTCTATATGCAGTTCTAAAATCGCCCATACGTGCTACATGTCTTGCCTATATCAAACGTCTGGATTTTATTTTCCTAATTATGTCAGGTGAAGTATACAATGCGTGCAGCTCTACGTTGTATAACTTTCTCCATTCTCCTGTAACTTCATCCCTCTTAGCCCCAAATATTTTCCTAAGAACCTTATTCTCAAACACCCTTAACCTATGTTCCTCTCTCAGAGTGAGAGTCCAAGTTTCACAACCATACAGAACAACCGGTAATATAACTGTTTTATATATTCTAACTTTCAGAATTTTTGACAGAAGACTAGATGACAAAATCTTCTCAACCGAATAATAACAGGCATTTACCATACTTATTCTGTGTTTAATTTCCTCCCGAGTGTCATTTGTATTTGTTACTGTTACTCCAAGATATTTGAATTTTTCCACCTCTTCGAAGGATAAATCGCCAATTTTTATGTTTCTATTTCGTACAATATTCAGGTCACAAGATATAATCATATACTTTGTCTTTCCGGGATTTACTTCCAAACTTGTCGCTTTACTTGGTTCAAGTAAAATTTCCGTGTTTTCCCTAATCCTTTGTGGATTTTCTCCTAACATATTCACGTCATCCGCATAGACAAGAAGCTGATGTAACCCGTTCAATTCCAAACCCTGTCTGTTATCCTGAAATTTCCTATTATTATTATTATTATTATTATTATTATTATTATTATTATTATTATTATTATTATTATTATTATTTACAGTTTTAAAAATCAAGTTACAAATTTTTAAACTTAAATATGCGCGTTGGGATTGTGTCCACAAGTTTGAACGCTGTGCAAGAAACAGAGAAAACGGCAGGGTACTGAATTCTCGTTCTTGTGTAGTCAAGACAACAAGTTCGCACCTGCGCAATGAGGACAGGACACTTCATCTTCTAACTTGTCTGTTTGCTTATGCGAAAAGGAAGCGTTGTCATGGAATGACAAGAAAAAATATCGGTGATAACGTCAATATTAGTTACGATGTTTTGTCGGCAAACAAACAGAGGTGGGATGATCGCTAGTGCAGATTGTCTCATGTCACCAAGTTTACTCTACTCGAGTGGTTTGGCTGTCAGGAGAGATTCTGAGAGTCAGTGCTATTGTACTTGCACACAAAATCCTTGCGCTACAAAACGTAAGGTGCACTGTTATTTGGAACCTTTCGCTTTGGCTTTCCATGCTGGAAACTGAAGGTGAAAAACATCTGGAATTCAAGTTAAGATGTGTGGTGAACAGGGATTGCGTTTGCGAACGTTCTCTCGATTTGCATATATATATATTTTTTTTTATTTTTGTTCGTTCCATAATTTTTCTCATTCATTAAGGGAAAACGAAATTACCTACCTTGACAATGTTTTTTATTGGTTATTTTACCACGCTTTGTCAACTGCTGTGATTATCTAGCGTCTGAATGAAATGAAGGTGATAATGCCAGCGAAATGAGTCCAGAGTCTTAATTGGTTGAGGGAACAGTTCCGTTACCATAACAGATATATTCTGTAGGAACAAAAATTAATCTTTACGTAGATTCTTCGCCCAACAGTACACTAGTACGTCCAGTAATGGAATATGGTGCTGCATGTTGGGATCCTTACAGATTAGAACATATTAAGACATTGAAAAAGGTTAAAAAAAAAAGGGGGGCTCTCAAGTGTTGTCGTAATAATTGACCATTAAAATGGGACACACTCACGGACAGGAGAACGCGAATTCGATTATGCGCAATGTTCAAAACATACAGAGGTGAGCCTGCCTGGAGAGAAATAAAAATAGAATGCAGCCGCTAAATTACTCTTCAAAGAACGACCACTCATATAAATTGAGGGAAAGAAGGCAGAGGACGGACACTGGAAAGTTTTCTTTTCTCAATCGTACTATCAGGGACTGGAATGCTATACCTGTAGACTTATTAAAGGCTTTATCAATAACAAAAAATGTATTTAAAAATAGGCTTAAGGACTTTACTAATAGATGGTAGTATATCATACACACTATTTAAAGAGTGTAATTGATATTTTGTTATTGAAGTGTTGTGTCAGTGAAGTGTGAAGTGTGTTGTGTCAGTGAAGTGTGTTATGTAAGTGAAGTGTGTTTCTGTCAGTGAAGTTTTATAGTTTATAGTGGTAGTGCAAAGTATTTGAATAGTGAAATGTTTTTGAAGTGTTAGTGAAATCAGGATAGAATCAGTGAAATGTGTCGTAGTTCGTTAGATTTACTTTAAATGTTATTTTAAGTGATCGTGTTTCATTTAACTTAGGATGCGTCCTGTTATTATTATTATTATTATTATTATTATTATTATTATTATTATTAATATTATTATTAATTGTGTTTATTATTGTAATTATTGAGTGTAATTAGTTACCACTGCCTCCGGGTATATATCCATTTGCAGTGTGAATAAATACATACATTCTACTGTGGAATCCCGGCCACCAAATCACTCAATTGAGTGCGCTCCTTGTATAATGACAGTTAACTTAATATCTGTCAACATATATGTCTAACTTGAAGTCAGGCCACAAAGGGAAAAACAATAGAGGACAGGTATTCGATGCGATGTTGTGGATTGAACTTCGGCGTAGCTCGGTGGTTAGAGCACTTGGTAGGCCTACGTAGAACCAAGAACCTCGATTCGATCCCCGGAGCAGGAGCGAATTTCTCTCCTCTAATAATCATTGTTACCATAACAGATATATTCTGTAGGATCAAAAATTAATCTTTACGTAGTTTTATTTTGAGTTCAATATCGTTCCATACTTAAAAAAATGATCACTGAAATGAGAAAAAAATGCTGAAAAAATTCTGCAGGTTATAGTTAGGGCACAAATGCAGATATATTATACTATAATTTGGGTCGTCCACCGTTGTAGCTGAGAGGTTAGCGAGTCTAACTCCGAACCCAGCGGTCTTGGGATCGATTCCCGGTAAGGACGAGTTGCCTGGTGAGGTGTTTTTTTCGGGGTTTTTCCCTCACTCCTAAGGATGAATATCAGGTAACTTTATCAGGCGATTGGAACCCCACTCATCTTCTCCACTTCCTTTCCTCCACCACCATCCTTTCCTAACCATCCCGTTTCTGGTTTTTCAGATCACTCTACAGGCGGCCTCCCGATGCTGCTGACTCTCTCGACCGGCCTCCGTGGAATATAGTTCAGCGATGTTGGATGGCTTCTGCAATGACACCCGAGACGGACCTACTCGGAGGAGGAGTTTCGTCTCGGACCGACAGGGGGGCCTTGGTGGAATTTGCCGAAGCAGGAATGGTATATGGATTTTGTCGGTTGTAGGTTAGGGGAGTGAGCGTAGGGAATCTGTGGCATGCAACTCATTCCATACCGAGGGTTAGCGCAATAGATCCTAATAGGTCGCAGTGCTGGGCCGTCCGTGCCCCACTCAGTTAAGTTCCATTCTATTCCATTCCATACTTGGGGTCTCTCCACATAGCGTAGGAGAGACTGTTGTATCTTTAAACACTTCTCAGATTTAATTTTTGTTTTAATTTTGGGAAATTATATTTTTTAAATTAAAAAATACTTTAAATAATCATTGAAGATTCCTTTACAACTTCGTGTATATATTTTCCTGTTCTACACATTTATTAAGGATGGAAAAAATAAAATGTAATATGTTCAAAGGTACAACAGGTTCATGTACCTTAGAACATACCCTCTTGTAGGTTGGAACACATGTAATATAGGTGGGAATATAGTTGTAAGAACTGACAACCATATTTAAAATGTATTTGCAATCATAAACCAGAGAAGGCTGCTCTGATTGAGATTTTATTTCCTGGAGGAGCAATAACTTCTTCAACAGCTTTCTTCAAGGCATCCGGATCAATTGGGGGCCTCTTAATTTCAGATTTAGTTCGTGGCATGATCTTAAAATAAAATAAAAACAAAAACCAATAGTATTATGTACCTTGGAACATGTTCCGTGGTACAAGACGTTCTGTGTTCAAAGATACAAGAGGGTGCAGGTTTAAACAAATGTGGCTACCAAAACTAGAGATTCGAATAAATCATGGAAATTAAAATATGTCATTACTCACCAGATGATACGGAACACATTGTACTTAATGGACGGTAACAAATACAATCTGGTTTTATGTTAGATAACATATACCAATGAACGAAATATTTACCTTTGGTACTAAAAAAAGATTCTTTCTTCACGGAACTCACACTTTGCAATAAATCAAACCAATACTACACAGAGCTACTTAGCGGCTTTGTCTACAATCTACTTCAGTTTGAGTCCTCTAGGTAGTAGCAAAAAATAAAAAAACAAAAAATGTTCAAAGGTACACTATGCTGAAGGTACAACAGTGTCCCCTACATCTTATATCTTAAGGACTAAGATTAAGAAACATGCTAGAGCTACCTTACTTACTTAATTACTTACTTACTTATTTACTTACTTACAAATGGCTTTTAAGGAACCCGAAGGTTCATTGCCGCCCTCACATAAGCCCGCCAGCGGTCCCTATCCCATGCAAGATTAATCCAGTCTCTATCATCATATCCCAGCTCCCTCAAATCCATTTTAATATTATCCTCCCATCTATGTCTCTGCCTCCCTAAAGGTCTTTTTCCCTCTGGCCTCCCAACTAATACTCTATATGCATTTCTGGATTCGCCCATACGTGCTACATGCCCAGCCCATCTCAAACGTCTGGATTTAATGTTCCTAATTATGTCAGGTGAAGAATACATTGCGTGCAGTTCTGTGTTGTGTAACTTTCTCCATTCTCCTGTAACTTCATCCCTCTTAGCCCCAAATATTTTCCTAAGAACCTTATTCTCAAACACACTTAACCTATGTTCCTCTCTCCGAGTGAGAGTCCAAGTTCCAGAACCATACAGAAGAACAGGTAATAGAACTGTTTTATAAATTCTAACTTTCAGATTTTTGGACAGCAGACTGGATGATAAGAGCTTCTCAACCGAATAATAACACGCATTTCCCATAGACCTACCGCTGTGGTATAACGGTTAATACGTCTGGCCGTGAAACTGCTTCAAATCCTGGTTGGGGCAAGTCACGTGGTTGGGTTTTTCCGTAGTTTCCCCTCAACCGATTGAAGCAGAATTGATGGATAACTTTCTGCCTTGGACCTGTCACATTTCGCCGTCATTAATTCATAAATTCACATATTATCGTCATCCATACCATAGTCTCTCCTCCGTACAAGAAAAAAGACATGCTACAAATTTTCTCTAAATTAACATTACTCCATCGTCAACTACTACTTTAAGGATTGTGTTTGAAGAAACCGTAGCATGTATTTGTCATTTTCGTGACACCGAATTCTTAAGAACTATCCGTTATTGTTTGTGGATGTGTATTAATTTTGAATTTAACTTAGAGAGCATGATGAAAGTTGTTCAGATTGTCAATTAATATAGATAAATACAATATAATATTCGTTACTCAGTAAATGACAAATCAATGTAAAATAATGACTTATATTATATGGTCATTAAGTTTTAAACACATAAATTACATATTGTAAACGTTTTCGCCTATTCAGGCATCTTCAGGCGTAATTATACAATATCTCAATATCAAACTGTATAGTCATTACATTGGTGGTAGATAAACTATTTTAAAATTAATGATGTGCAAAATCTCCATAAATAAATTCACCTGTAACATTACATTTTAATTCTGGAGACATAATTAATTTTAAACAGTTTATCTACCACCAATGTAATGACTATACAGTTTGATATTGAGATATTGTATAGGGGAGAGTCGGGTAGTATCGGACATCGGGTAGTATCGGACAGTGCGTTTCTTTCATCTACCACCATATGGTAGTACCTGAATGACATTGTTACGTTTCTCTATGCGACATCACAGAAACGTAACCATGTCAATCAGGTACTATCATCGTGTGGTAGATGAAAGAAACTCACTGTCCGATATTACCCGATGTCCGATACTACCCGACTCTCCCCTAATTACGCCTGAAGATGCCTGAATAGGCGAAAACGTTTGCAATATGTAATTTATGTGTTTAAAACTTAATGACCATATAATGTAAGTCATTATTTTACATTGATTTGTCATTTGACTGAGTAACGAATATTATATTGTATTTATCTATTTTGAATTTAATTTTTGGCATTATTGTTGGAGTAGGTTTGAGACTGAAAAGCTTGCAAGCCTTTTGTACGAGCTATTACGAAATGCTCTTGGCCAACTATTAAGTCACAGTTTTTCTTAGTTGACAACTGCGTTTGTCTCAATCGTCGGAATACGTCGTTATTAGAGTCATTCATCTCCGCTCAAACACTATGTATTCATTCAGGCTCGCGTGTCATAGAGCTTAATAGACGTGAATAAATTCACCTTTTTCTCTTCATTCATAATGCTATTACATTATTAATCCTTTCCACTCTTTGCAGACCTAGTCAACAGCTAGATTCGATGCCCTACCTCATTCATATTCAGTAGATTACTACAGCACGTTTAACATCGAAATATTATGAATAATCCATCACTTGCCATTGTAGCCTTACTGTCCGTCCAGTCCATTTACAGTCAAGCTATTCATCAAGCCGGCAATACATAAATCCTTAAGTTCTAACAATGAAAATACAGTATATCAAGTTCGTCACAAGTTCTATGGTAACGAAAAATATTATGACAAGTGAAGTAAGAGAGATTACGTTGTCACTAGACCTCGGATTTTAGGTTAAATGTCTATTTATTATGTAGGGATAAACTAAAACTAGTCGAAAAAAAATCGAAAAATCGAAAGAGAATTGGGAGGACAAATTTAAAAGGTACGCAAAACGCGTCCTTGCAAGGGGTTGGGGGCTGTACAAAACTAAATATGTGAGCTCCAAGCCTGTTGGCCACTAGTCTCACTCCGGGTTACGCTGCTCCCCTGAAGGAGCTCTAGAAAATTTTGAAGGGGAAGCCGAAATTGGACGTAACCTCTTAGGTACCACATACGCGAGGGGGACTGAGATTTGATCAAATGATCACGCAACGGGGCGAGGAGGAGATGGCTGGTGTTTGCCGTTAGGATGGCGAGACGCTGTCATCTGTTGTTCGATGACAAGGCATGTGAAGGCCGTCGGAAGAAGCGCCGTGAAATCTAAATCTGCGATTTGAGAGGTCCCTGTCCTTTCAAATTGCGACTAATTGAGTGACCTCCTATATTTAATAGACAATTTATAGGTTCTGAACTAGGGCATACGTCGTTTATATTAAAGGGGAATATATATGGGGAAGGGCATATAGGTCCGTGGCCCATTTCTTATAGGGCTCATCGCGACATTTGTCTTACGCCTTAGGAAAACCACGGAATACCTTAGGCAGGATGAGTTGTCTCATATATAAGAGACTAGCCAATTTGGCTATTATGTAGGAGGTGATTGTTGTCATGATCCTTGTTGAATCGTCTCAATTTTGAGACCAGCCATTTGGCTATATGATGGCTCAATTACGAAGAGGGGGGAGAGATGTAATTGTTAATTAATTTAGAGTAATTAGGGAGATTCATGGGGATATGAGTGCAGGTCCGTGGCCCATTTCTTTTAGGGCTCATCCCGACATTTGTCTTAGCGCCTTAGGAAAACCACGGAAAACCTTAGGCAGGATGAGTTGTCTCAATATCAGAGACTAGCCAGTTGGCTCTTAGGTTGAATGACTCTATGAATCGATGGATGTATACTAGCCAATTGGCTCTGTGATAGTTCCATCGATCAACAAAAGTAGATATTGTTAGGGAGGGATTTTGTTTAGCCCAGTTAAGACAAGGTCATTTTAAAGCGGTTGCACTATCCAAGGAGTCGCATGGAGTTGAGTCGTGATTACCAAAACGACTCAACTCCATGCTAGTTAAATATCTTCACAATTTATATAAAATGTCATCTTTTGAAAGCGGATTTATGGTGGCTAAAATGCCTATTCGAGACCTATTTATTTTATTTTAGTAGGTTATTTTACGACGCTTTGTCAACATCTTAGGTTATTTAGCGCCTGAATGAGATGAAGGTGATAATGCCGGTGAAATGAGTCCGGGGTCCAACACCGAAAGTTAGCCAGCATTTGCTCATATTGGGTTGAGGGAAAACCCGGAAAAAACCTCAGCCAGGTAACTTGCCCCGACCGGGAATCGAACCCGGGCCACCTGGTTTCGCGGCTAGACGCGCTAACCGTTACTCCACAGGTGTGGACTTCGAGACCTATTTTTAAGGTTTTAGAACACATTACCTATTTCTATTTGTTACTTAGAACATATAATTGCCTATTTCTATTTGTAACGTATATTTTTTTTAATTTTCCTATAGTAGTGAAAAAGAAAGTTTTGAATGTCATGTGGTAGATATGGTTTCAATATCCTGTAATAGTTTGGTTGTAAGAATGAAGAAATTCCTGGAAGGTGTCTGGTTTCGTTGAGCACTTGAAGAGACGGTAGGAATGTGATGAATCAGGAGGATGTAGTTGTCCCTAAAGAAATCAGAATAGCAAATATTGATAAATTTAAATATGCATTCATTGCTTCGGTATCTTTTTTTTTTCGTTGTTGGTAACTCTGTAGCATCTGTAAGATGCTTTATAGTTGTTCTAACAGATGGAGTTACTTGTCAACAATGTGACGCTGAAACGTGTGTTCAGGTTACTGCCCAGCGACAGTCCTGATGTATTTTTATATTTGTGATGATTGGTTAATTAATATTAACCCGGCACACTCACAATCACACTCACATTCATACAAATTTCCAGACTCTAGACACGCAGGGAATTCTTCTTCTTCTTCTTCAAGAAAAACTCACCGAAAGCGGAGCCCGGGAATCGAACCCGGGACCTCCTGATCTGGAAGCCAGCATGCTGACCAACAGACCACGGAGGCAGTCATTCGGTATCATTGGGAAGAATTTTTCGCTTATGAAATGGTTCTGTCTAAGAAAAGGCGAAGTTTCACAATAGAAAATTAGAGAAAAACGTTGTTATATATTGCAATGCCAATTATGAATAATGTGTTAATTGTAAATTAATTAATTTAATTGTAATATGAGTACTTATGTATTAGCAGCCTTAGAGCAATGAGGCCGATGAATTCATTAAAATTACGTACCGGTATTCATAATTTAAGACTTAACAAAAATAAAGTTTCTAACAGCAATATTTTTTACTGTTTTTGTCACTGTATACCGTAATGGTTAATAATCACTAATTAATTGCACTTTTATAGTTACTGTAGTTTGTATTGATAGAAATTACATTTTAGCTGCATAAAATAGTATTTTTAGCTGCTGGAAATGGTATTTTTAGGTGCTTAAATCTATGTTTTTAGTGTCTATTTTGATAAATTCAGGGCCTATTTTAGGTGCCTTTAAATAAATAATGGAACTCCTCACTACAATTCTTCAGTGACCATTTTATATCATGCAATATTACAAAAGATCCTTTTCAGAGCAACAGGTGTTACTTGAAAGAACGCGTAACCTTGTACAGAACGTAATGTGAAGTTTGATTGCTCGACATGGCAGACCATGTGAAAGTTTCATTGCATTTATAATATCCCATAAATTTAGTGAACATGTCGGTTGAACGGAACAGTATCGAATTTCTCGTAATTCTCTCTCACTCCTGGCAATAAAACACTAAGAACATCGTTACTTCCAGACGTCCTGCCTTTAGAAAACTCAACGGCAGTGGTTGGAAGCCCGTTCACAGCCTTGAAAGAGAATGCGTAGCAGAACTGAGTATCAATTTATTTTTCAATTTTTACAGTAAAAAAGATTATATTTCATGGTTTCGTAATCAAAATATATACGGAGTAATTTATATAGAACTAACATATTTTCTTTCTTTCTTTCTTTCCTTCCCTCTTTCCTTCCTTCGTTCTTTCTTTCTTTCTTTCCTTCTTTTCTCTTTCTTTCTTTCCTTCGTTCTTTCTTTCTTTCTTTTTTTCTTTCCTTCTTTCTTTCTTTACTTCCTTCTTTCTTTCCTTCCTTCGTTCTTTCTTTCTTTCCTTCCTTCGTTCCTTCCTTCTTTCTTTCCTTCCTTCGTTCTTTCTTTCCTTCCTTCTTCCTTCCTTTCTTTCTTTCTTCCTTCCTTCCTTTCTTTCATTCTCTCTTTCTTTCTTTCCTTCTTTCCTTCCTTCCTTCGTTCTTTCTTTCTTTCCTTCGTTCTTTCTTTCTTTCCTTCGTTCTTTCTTTCTTTATTTATTTCCTTCCTTCGTTCTTTCTTTCTTTCCTTCCTTCGTTCTTTCTTTCGTTCTTTCTTTCTTTCCTTTTCTCTTCCTTCCTTTCTTTCTTTCTCTCTTTCTTTCCTTCCTTCTTTCCTTCCTTCGTTCTTTCTTTCCTTCCTTCGTTCTTTCTTTCTTTCTTCCTTTCTTTCCTTCTTTCCTTCCTTCTTTCTTCCTTTCTTTCCTTCTTTCCTTCCTTCGTTCTTTCTTTCTTTCCTTCCTTCTTTCCTTCGTTCTTTCTTTCTTTCTTTCTTTCCTTCCTTCTTTCCTTCCTTCGTTCTTTCTTTCTTTCCTTCCTTCGTTCTTTCTTTCTTTCTTTCCTTCGTTCTTCCTTTCCTTCCTTCCTTCTTTTCTTCCTTCGTTCTTTCTTTCTTTCTTTCTTTCTTCCTTTCCTTCCTTCGTTCTTTCTTTCTTTCTTTCTTTCCTTCGTTCTTTCTTTCTTTCTTTCCTTCGTTCTTTCTTTCTTTCCTTCCTTCGTTCTTTCTTTCTTCCTTCCTTCCTTCTTTCTT
The DNA here is from genome assembly GCA_025594305.2 of Periplaneta americana. Classification (NCBI taxonomy): domain Eukaryota; kingdom Metazoa; phylum Arthropoda; class Insecta; order Blattodea; family Blattidae; genus Periplaneta; species Periplaneta americana. The sequence goes on along the minus strand of JAJSOF020000037.1, from coordinate 4,097,948 downwards.
TCTTTCCTTCCTACTTTCCTTCCTTCGTTCTATCTTTCTTTCTTTCTTTCCTTCTTTTTTTCTTTCTCTCTTTCTTTCTTTCTTTCTTTCTTTCTTTCTTTCTTTCTTTCTTTCTTTCTTTCTTTCTTTCAAAACGAATGATGCTAGCCACAATTTGTTATACCTCAAATATAGAGTATCTTTCGGAGATTACTAACCTCTATAGCAAATGTTGAAAATTCTTTATTTATCCGGCTGGAAATTCACTTAATGACCAGTTTTTAACGTCAAATTAAGCAGGAGTTTTGATTCCCTGTCATGAGATGCGCAGATGTTTATTCTTTATTCCTTACTGTTGACAGCTGTTTTCGACATTTTGTTTCACTCACTGAAAATGCAGTACACATTAAATCAACGGTTCTTCCTTGTGAAGCAATACTGGATTACGAATTCAATTACAGCTACTCAAAGGGCATACCAGAGAGAATTTGGTGTTCGTAATTCCCCCCCCCCCAAAAAAAAAACACAATACTGGGACTGGTAAACAAATCGGAAACAACTGAACCTCTAAAAGAATAATAATTTTTATGACAATTAATATACAGAATAAATAAAGAATAAACATCTGCGCACAGAAAAAGTTCTTTCCACATGACATGATGTAAGGGGTCAAAACTTATAATCCGACAATATCGTAGGTTCAACGTCCACATTACTATTGTACTCTTGTAGCATTTTGCTAATTTCCCTCATCTTCTTTAGTCCATTATACTTAGCAAGGACGATAGCCAATTTCTCTTTGATGACCCCACCTTGTTTATCACCAGCTGCATCCAAACTGTGATTGCAGCATCAAGCACCTTCAAAGCTTCACTAAGTTGCAGGCCCTGCGTTTCCAATTGCTTGAAAGAATGTAAAAATTTGAATTTATATATGCAAGCTTCTTATGTATGCACACTGGGTGAAGTCATGGCTTTCTTCGCAACTGTAACACGTGCATCCTCATCATCAATTGAGTTTAGTACCTGAATGAGTAAGAGTTAATGTCAGACGGAAATTTGAGAGCAATAAATAAATCATGTATTTCAAAATTAAAATGTCATAGCTCTCTTACTTCACAAAAATGGTCACTGTAAAAAACACCAAACTCAAGCGTAGTCCCCTATCTAATGTAATAACAGGCTGTGGTGGTAGAGGAACATTTGGCAGCATCTCTCTGTATGTGTTTATTCTGGAAGGTGCTTTTAAAAAAACTTTCTTCACAGAGTATATAAAACTGTTTACATCCGGAAATGAATTCCGAACCTCCTCTGTAATCCTCACTAATACAGAGGTTCCGCATTGGATGCCTCTGCTGCAAGCAACTGTCCAGCAACGCTAATGTGTCCTTTAACGAGTTACGGTACTTGTTTGACTGAAGTCTATAAAACTAGAAAACTTTTTCGCTACAAAAAGGAAAACAATAATAATAAAACGTGCACATACAGGGTGTTTCCGAGGTGGTGTTACAAACTTTCAGGGATGATGGCGAAGGGCACATGTATCAATTTGAGATAAAGAACCCTGGTCCGGAAATGACTGCGTCGAAAGTTACAAGCAAAAATAGTTGTGTGGAAATGAAATAATTTTATTCCTCTGTACACCTTATTTATGTGTATTTATCTGTACATCTTACACATACCGTATTCATCTGACGTTGTTTACGTTGTCTACTTACAGTATTCCATTCAGTGCGCTGTCTGAGGGATGGGGACAGGAAACTACACTAAAGCAATGCAGATAGCGTAATGTGTAACGGACATGGTCGGTCCTGATATGCACGTCTGTAGACAGCAGTGTATGTGTACAAGTTGCAGTGTCCAGTCGATCAGTCCTAGTGAAATGGAGGAGTACACGAGAGCGGAATATGCAGACATGATTTTCGAATACGGATGAGCCAAAGGGAACAGTAGACAAGCTGACAGATTGTATCGGGACAAGTACCCACGTAGGAGATATCCGGGCCATACTATCTTTCCACGATTGTTCTTAAGGTTAAGGGAATGAGGGCACGTGGTGCCAAATTACAATTCCATTTCCACAGAACTATTTTTGCTTATAACTTTCGACTCAATCATTTCCGGACCATGGTTCCTTATCTCAAATTGATACATGTGACCTTCGCCATCATCCCTGGAAGTTTGTAACACCACCTCGGAAACATCCTGTATATGCACGAACAGCTATGCGTCAATCATCTTAATTTAATATGAAACATATAATGACAAAGTTTTGTTAAGATATGTCGTTCCGATACAAATATGCATTTGCATATATTTCTCATCACTTGAATAAGTAGTCGCAGACAGCCGATGAGGGGTGGTCCTCCAGCTTGGGGGTAGGGCGAAGGGCTAACAACCCATCACCGTAAAAAAAACAGCTTGTTACGAATCCTTCAAATAAGCCTCGGAATGGGACTGTTTCTCTGGCACGACCACAGCCAAGTGTTAGTTGGGAGGTCGGAGGGAAAAAGACCTTTAGGGAGGCCGAGACGTAGATGGGAAGATAATATTAAAATGGATTTGAGGGAGGTGAGATATGATGATAGAGACTGGATTAATCTTGCTCAGGATAGGGACCAATGGCGGGCTTATGTGAGGGCGGCAATGAACCTCCGGGTTCCTTAAAAGCCAGTAAGTAGGTAAGTAAGTTACTACAGTTTGAACTTCCGAACCTTAAATTATCATCAACAATCTTTCTTCAGATATTGAAGTCTTTGGTCCTTCATTGCTTACGCTCATGTGACTTATGAGTCAAAACCAGACTTCCACCAATAGCAGGCCTTCTTGGCCATGTGGTCAGCGTAGCACAAGGTTATTACTTCATGCAATATCAAAGTGGAAGTAGTATATATATATACTTGCACTACGCTGCAGTACAAAACAATACACGCGCACATAAAAATAGGCCTAATTCTCATGGGAGATAATTATCACATTCCTGCTGGAAATCAAACCCGGATCCGCCGAATTTATAGACAGAAAGGCTACTACGTAATAAATACCATAGCGGATAATGATTGTAACATACACCTGAGGTATCAGCTTCGTATCCTAGGAGATATTCTGTTACATTGTACACAGTTACAGTTTCCTATTTTCGTGAACTCGACTCCTTGGCGCGTGCTGCAAACCTTGAGCAGAACATTGCGCCAGTTGGCCGACAGTCTGCACTGATAAGACACGGACCTGCGCCCATTACTGCCTGCTTCACACCGACCCTTTCATAATTATATTTACTGCTCGCTCAAGCTCTCGAGGTCGCAATGAAATACTATTCAAGCTAGATTCACACAGATCCGCTCAACGTTGCGGCCAAATTTTAAAGCAAGGATGCAGAACTGGCAGAGAGAGAGGGGTGAAAGCATGGGGAAAGCATTGATATCTCTTCCACAGTCCACGGACGTTGAATGACGTCTCCGTGATCCGTCCACAACAAAGTGGCGGATTATAACTAGGGAGAGGATTTTATGTGCTAAAAAATTTAAATATATTTATTTTTTATGTGCTGAAAAGTACGAAAATATTTGCTAAAAATAAAAAAATATATATATATTTTTAAAATATGACAAAAATACCTTACTTACCTTGAAAAAAAAAATGTTACTAGGTACTCACCAACCACACTTGAGTGCTAGTAGTTGGCCGAGAATTGCAGTGAACAACAAAGGTCACCTCCAAATTCTCCATCACAAATGCATGCCGATTATCTCTGAACAACGACTTATACTGTGAAAACGATCTTTCCTCATCACAGGACGTCAGACATGCATATTTAAAGAGAGGAATGTCACAAACACGAACACCGTCAATTTCACCTACAGGCACATCCTCCAATACTTGAGCAACTTTACACATTTTTTTATATCCACTGTTTTTCCCAAACACATTCTGGAATGTGTCCCTTAGTACTTGTGCTTCTGAACCTGGTAGCGAGTCTAGTTTAATTTCCACGGCACGCACCTCCCTGTTTCAGACAACAGGTTTTTGGATGTTTCGAGTTTTATTATGGTGTCACACAAAAAGCTTAAATTTGCTAATAGGAAAGCCAAATCTTTTTTAAGAACAACCATCTTTCAGTATGTCTTGAAGGATATCGATTGACGAAGTCTGATAACAGGGAATCACAACAAGATATATTGCCTTACTTGATAGACATGAGCGAGAGGCGAGAGATTTGTTTAAATTAAATAATGTTCATACCCAGATCTTATCTGTTGTGTTTCACAAACAAAGCGTGGAATGAAATCATCTTCAGCAACAATAAACATTCCTAATTATGTGTTGCATGATCTCTCCTCCTTGTCCATGTTAATTTATTCTCTAATAATAACACTGATATGCTGCCTAGCAGTTCTCAGAACTTGAGGCGATACTATTACGAAAATGAATCACGGATACACCACACAGCGCTTAGAAACACGAAGCAACCAAGAATTCTTAAAAAAGATAACGTACTTCTGAGTGATATAATTGATTTAGTTTTAGAATATTTAAAAGTTCTTGTAAAAAATTATTTAAGTAAAAAACTCCAAGATTTGTGTGTTTATAATAGATTTCCTGAAAATATGTATTTACATAATTTTTTGTGAGAATATGTGTTTTTATATGAAATAAAATTCGGGTTTTAAACTTGAAACTTCATGTTCGGAATTTTTAACTTTGTTAATTGTGTTTCATCACACGCAAAAATAATATTTAATTACATACAAATCCGCTCCTTAATAACAGACTGGTGTTCATGAACAAAATGACGAAACTATTTCAGACCACAATAATTATAACGCTAAACTTAACCAACGCATTCTGATTAAATACATTACATATCTAATGGTAAATGAATACAATACGTTTAAATCTAAGAAAAATGATTTGGAAACACTTAAATTCACAAGTGTTCATTTAAATTCAATGGTTAAAGTGAACTGATGTTATTAAACGTTTAAACAAATGTTATTCTTGTTGTAGTCTTAGGAAATTAGTGAAACTTTAGTCATTAGTAAAAATACTTAAGTACTTCCTTTGAAAACATATTGCTATAAACAAATCAGATTAAATCTGCAGTGCTTGGGAAAAGTGACACAAGTCAGTTTCCACAAACCTTTTTTGATAATTTATTGACAACTTACGGAACATCTGCTCGCTTGGAAGAAGAGACATAAGTATTCCTCCCATTACAATAATTCATACAGAAAAAAATCAAATCGACATAAACCAGTGTAAGTTGTCAATACATTATCAAAAAAGGTTTGTGGAAACTGACTTATGTCACTTTTACCAGGCACTGCAGAAATACTTTATCCTTTTATTGGTATTTAGGACTCATAATACAATTGCATGTATAAATTAAAGCATTCATAAGATTTAGAAGTATAAAAGTACATAAGTTCTAGTTTAAGTAAAATTGACTATATTGCTCTCACAATAAAAACTAAAATAAATCTATGATGATGGAAGAGTGGAACAGAGAAAACTTCTCTCCGGCACCGGGATTTGAACCCGGGTTTTCAGCTCTACGTGCTGACGCTTTATCCACTAAGCCACACCGGATTCCCATCCCGATGTCGGATCGAATCCTCTCAGTTTAAGTTCCACCTCTTGGGTTCCCTCTAGTGGCCTCATAGATGTATGACAGAGGCACAATGTCCACACATGTGCAGAGGTGCACTCGTTAAGAGTGAGTAAGTGGCCGGGATCCGACGGAATAAGCGCTGTCTAAATCACAAAGTGATTATTTTCCGCTTATCATATATTACGATGTACCGAAGTTCATATGGTATTTGAGTGCAGAAATTCTGCATCATCATATGATGATGGAAGAGTGGAACAGAGAAAAATTACCTCCGGCGCCGGGATTTGAACCCGGGTTTTCAGCTCTACGTGCTGACGCTTTATCCCCTAAGCCACACCGGATTCCAGTCCCTAAACCTAGGTAGTATCTATTAGGTACTGTAGTAGTTGTATGTATGTATGTATGTATGTATGTATGTATGTATGTATGTATGTATGTATGTATGTATGTATGTATGTATGTATTTACTCACACTGCAAATGGGTAAATACCCGGTGGCAGTAGTAACTAATTACACTCAATAATGACAATTTAGTACATTATGCAACGAGCCTATAATGGTAGTAATTAAGACGCGAGTATGTTTGTTTATGAAACGAGTGCAAGCGAGTTTCATAATTTTCATACGAGCGTCTTAATTACCATTATACGCAAGTTTCATACGACTTTTTATGCTCGACCATATTTCTAACTTGAAATTATTCATAAGTATTCATGTTATGGTTATCTAAGTGAAGATCGGAACTGACCTTCTAAAGTGTGAGATGTGCGCAGACGTGAAAATATCGATTTTTTTCCCAGGGACGAATGTCATTGACCTTGATAAAATCTTGAGAATAACATGAACATTAATATTGATATAACCTGGAAATTGATTTAGAATTTAAAAACGAGATGACAAATTGAATTCATTTGAATATTATTTACAATTAACGCTAATTATTATAGTAACAGAACATAACCTTCTGCGGCAGTATCGGATTTCCAGCCTCCGTGACTTTTCGCTAATTGTCTTTCGATTGCATATCCGAGAATAATCGATACTTGCGGTTTTATAATGGTACAATGGTGATTTCTCATTGGCTGAACAACTGAACTAAAATGAATAGGTGTACTTTAATGAGGTGCATTAAAGGGCTACTACCAGGTGTATAATTACTACATTTCGGCATGGTCGAGCATAAAATAATAAACACAATTAATAAAAAATACAGTTAATAATACTATTAATAATAATAGTAATAACAATAATTAACTACTGTATAATAATAATAATAATAATAATAATAATAATAATAATAATAATAATAATAATGAGCACCCTAAATTAAAAGAAACACGATCACTTAAAATAACCTTTAAAGTAAATCTAATTTGCATCTTAACCCTAAGTTCGAACTAAAACCCACGAGTATGATATGTTCATACATGCACAAGTACCTTTCAGCACTACACTCATTTCGCTGTAAACACACTCACTGCACTGGAACTACGATACATTTCACTGATACTATCCTGATTTCACTAACACTTCAAAAACATTTCGCAGTTCAAATACTTTGCACTGCCACTATGTACTATAAAACTTCACTGACACAACACACTTCACTTACACAACACACTTCACTTGAGAGTTAACATTTTCATTCTCTTAGTGGTGTTCCTAGTTTCACAGTCACCTATGACGTTTACATAGCTCCTTCTTCAATTCAAAAGGTAATTGCAGAACATATATCCAGATGTCGCCAACAGACATTTCTGAAAATATGTGAAAAATGTGCTGGCAAATTGCTGCAACCTGTCCGCGGGACACGGGCCACGGCTTGTTTCAACAAACCATTAAGTTTAATAGTTTGCGTCGCAATCCTAACACAGAACTGGAAGCGAGGGGAATTATTTCGAGCATTTGCTTCCCTTTTCATAGCTTCCAACAACATATCACGCAATTTAAAGCCGGTAGCTATTTAACAGGTAATGAAATTAAGACAGCTAGGAAGTAGATGGCCATGCAGCTATTGTTTGAACATTACGGTTAACATTCTTGGGCGAGTTTGCAAGTTATTTAATGACAGTTAATGTTGCTATTGGATGCAATGGTGAAATGATGGAGGAAATACAGAAGATCTTCCTGTACTCCATGCCTCACGAGATGTGTCGAGGATCGCATCCTGATTTTATGAGAAACCGTCAGGAGAAGATAGTTGTAAATGATGAAGGGTGGGTGGAGCGGAGAAAAATTCTCTCCGGCACCGGGGTTCGAACCCGGGTTTTCAGCTCTACGTGCTGACGCCTTATCCACTAAGGGTACGTACACGTTGGAGCGACGATAAACGATAAAAGAAGCAGCGATGCTATATTAGAGAGAATTGAAGCATGCTTTGTTATTGAGGTGTGCATATTGGAGTAACGATAAAAGCGAAGATAAACGATAAAAGAAGCAGCGATGCTATATCAGAGAGAATTGAAGCATGCATTGTCATTGAGGTGTGCATATTGGAGTAACGATAAAAGCGAAGATACACGATAAAAGAAGCAGCGATGCTATATCAGAGAGAATTGAAGCTTGCATTGTTATTGAGGTGTGCATATTGGAGTAACGATAAAAGCGAAGATAAACGATAAAAGAAGCAGCGACGCTATATCAGAGAGAATTGAAGCATGCATTGTCATTGAGGTGTGCATATTGGAGTAACGATAAAAGCGAAGATACACGATAAAAGAAGCAGCGATGCTATATCAGAGAGAATTGAAGCATGCATTGTCATTGAGGTGTGCATACTGGAGTAACGATAAAAGCGAAGATAAACCATAAAAGAAGCAGCGATGCTATATCAGAGAGAATTGAAGCATGCATTGTTATTGAGGTGTGCATATTGGAGTAACGATAAAAGCGAAGATGCACGATAAAAGAAGCAGCGATGCTATATCAGAGAGAATTGAAGCATGCATTGTTATTGAGGTGTGCATATTGGAGTAACGATAAAAGCGAAGATAAACGATAAAAGAAGCAGCGATGCTATATCAGAGAGAATTGAAGCATGCATTGTCATTGAGGTGTGCATACTGGAGTAACGATAAAAGCGAAGATAAACGATAAAAGAAGCAGCGATGCTATATCAGAGAGAATTGAAGCATGCATTGTCATTGAGGTGTGCATATTGGAGTAACGATAAAAGCGAAGATAAACGATAAAAGAAGCAGCGATGCTATATCAGAGAGAATTGAAGCTTGCATTGTTATTGAGGTGTGCATATTGGAGTAACGATAAAAGCGAAGATAAACGATAAAAGAAAGCGATGCTATATCAGAAAAAATTGAAGCATGCATTGTCATTGAGGTGTGCATATTGGAGTAACGATAAAAGCGAAGATACACGATAAAAGAAGCAGCGATGCTATATCAGAGAGAATTGAAGCATGCATTGTCATTGAGGTGTGCATATTGGAGTAACGATAAAAGCGAAGATAACACGATAAAAGAAGCAGCGATGCTATATCAGAGAGAATTGAAGCATGCATTGTTATTGAGGTGTGCATATTGGAGTAACGATAAAAGCGAAGATAAACGATAAAAGAAGCATAGAGTAACGAGCGCTATATCAGAGAGAATTGAAGCATGCATTGTCATTGAGGTGTGCATATTGGAGTAACGATAAAAGCGAAGATAAACGATAAAAGAAGCAGCGATGCTATATCAGAGAGAATTGAAGCATGCATTGTTATTGAGGTGTGCATATTGGAGTAACGATAAAAGCGAAGATAAACGATAAAAGAAGCAGCGATGCTATATCAGAGAGAATTGAAGCATTGCATTGTGTGCATATTAACGATAAAAGGAAGATAAACGATAAAAGAAGCAGCGATGCAGAATTATTATTGAGGTGTGCATATTGGAGTAACGATAAAAAAGATAAAGATAAACGATAAAAGAAGCAGCGATGCTATAACGATAAAAGCGAAGATAAACGATAAAAGAAGAATATGAAGAATTGAAGCTTGCATTGTTATTGAGGTGTGCATATTGGAGTAACGATAAAAGCGAAGATAAACGATAAAAGAAGCAGCGATGCTATATCAGAAAGAATTGAAGCATGCATTGTCATTGAGGTGTGCATATTGGAGTAACGATAAAAGCGAAGATAAACGATAAAAGAAGCAGCGATGCTATATCAGAGAGAATTGAAGCATGCATTGTCATTGAGGTGCATATTGCATATTGGAGTAACGATAAAAGCGAAGATAAACGATAAAAAAGAAGCAGCGATGCTATATCAGAAAGAATTGAAGCATGCATTGTCATTGAGGTGTGCATATTGGAGTAACGATAAAAGCGAAGATAAACGATAAAAGAAGCAGCGATGCTATATCAGAGAGAATTGAAGCATGCATTGTTATTGAGGTGTGCATATTGGAGTAACGATAAAAGCGAAGATAAACGATAAAAGAAGCAGCGATGCTATATCAGAGAGAATTGAAGCATGCATTGTCATTGAGGTGTGCATATTGGATAACGATAAAAGGAAGATAACGATAAAAAAAGCGATGCTATATCAGAAGATAAACGATGAAAAGTAACGATAAAAGCGAAGATAAACGATAAAAGAAGCAGCGATGCTATATCAGAGAGAATTGAAGCATGCATTGTTATTGAGGTGTGCATATTGGAGTAACGATAAAAGCGAAGATAAACGATAAAAGAAGCAGCGATGCTATATCAGAGAGAATTGAAGCATGCATTGCATTGTTATTTAACGATAAAAGCGAAGATAAACGATAAAAGAAGCAGCGATTGGAGTAACGATAAAAGTGCATATTGGAGTAAGATAAACGAAGATAAACGATAAAAGAAGCAGCGATGCTATATCAGAAAGAATTGAAGCATGCATTGTCATTGAGGTGTGCATATTGGAGTAACGATAAAAGCGAAGATAAACGATAAAAGAAGCAGCGATGCTCTATCAGAGAGAATTGAAGCATGCATTGTTATTGAGGTGTGCATATTGGAGTAACGATAAAAGCGAAGATGCACGATAAAAGAAGCAGCGATGCTATATCAGAGAGAATTGAAGCTTGCATTGTCATTGAGGTGTGCATATTGGAGTAACGATAAAAGCGAAGATACACGATAAAAGAAGCAGCGATGCTATATCAGAGAGAATTGAAGCTTGCATTGTCATTGAGGTGTGCATATTGGAGTAACGATAAAAGCGAAGATAACGATAAAAGCGACGAAAAACCAAAGTTCCATTTTCTTCGCTCTTGTCGTTCATATGATCTCTGATTAAGATAATGTTAATCTGTATAATTACCGGTGGTTGTCAATATATCCGAATATTAATCGATTTATTGTTATTTCGGAATATTAAATTAATTATTGTAGATATTGGCAAATTGATCAGTTGTGTATTTATTGGTCATATGTTATGTGATCACAAGAACCAATCACAACACAACGAATTTATACTATCTTTGGGATGAGAAACGGGTTTAATTTTGTACGTATTTAGGTTATATTAACCTTGAACTTAGCAGCTGATATTTCTTATATATCTTATTTCATTAAGTGGATGCATAGAATATCTTCTACTGATAAATCAAAATGTTCGCTTCCCGCGTCCTCGTTGCTCCGATATGAACACTTGATTCTTTGATAATACCAAAGCGTCACTAGATCGTTTCTTTTATCGTTCATCGTTGCTCCAACGTGTACGTATCCTTAGCCACACCAGATTCCAGTTCCAATGCCGGATTAAATCCTCTCAGTTTAAGTTCCACCTCTTAGGTCCAGTTGTATAAAACTCCCTGACTAAAGATCAACTTTGATCGAAGATCGGAAAGTGAACTGAGTTCAGACACTTCTTCTATTGTAAAAAACTTTTCTGCGATCAAATTACCTTGCTTCAAATGCAATCTAAGTTCACGTGAAAAGGATTTGGCAACATCGCTTAAATAGATGAAGTATGTGGTGCACGGACCTTGTTGTACAGGTTTGTTCAGTGTCGCCAATTTAGTGACTTTAACACTTTTTCAACGACAATTTCTTTTAACTTTTATATTGCTTAAATAGAGATTTAGTGACCTTTTTAGCACCCCATAGTGACAAAATTTAATCTTTCTTTGTTGATAATGAGAAATCTAGCGACTTTCCAACTGTTTTTTGGCGACTTTCCGTACACTCTGTTGGTGACATTGGTTTGTTTTGTGCGTTGTAAATAATGGCGGACAATAAGAAGAAGGTTGACTGTTCTCCGAGTTGTTATCATGTTATGGTGTTTGATACTGCTAAACATAATAAAGCTTTATAAAACGACAATTTTCGTTTAGTAATACAGTTAATTGAACATTTATGAATGTACCTATCATATCCATTAATAATTAATGGTTGTTATAAACATAATATAATTATAGGTTATGTTATTTGATACTGCTGAACACGATAAAAAATATAAGGATGTTTGTGTATTAAGGCAAGAAATTGAAAAAAAAAAAAATATATATATATATATATATATATATATACATATATATATAAATTTAACTACCATATGTATTAATATTAATAATAATGGTTATTCTATTTGCACAATCTGCCACTCGTATATTTCAAACAGAAAAGAAATAACTGAACTTGGATCATCTAACTTAATGGGAGAAATTTCTTCAGTCAAAGTTGACTTTAGTTTAAGACAAATTAATCTCAGATTAGACTTTATACAACACAAAATTCCAAGTTCAGCTGGAACGAGGATCAATTTAACCTCTGATCTAAGATTAAATGGTTTATACAATCGGCCCTTAGTTTTCTTTTAGTGGGTCCACCGTTGTGGCTGAGGGGTGAGTCTAACTCCGAACCCAGCGGTCCCGGGTTAGGTTCCCGGTCAGGACGAGCTGCCTGGTTGAGGTTTTCGGGGTTTTCCCCTCACATTGGAACCCCACTCATCTTCGCCACTTCCTTTCCTCCCCCACTATCCTTTCCTTATCATCCCGTTTCATTTTTTCAGATCACTCTACTGGTGGCCTCCCGAAGCTGCTGGCTCTCTCGACAGGCCTCCGTGGAATGTAGTTCAGCGATGTTGGATGGCTTCTGCAATGACACCCGAGACGGACCTACTCGAGGGAGGAGTTTCAACTCGGACCGACAGGGGGCCTTGGGGTATTTGCCGAAGCAGAAATGGTATATGGATTCTGTCGGCTGTAGGGACCGGTCGTTAAGGGAGTCATGTGGTTAGGGCGGTGCGCGTAGGGGATCTGTGGCATGCAACTCATTCCATATTGACGGTTCGAGGAATAGATCTCAATAGGTCATCCGTGCTCTCCTCAGTTAAATTCCATTCCATTCCCTTTAGTGACCAACCCCCATGCACTGTGTCACAGATGTGTGACAGTGGCACAATGTCCGACACACTATATACAGAGGTGCATTCATTACGAGTGACTAAGTGGCCGGGATCCGACGGAATGAGCGCCGTTTTAAATCACTAAGCGATTATTTACTCATATCATATTATTGTGATGTACCGAAGTACATATGACTAGTGGCTTGTGCAGCAAATGCTGCAAACTAAGTTCATTAGACGTTCAAATAAACATTTTTCAGAACTATTTTCAATGAAGAATACCAGACATTCTGAAAGTCATTTGCTTCCATAATAATGAAAGATACTCTCTCTCGAGCCAATACTGAAGAGAACCACGCATATAAATATCTACACCACACCGCCATTAAATATATGAAAAAGACCCAACCCCACTTGATTAATAATTATAAAAATATTTGATTTTTAATAATATTATTATCTTACGTAAGTTTTATAGATTTCAGTAACATATACTATATATACTATATAGCCGCCACTCAGTAAAATATAGAAATCAAAATCTAATTAAAGTTACTCTCTACATCTGCTTATATAACCCCAAAACGTTTCACTTTCATATCATCAATATAGCATTAATGTGTATAATTAAGTAAAAATAGTCACATCATGGCATTAACTACAATAATATTTCATTTCTAATGGTAATAATGTCATCAAACTCAAGTTTTATAGTTTTTAATATCCAATATACATCTGTACCCAGAAAATTACACACCACAGAATCGAACCTATGAATTATTTTTAGTAAGTTAATTTTTTAATAACCAATTTAAGTTGAGCTCTAAATATGTCAGCATTCTTGCAGATCATGGCCTTCGTGTAATATTGTTTACTGTAGTATGTGTTCTGTTTTACTCTGAAATGCAACACGGCCGACTTGATGCTCGCTTCGCTTCTCCTTTACAAAAAAGCGAAAGAATATCAAGTCGGCCGTGAATGCTATTAGCTAGTTCTCAAAACTGACGACAGATGGATTTTGGAAAATAGGAAAATTATGTTTAAAAATTGACATTTCACCAAAAACTACTATTTTTCTGAAAAACTTTGGGTTCCAAGCTTCAAAATGAGGGGTCATTTATTAAAATCCGTCCAGCCGTTTCCCCGTAATTTCCATTACCAGTTCAAATTATATATGTAGATGTTTACGTGCAGGAATTCTGTATTACCATATGACGAAGGATGGATTTGGTGAAGTGTTCATAGCAACGAACATGGTACAGTAGAATTATACACAGAAGATGTGATGTCTGTGATTTGTGGGCCGCTCAATCTCAGCATGTCAGCTGTGTGCTTTTTCACGTTCATTTGGTGTTCTTCAGTAGCGAAAAGCCTTAGAGAAAAATCGCGTAGCCTATAAGCTAACACGATTTTGCATTTTAATGATTACTTTCTCCTGTCTATATGAACAAATTTGCATATTACAAACACGAGTTGTAAGAGAAGAGTATGTATTTGAGTTTTCTCTACATTTCTCTGTCCATCACTTCTACCCAGCGACTTTGGCTGACATCGTCTACTTACTAGAGTCATGTACTGTATGTCACATCGCAAAACTCTTCTTTTTGTTTCGCTGGCACCTTTCTACTAAATTAATACCGTCCAAAAGTAAACTTTCTCAACTGCAGACAATAGATTACGGGTCAAAGGATCATGCGGGGGCAGTTAATGAAGCAGAATTTCGGTTACAACTCTAAGCAAAGTGGGTCAATGTTGCACTTTGGTACAGGACCTAGAATTCAGGGCATTGGTTGAGCAATAAACAGCAAGACATAGTTCCGAAACATGTACGTCTCTTAGAAACAAAGGCGCATAAAACATTGAAACTTGTCAATGTGATTTTAATATTCGATTTTATTTTACTCATTTCCTGTGTAAGAAATCGTGGAAGTAAGAAAAAAAAGTTCAGTGCAATCGAATTGCGTGTATCATAAACCATTAAGGCTCAACATTTTATTGCAAGTTTTATGATGGAAAACAACATTGTAATTCCAGCATAGAGACGATTAAGTTACCTTTATGCGTTTTTTATTATTTTCATGGACACAGAAGGACTGGTAAATAATATATATCCAAGTTTCATAGGGATCGACCTCTCCGCTGCAACCTGCTATATGATCTTTAACTGTTTAGTTATTGCGCAGGTAAAAAACCAATGTCTGTTGTTGAATATGAAAACTCATAATAATAATAATAATAATAATAATAATAATAATAATAATAATAAATGTTGGCAAACAAAGAAACAAATGGTAGGAAGGTGATAAAAAGACTTCATTTTTCACAGACATTTGTCCCCTGTATAAAGATCAGGGGGTTTCACATAAGTACACAGTTAGAAGATAAATATCTCTTTTGAAGGAGTGTCCTTAAACTTTTGGTAAAGGTCATGATTCAAAACTAGACCTCATAGACTTTTTACAATGCATTCTAGTGATAAAGTCTGATACTACGATGATGTTTCCTACAATTTAAATTATTTCTTCGTTTATTTAATTAATTTATTTTTACTGGCAGAGTTACGACCATAAGGCCTTCTCTTCCACTTACCCAGTATAAAATACAAATCAAATATAAATAGCAGTAGCTAATATAGAAAACAGAATGAAGTATATAGAGATTAGAAGAAATAAAGTACTCTAAGACAATAAAATAGGTGTTAATTGGCTTACTAAAATTCTATTTCACTAATGGTATCTTCACCAAAAGATTTGAACGGAGTTGCCATTTTCAGTTGACTATCAATACGGTAAACAAATAACGATCGCAAAACAGGTTTTATAGTACCGTAAATACCCGTAATTTGCAATTTGAAATGTTGGCAAAAAAAAAGAAAACAAATACTAGGGAAGTGATAAAATTGTAGCGATAAACAGCCATGATTGATTGAAACACGTCCTTGCGTGTAGTTTTATTGGTCAAAAGTAGTAGGACGTAGTAAAAAAATCCGTGGCGCTACAGCCCATGAAGGACCAAGACCGATCAGCCGGCTGCTGGCCTCACGTTCACATGCCGAAACAGAGGTGGACGATCATCCAACCAGAATGGAGGTATCGTGTGGTTAGCACGATGATCCGCTCAGCCATTATAAGCTGATTTGCGAAACCGGATTTTCGCTACCTATCGTAGCTTCCCAAGTGGATCACGATGCTGGGTGGGCACCGGTCCCATACACTGGCCGAGTCCTAGGGAGGATGCCTTACACTAGTCATGTCATTTGATGTCCATAGGCGCAAGCGCGCGCTTTAGAGCTCAGGAGAACCTGAGCGGAAAGGAAAGAGACAGGAGAAAGAAGTAGTATATACCGCTTGGTCGAGCTATATTCAGGGATGGCCAGCAATGATTCAATGGATAAAGGGAAGAGAACTTATGAAAACTGTATCCATGTTAATTTTTAGATTTGTCTGAGAAGTATAAGTGCATTATAAGCATGTAAATTTTAATTTTAATATTCATTTTTCAAAAGTTTGTTTTTTATTCAAAAGAAATATTTTTTTTAATTTTTTTATAGAAAAGTGAAATTTTCAGATATAGGCATATTTATATAGTAGCCTTACAGGTACTGAAACAATGTAGATGTATTGTGTCCTCTGGTTATTGCTTTAATGCGTTCTTTGTATCTAGTTTGGAATGATCTGCCTGTCTGTCCAATGTAGCCTACATATGCCGATCACATAACCAATGCTAACCATACATACAATAACATAAATACGGACATGGAAATCCTACACATACAACCCAAAAACCAAAAGCTGAACACACTAGAACAATATGAAATATACAGACACACTAAAACACACCCTGATCAAATTCTCAACACACAGTTCAATTTCAGAACACACACACTATTTGACACAACTCTTCATCACACGAACGCACCCACACAACAGGCAGCGAAGTTGAGATAGCGCCGAGATCTAGTAGGCTCTGAGGATGGTGTGAAGAAGCACCGAAACAGCTGTAAGCCGCACATGCTTACGTAATTAACACGAGTAAGATCGCCATTTAATCAATTATTTATATTCAAGTGTTAAAAGTAGTGTATGAAAGTTTCAACATACTTACAACTTACAAATGGCTTTTAAGGAACCCGAAGGTTCATTGCCGCCCTCACATAAGCCCGCCATCGGTCCCTATCCTGTGCAAGATTAATCCAGTCTCCATCATCATACCCCACCTCCCTCAAATCCATTTTAATATTATCCTCCCATCTACGTCTCGGCCTCCCTAAAGGTCTTTTTCCCTCCGGTCTCCCAACTAACACTCTATATGCATTTCTGGATTCGCCCATACGTGCTACATGCCCTGCCCATCTCAAACGTCTGGATTTAATGTTCCTAATTATGTCAGGTGAAGAATACAATGCGTGCAGTCCTGTGTTGTGTAACTTTCTCCATTCTCCTGTAACTTCATCCCTCTTAGCCCCAAATATTTTCCTTAGCACCTTATTCTCAAACACCCTGAACCTATGTTCCTCTCTCAGAGTGAGAGTCCAAGTTTCACAACCATACAGAAGAACCGGTAATATAACTGTTTTATAAATTCTAACTTTCAGATTTTTCGACAGCAGACTGGATGATAAGAGCTTCTCAACCGAATAATAACACGCATTTCCCATATTTATTCTGCGTTTAATTTCCTCCCGAGTGTCATTTATATTTGTTACTGTTGCTCCAAGATATTTGAATTTTTCCACCTCTTCGAAGGATAAATTTCCAATTTTTATATTTCCATTTCGTACAATATTCCCGTCACGAGACATAATCATATACTTTGTCTTTTCGGGATTTACTTCCAAACCGATCGCTCTACTTGCTTCAAGTAAAATTTCCGTCTTTTCCCTAATCGTTTGTGGATTTTCTCCTAACATATTCACGTCATCCGCATAGACAAGAAGCTGATGTAACCCGTTCAATTCCAAACCCTGCCTGTTATCCTGAACTTTCCTAATGGCATATTCTAGAGCGAAGTTAAAAAGTAAAGGTGATAGTGCATCTCCCTGCTTTAGCCCGCAGTGAATTGGAAAAGCATCAGATAGAAACTGACCTATACGGACTCTGCTGTATGTTTCACTGAGACACATTTTAATTAATCGAACTAGTTTCTTGGGAATACCAAATTCAATAAGAATGGATTAAGAAATTGGTGTAAATAATTTTATTTTACAGACAATATAGATAATATCAAATAGAAAGAAGCCATATAAAAATAACGACATACAATTTCACATTCCGTTTGAAGTTTACGCACCACTGTTTTCTTAATCCAAACAGGCTGCTTATTCCTCCTCCCATACCTAGCGCTTGATGCCCGCGCACGACGTCAAGGTCAGAAAAATGCGCTTGCTTTGACATCAGCTTACACCACGCCCACGAATAAACGTCCGATACTCAGATTATTTTCTGGCATTTACTTTCCCAGACTTCGACATTCAATGTCGAGCAGGGGACATAACCCCAGCGGTATGAAGAAGAACCATATGGTCAAGAGTACTCAGTGCCCATGATCTCGCGTGGCCCTTGGCTGGCAACATGCTTTATGCAGCACGCTGGAACTGTATTTATTTCACTGCAGAAGAAATTGCAGTTGGTAGCTCGTGTTTGTACAGATACCCCGCGGGGGTGGGGGGGCAGTAAAGCCCGCATGACGTAGATTAATATTATTACGGAAGGTGAAATATTGTAGACAGTTGACTGTATCGTAGCAATCAGTGTGGCTCGCACGCCACTGTTGTCATGGAGACAGGCTGTTGGACAGGTCTAGCAGGCCGTGATTTGATGCAGTAACCAACCGACAAGCTACCTTGTTTGGTAATCCCTATAAACTGGTAAACTGCTGTTTTGCTGAGTTCCCATGCGGTAGCCATACGGCAAGACATTTTTACTCCAGTTTTATAGGTTCGTAAGTTTCGTTCTTGGGAATTCTTGATTATCTGGAACCAAATGTAATGTATAGCCTAGAATTACATTCATATTATTCTTCGTTCTCCTTCAGATGTTAAAATATAATGATTCACAAGGTTCGATGAGCTGACCTTTACATCCGTCTTCATTTTGCTGGCAGGTCCAAGTGGAATTTGTGATAGAAGAAAACGAGGATTGGGGGTAGGTTTTCGCAAAGAATCACCGTTTTCCTTACCGATATTTCACCATCGTTCCATTAATGACCATTAATAATAATAATAATAATAATAATAATAATGATAATAATAATAATTTAATTATTTAATCTGGCAGAGCTGAGGCCAGTAGGCCTTCTCTTCCGCCCAGCCAGACTCTAATTCTAATAGAATACAATTGGTTACATAGTTATTACATTAATATCTAGACCATAAAACAACATGAAAGTAAATAATGAAAGTTGGATAAGTAATGTTAGTGTGACAATAATAAACATTGGTAAGAAATAGTTATAATAATAATAATAATAATAATAATAATAATAATAATAATGAGATAATTTAGATATTTATCTGTGATATATATAACCATTAAACATTGAGAAATCTGAAACAGCTATTATTGCTAACAAGAATTGTTAGAAAAATATCTCGTTAGCCTATTCTTAAATTGGTTTGATGTCTGACAGTCCCTGACATTACTCGGTAGGGAATTCCAAAGCCGAGGAACAGCCACAGTGAAAGAAGATGAGTATGAGGATGTTCGGTGGGAGGGAATGGATAATATTGAGGAGTGTTGTGATCGTGTGTCTAGGTTATGATGGGTGGATAAATTTTGAAAACGAGACGCAAGATAGACAGGAGTGGAGAAATGCAATATGTGAAAGAGAAGGGAAAGACAGTGGATTTTCCTACGATCTTCTAGACGGAGCCAGGACAATATTTCGAGGGATGGTGTTACGTGATCAGCCCGGCGAATATTGCAGACGAAACGGACGCACATATTATGATCACGTGCTAGATAGATGGTTTGCCATTCTGCATCGAGGGTAATGCTACGGCGATGAAAATGTTTACAGGTTCATTATGAATTAGAGGATGATGCTTAGGTCAATGGTGCAAAGTCAATTTATTATCCAAGTCATATCTTATAGAAATAATTTAATGTTGTGTCATACAAATTTATATGTATACTATTTTGAACCCGTACCATAAACTTCAAAGTAATTGATTAATTGTTTCGCTGCTTCATCACACCATCCTCAGGGCCTACTAGATCCTGGCGTCATCTCGAACTTCTCTGCCTGTTATGTGGGTGCGTTTGATTGTTGAAAGGTGTTGAAAAGTGGAGTCAAATAGTGTGTGTGTACTGAAATTGATCTGTGTGTTGAGAATTTGATCGGGGTGTGTTTTAGTGTGTCTGTATATTTCGTATTGTTCTAGTGTGTTGTGTTTTTGGTTCTTGGGTTGTATGTGTAGGATTTCCATGTCTGTATTTATGTTATTGTATGTGTGGTTAGCATTAGTTATGTGATCGGCGTATGTAGATGTATTGTGTCCTCTGGTTATTGCTTTAATGTGTTCTTTGTATCGAGTTTGGAATGATCTGCCTGTCTGTCCAATGTAGAACTTGTCACAACTATTACATGTGAGTTTGTATACACCTGTGTGGTTGTATTTATTTGTTTGTGTGTTGAGATGTCTTTGTAGTGTGTTTTCTGTTCTGTATGCTATGTTGTATTTCTGCTTTCTGAATGAGGATGCGATCAGCTGTAAGCCGCACAAACTTACATAATTAACATGAGTAAGTCCGCTAGTTAATCAATTACTTATATTCAAGTGTTAAAAGTAGTGTACACAAGATTCAAAATGGATCAAAATAAATGTTTTTTTTTTTTCGATCATGATCACGTTACAAGAAGATACAATATTTCGTTTACACTACAGGGTGATTCACGAGGATTTACAGCCCCTTACGGAACTTATTTCCGGAAACATTCTGAGCAAAAAAGTCATATAAACATTTGTCCTAATCCAATATTTTCATTACTTACTTACTTACAAATGGCTTTTAAGGAACCCGAAGGTTCATTGCCGCCCTCACATAAGCCCGCCAGCGGTCCCTATCCTGTGCAAGATTAATCCAGTCTCTATCATCATACCCCACCTCCCTCAAATCCATTTTAATATTATCCTCCCATCTACGTCTCGGCCTCCCTAAAGGTCTTTTTCCCTCCGGTCTCCCAACTAACACTCTATATGCATTTCTGGATTCGCCCATACGTGCTACATGCCCTGCCCATCTCAAACGTCTGGATTTAATGTTCCTAATTATGTCAGGTGAAGAATACAATGCGTGCAGTTCTGTGTTGTGTAACTTTCTCCATTCTCCTGTAACTTCATCCCGCTTAGCCCCAAATATTTTCCTTAGCACCTTATTCTCAAACACCCTGAACCTATGTTCCTCTCTCAGAGTGAGAGTCCAAGTTTCACAACCATACAGAAGAACCGGTAATATAACTGTTTTATAAATTCTAACTTTCAGATTTTTCGACTGCAGACTGGATGATAAGAGCTTCTCAACCGAATAATAACACGCATTTCCCATATTTATTCTGCGTTTAATTTCCTCCCGAGTGTCATTTATATTTGTTACTGTTGCTCCAAGATATTTGAATTTTTCCACCTCTTCGAAGGATAAATCTCCAATTTTTATATTTCCATTTTGTACAATATTCTGGTCACGAGACATAATCATATACTTTGTCTTTTCGGGATTTACTTCCAAACCGATCGCTCTACTTGCTTCAAGTATCCAATATTTTCATAATTACACTAATTGAAGTTGTTTGTAAAATACCATTATTCTTGAATTTTAAGGGTAAAAGAATATTACAGATAAAGAATGAACTATTCAGGAATATCATTTCTTTAATTAGCTAGTATTCTGAAGCTAGAAATGTGTTGTGAATTGCATAGTTGCTTCGTACAGAATTTTAATTCGATTTTTAAGAAGAAAATTGCGTTTTCTTACTCATTTATCACAACAATTGTAAATTCTTCAAGACTGTACATTAGGATGCATAATTAAACTGTAAATAATCAAGTTCCTAAAGTTGTTTGATTTGTAACAATGTTTGTGATAAGTGCGTAAGAATTATGTAATTTTTAGTTAAAAATTGAAAAACAAAATCTGTACAAAGCGATTAACAAAACATTTTTAGCTTCAGAACACTAGCCAATTAAAAGAAATGACACTTCTGAACAGTTCATTCTCTGTTTGCAATATTTTTTACTCTTAAAACTAAAGAAAAAAGGTATTTTACTAACAACTTCAAATTAGTGTAACTCTGAAAATATTGAGATTAGGACAAATGTTTATATGACATTTTTTACTCAAAATGTCTTCGGAAATAAGCTCCGTAAGGGACGGTAAATCCTCGTGAATCACCCTGTATATTGAACTAAAATGTAAGGAAGCAGGTGTAAGTTTTATTTTAATTTCGGTCCAAGGTTATATAATAATTTATAAAAAGGAATTCAGAATTGAAATTTCTAACAATAAATAACTAAAAAAAAAAACAAGTGTTTGAACTTCTTTTAAAATCATAATTATTTAATTGAATTTTTATTATTATCATAAGTTATTCCCTATTCAGTATAATGACGTAATTACAGTAAGCAATTTAATACGTATTAGTAATGTACAGTTATTTCTGATTCATTTTTCTGTAGCTATGGTAGGCCTAAATTATTTGAACCTCAAGCATCCTGCTTTATGGCGTGTGATCCTGTTATAATAAAGTCTAATACAATAATTTGGACAGTGTATAATTTATATGTATATTATTTTATACCACTCCATTTTGTGTTATAATAATAATAATAATAATAATAATAATAATAATAATAATCTATACTAATAATAAATCTGTAGCCGAACTTTTTCTGGTAATTTTCGATTTTCCAAAAATAATTGGTCCTAACATATATAATTAACCACCCTGAAACCGAAAATCGCTTTTTTGACATTTTTGTTTGTCTGTCTGGATGTTTGTTACCTTTTCACGCGATAATGGCTGAACGGATTTATATGAAAATTCGAATATAAATTAAGTTCGTTGTAACTTAGAATTTAGGCTATATGATATTAAAAACATTTTATTTAAAAGGGGGGTTATAAGGGGGCTTGAATTAAATAAATCGAAATATCTCCGCTATTATTAATTTTCATGAAAAATATTACGTAATAAACGTTTCTTTAAAAATAATTTCCGATAAGTTTTATTCTATGCAAAATTTTGATAGGACTGATATTTAATGAGATAAATGAGTTTCAAAATTACAATAACAACGCCATCTAAGGCGGTGTAATGAAATAAAAAACAAATGACTTCGTCTATAAGGGGCCTTGGACAACAACAATCGAAAGCTATGAAACATAGTCTACAGATAATGTTTCTGTGTTTGTATGAAGTAATATCAGAAGCTAAATTAACCGATTTGTATAATTAATTATTATTTCACCATTGGAAAGTGTAGTTTCTCTAGATGGACATAATGCTATAATGTTATTACAGTAACTTCTGAGTGAATCGAGGACAGGTAAGATTAAAATAGATTCTTATGCACAGAAAACTTGATAGGCTATTCTGTACATTCGTTTCCTGTATTTCCTAAAATAATTTTTATGACCAAATGAGTGTCTCTGGTTCAAAATGATCGCATTTTAATTTTTAATACAATTTAAATTAAGTAACATATTAAACGATTTATCCTTCTATCAAACACGAATGTTCCCTGGATCAAACGTCCTATTTTAATTATGTAATTACTTTATATTTATTTGTAACGGGTGCAGCGGAGCGCACGGGTACGGCTAGTAATAATAATAATCTTCCTCAACTAAATGAGGTTGCCAAAGATAAAGAGTGTTATACATTAATATTTAAGGTTGTTGTTTAGTCAACTGTCCGAAGACAGGTCTGAACCTCACAAGGGATACCAACAAGGCGTCACTTATGAGACAACTAAGCCAGGAGATAATGAGGTAGGATGGCCAGTTCCATTGCATATCTCGCCGACTAGCTACGTATTACACTAATCAGACTTCAGATGTATACAAACAATTGTTCTTCCTCTGAGCCATATGGTCAAGTGAGATGTACTGCCTGATAATAGATGTACAGTCTTAGAAACAAGTTTTGTCGCACACATACTTTATAAGTTCCAGAAAAGAGGTAGTGCGCATGATCAGAGGACAAGAGACCTGATTCACAAGAGGACTAGTTCAGGTAATAAAATTAGTTTTGTTTCGTTGTATGTCTGATGAGCACACTGCCTTCTTTCTGGGATTTATAACGTATCTGTGTGACAAAACTTTTTATAACACTGTACATATCAGCTAGAACCTCAATCAGAGATATAAGTTAACAAAAAATATAGGTTGATTAATTCATACACATAGGCTATACATTTATTTAATCAAATTGAAGATATTAACACGTTTCTAATTTTCTTGTTATATGTTAGTGGGTTACATGTTAGAAGATAACTTCATTAAGTCAAACTCGGATTAGAAATTATTGAACAACAAGATATTTAAAAAGAAATTATTTAAACTGATTAAAACGTGTTGTTACTGCTCTAGAGTTAACCCTTAAATTGGCAAGACTTCATTTCTCACACGTTTATTAAACCGTGTCGGACTGTAAAGAAAACAGCTATCCCAGTGTCCATATTTTATATGTTGTACAATATTATAGTATTGTGTAATTTTGGTTATTTAATTTTCCTACAAATTTGTTCTATTTTTATATGAAAACTAGTGGCTTGTGCAGCAATTGCTGCTGCAAACTAAGTTCGTTAGACGTTCAAATAAAAATTTTTCACATTTATTTTCAATGAAGAATACTTGTCTTTTTGATAGTTATTTGCTTCCATAATAATGAAACATACTCCCTCTGAATGGATTTTTTTAGGCCAAATACTTTTTCTTGAATCTATCCAACTTCAGTTTTTGAGTTTCAACGCGAAAACGCAAGTATCAATGTCAGGACGATAGCAATAGCTATTTCAGGTCATTGTGGATTGTAGGCAAAAGTTAAAAAAATGTCAGGTTTGCTAAGCTTTCGAACAATAGCATTTTCGTATAGCTGCTGCATGTAAAACTTTAAATGTAGAGCGTAAAATCATTTTATCCTACTAAGAGGTCTTGCTGAAATGATTTGGAGACTACAAAATTTTGTAGGCCTCTTATTTTATCAGTAAGTAATACCTTTTGATCTTTCCTTAGGAACTGTAATTTTTGCGCTCTCTCGAGCCAATACTGAAGACAATGACACATATCAATATCTACACTACACCGCCATTAAGTATATGGAAAAGACCCAACCCCACTGGGTTAATAAGTATAAGAATATTTGATTTTTAATAACAATATTATTATCTTACTTAAGTTTTGTAGTTATATATAGCAGCCACTCAGTAAATTATAGAAATGAAGATCTAAATTAAGATATTCTCTACATTTACTTACATAACCTCAAAATGTTTCACTTTCATTTCATCAATATAGCATCAATATTATGTACAATTAGTGAAAAATAGACGCATCCTGATATTAACTATAATAATATTTAATTTCTAATGGTAATAATGTCATCAAACCACCTCAAGTTTCGTAGATTTGAATATCCAATACACAGCTATACTCAGAAAATTATACACTGCAGAATCAGTTTTTAATAACAAATTGAATTGAGCTCTAAATATGTCGGAAATCCTGCAGGTCATGGCCTTCGTGTAATAGCCTATTGTTTATTGTAGTGTGTGTTTTGTTCTGAAATTCAATCAAGTCGGCCGTGATTCAGTAAAATTAGTTCTCAAAACTGACAAATGATGGATTTTGGAAAATAGGAAAATTATGTAGGAAAATTGACATTTCACTGAAAACTACTACTTTTCCGAAAAACTTTGGATGCCAGGCATGAAAATGAGGGGTCACTCTTTAAAATCCGTTCAGCCGTTTTCCCGTAATTTCCATTACCAGTTCAAATTATATATATATATATATATATATATATATATATATAGATATTAACTTGTTGTATCCTACAGGATACTTTGTGAATTTAAGGGTTAACTGCATCACAAGAAAACGGTTTACTTAAATTGAAAATTTCATTATATCTATTAAATGACTTACAATTAAGATCATAAATATTTGCAGTAAAATAAGAAGATAAAATATTTTTTAAATATTGAAGCATTGCGTGAAGATTCTTTTCATCAATGGAGCAAATTGAAAAGTAAAGGTCTGGGAGTTGTTTTCTATTCTCACTGGAAGAAAGGTAACTCGTGGATCTCAACCAAAAAGGGACTTTCGAGCAGTCAGTGGACGCAAGCCATTAAGATGAACTGTAATACAATACCTGTACGTACTCTCCCTGGTAGAACTCTTGACTCAACCCGTTGCAGAAGATGCGACGAGCAAGAAACTCTTCCTCACGTCTTGGGTTTCTGCCATCATGGAGAATTGCTCCGAATCAACACACATAATACGGTTCGTTCTCTCATCGCAGCTTCAATCCGTCAGAATGCTTCCTATGAGGTTTATGAGGAGGTTGGTTGCGTCTCTTCTGATGGCTCTACTAGACGTGCTGATATCATCGTAATTGATCGGCAGAAGGATAAGGGTGTCATTCTTGATCCCACAATCCGTTTTGAGATGCATGAGCAACAGCCACAAGAGATGTGTCGTGCAAAACAAGTCATCTATGAGCCTTGTTGTCAGCATCTTGGAGCACAATACCACATCACACATTGGACAGGTTCTGGGCTCATGTTCGGTGCCCGTGGCACGATCCCACGTGAAACTTTAAATCATCTTACACGATATAAAATTTCTGATGCAACCATTGATGCCATAGGATCTCAAGTGTTAAAATCATCCTTAGCTATAATTAGTAATCATTTGTACCCAACAAAATTTTTATTGTAAATGATTTCTTACGTTTTCTTATCTTAATGTTTTTTTTTTCTTTCCAAGTGTCACAAAATTGTTTTGTTTACTTATTATTCTTTATGAATTGATTAATAGGCCATCTATCGAACCCTTATTTAGGGCGGCTTTTGTTTATACAAATTATCTATCTAAGAAAAAATTCAATTGTGGTTTCAATTGAAGTACAATGGCGCCGTCTTGAATGACAAGTCAGCATGTAGAGCTGAAAACCCGGGTGTGAATCTCGATACCGGAGGGATTTTTTCTTCGACAAAAATATTCATTTTTACCATTTTGGCCAAAAATTCAGTTCTAGTGTCCCTTAACATGCCGAGAAACTCCGACACGGGTTACACGGCTTAAAGTCCCTCCTGGAGGACTTGCACTCGGGATTTTTGTGTCCTGAAAATCCATCGACTCCAGCTGGATTTGAAGCCTCAACTCTTGAGTCTAGACAAGAGCGCTTTATTCCTAGATCACAGGTCGACAATGCTAGATTAACATTAGACAGGCACATCGTGGGTCTCACTGGCCGTGAGTGTAGCACGGCACAGGACCGCCATTGCAACAGCACAAGGGACTATTACGTGGCCGGGAGGAAAAAGGTCTTAAGTCATTTTTTTGTGAAAATGAGATTTTTGTATATTCTGGAAGCGGAAACAATTCTCTGCAATCTGGTAAAACGGCTAAAGTCAAATAAGACTCCTGACTGGATTTATAGAGCGTTACCAAATGGCCTAAGTACTTTTTGAATCGAGCACACACAGAATAAAGGACTTAAGAATATTTAATACTTTATTCCTTACAAACCATCACATGTTTACTTTCCATGCTTCCCTATTAAAAAGGTCTAACTTGTATTTTAGCCATTTTATCACATACTGATGCCCTTTCCTTTTAAAACTTGAAGCACCAGGGTAAACGCAAATCAAGCAAATCAAGCTTTCAGGTATAACTCCCTGTAAAGTTTATTTGAATAATTTTGAGGGAAAAATTGTTCCGGGGCCGGGTATCGAACCCGGGGCCTTTGGTTAAACGTACCAACGCTCTACCAACTGAGCTACCCGGGAACTCTACCCGACACCGATCCAACTTTTCCCTCTATATCCACAGACCTCAAAGTGGGCTGACAACCGTCAAGCAACCAACATTGAGTGCACACTAACTCTGTGTGACTTAAATTGTGGTCTCCTGTTAACGAACAGTGACGTGTACAGTATTATGCAAATCAAGCTTTCAGGTATAACTCCCTGTAAAGTTGATTTGAATAATTTTGAGGGAAAAATTGTTCCGGGGCCGGGTATCGAACCCGGGACCTTTGGTTAAACGTACCAACGCTCTACCAACTGTTTAAGACCTATTTTGCATTTCTAATAATTTACATTTCTCATTTATTTTGACATGAAAAAGATCTTATGTTTAAATAGTCCCTTCTACTCAGTTTGGGTTCTAGTCTTAAAAGGGCTTAAGTGCGGCTTTTTTTGGAAATAATCAAGAACATTGTTAAATGATCAACATGACCTATTTTAGAACAAATATAAACAAATAATATTCAGGATAAACCTCTTAATTAAACTCTATAATTCACACCAATTTCAATCTTTCTACTGCTCTCCTAAAAAGTATAAAATTTTTACTTAAGATCTTTTTTCTCCCGGCCACTGAGTCTTGTTTGTTGTCATGTAGTCTACGAGTAGATATTTTTGCAATTATTATTGTAATTGGTTGTGTAGTCAACTGTCCGAAAGCAGGTTTGATCCTCATAAGGGTATTTTATTCATTCAGACCGCCTAGGCGGAAGAGACCCAAAATATGAGTTACAAATTAACTACATATAATTTACACTGTCACACGTTAAAAGTGTTAAAATTGTTTAAAAAGGTATTTACCTTCGACAGACGGCCCGTTTCGACGCTATTTGTCGTCGTCTTCAGTGTCTCTTGAACCACTGCTGATTTTGGCTCTGCGATGTGCAGTTGTCGATGGTAGGGGTGGGGGTGTGTTGTTCCTATGATGGGGGTTGGTTGTCTGTATGTTATGACGTATTATGATGTCAAACAATGTGTGCGTATTAAACTGTAGTTGTGTGTTAAGTATGTAATGTGGGTGTGCTATTGTATTCTTATATATTTCGTATTGTTCTAGGATATTTAACTGTAAACCTTTTGGTGTGATGTGTAAAATTTCCATATCTGTTTCTATATTATTGTAGTCATGATTATTGTCGATAATGTGATCTGCGTAATTTGATGTAATGTAAGGTTTGGTTATAGCTTTAATATGTTCGTTGTATCTTGTATGAAAGGATCTTCCTGTCTGTCCTATGTAAAAATGTGGGCAACTATTGCATTTTAATTTATAAACTCCAGTTGAATTATATATATTTGAATGTTTAGTGTGGTTGTTTAAGAATTTCTGTGTTGTATTATTTGTTTTGTATGCAATTTTGTACTTTAGTTTTCTGAATGGAGTTGCGATTTTGTGGGTATTCTTATTGTGATATGTTAATGTTATGTATTTTTTCTCGCGTGCTGTTTGTGTTGGTTTGGTCTGTTTTTGTTTTGCCTTTTTTATTAGTGTGTCTATTATGTTAGGGTTGTATCCATTGTCTTGTGCTATATATTTTATTGTGTTTAATTCTTCCGTGTAGTTGTCTTTGTTCATTGGTATATTAATTAATCTATGTGTCATTGTACGGAAAGCTGCATGCTTATGTTGTATGGGATGATACAAGATACAACGAACATATTAAAGCTATAACCAAACCTTACATTACATCAAATTACGCAGATCACATTATCGACAATAATCATGACTACAATAATATAGAAACAGATATGGAAATTTTACACATCACACCAAAAGGTTTACAGTTAAATATCCTAGAACAATACGAAATATATAAGAATACAATAGCACACCCGCATTACATACTTAATACGCAACTACAGTTCAATACGCACACATTGTTTGACATCATAATACGTCATAACATACAGACAACCAACCCCCACCATAGGAACAACACGCCCCCACCCCTACCATCGACAACTGCACATCGCAGAGCCAAAATCAGCAGTGGTTCAAGAGACACTGAAGACGACGACAAATAGCGTCGAAACGGGCCGTCTGTCGAAGGTAAATACCTTTTTAAACAATTTTAACACTTTTAACGTGTGACAGTGTAAATTATATGTTTTTAACAAAGTGTTAACGAGAACTTTAATCAATGACAAATTAACTTCTTAGTGTATGAAAAATCTTTATGGATGGAGGAATGGTGTATGAAGACACATACCGAATATTGGTTAAGAATTGGATAATCTCTTGAACTGGAAAACGCATATAGAATGTATTACTCGTAAATTGAGCTCTGCCTGTTATGCATTAAGATCCTTATCTACTATTGGTGATATAAACTTACTTAAAATGTCATACTTTGCATATTTTCACTCTGTAATGAAATATGGATTAATATTCTGGGGTAACTCGTCTGAAGCTAAACACGTTTTTGTTTTACAAAAGAAAGCTATAAGAATAATGGCCGGTGTGCATAAAAGGACATCATGTAAAAATATTTTCCGAAACTTAGAAATCTTGACTTTACCTTGTGAATACAGTCTTTCCCTAATGATGCTGTATATTAAGAACCAAGATAAATTCAGTACTAATCAAGACATTCATCATTTTAATACAAGACATAAATCAGATCTTAATCTACCCTCTGTTAGCTTAAGCTGTTTTAAAAAAAGAGTTCGCTATTCATGTATAACAGTCTTCAATGCACTGCCTAATTATCTTAAAGATTTCAAGAACCACGAGAAAAGGTTCAGAAAAGAATTAACCAAATTTCTACATACTCATACCTTCTACACAACTGATGAATTGTTTATGCTTGTTAATTGAATTATTCTACTTAAATGACATGTACAATTTTATATAGCTCAACTAAAATATGTTTTTATATTGACTTAATCTGTTTACTATGCATTGTATATTGTGGGACTGAAGCCGGATGGTCTATGGCGAGTCCTTGGCATCAACCCCTTTGATTAGATTACCCCCCTTTGATTTGATTACCTGGTTGGGTTTTTCCGAGGTTTTCCCCAACCAATGCCGGGTAATATTTTGGCGAATCCTCGGACCTCACCTCATCTCACTACATCTCGCCAAAATATTGTAAAAAATTGCACAAAATTGTAAAAATTGTAGAAAATTACTAAATTATAAAACTATAAAAATTTGTAAAAATTGTAATTGTAATATTGTAAAATTTTAACTTGTTCCACATCTTAAAGCTTCATTGCTCATGTAAGATCTATGGAATAAAATGAATGAATGAATGAATAGATATTATGTAACTTTAAAACAACACATCAATTTAGCACTACTCACAGTTTACCTGTGAAGTAAGTCCTGATGTGGGGGTTGGTTACAAAGTGCCACCTACCTGCAAGAACTGCCTACAGCAACAGAACGGGTGGGCAGGACACAACTGAATTCGTGACATCACCTCCTTCGCTGGAATTTCTTTTTATTTCAAAGGAGTCGGCTTCACTTTAGCCTACTCTCCTTTCTAAAGGATAAAAGTAAGACTTAGAAGACCAGTTTCCTGCTTGTCCTCCCTCAGCCCTTGAATTAAGCGAATGTCTAGTCACTGTCGACAGCTTCTTCAGAAAGTCCGCGAAAAGTTGTGACGTTTCTAACCTCACCTTGTCACGATCTAAGTTTTAAAAGATTATAATGAAAAATAGAAATAAAAGCTCCCATTCTATGCTTGGAGTTTGTGTTCAAGTGAAGATGTTAGTCAGGTAGCTCTCGCTATTCATAAATGTTTGTGTACCTAACAGTTGGCATATTGGGCTACACACCCCTGACTCCCCTCCGCTAGGATGTCACTAACGCTACACTCAGGCAGTAACTGGGTTGGACCAGTGTTCCCAGATTTGAGGAAAATTAGAATATAAATTAAGTTCGTTGTAACTAAGATTTTAGGCTATATGGCATTCAAAATACATTATTTAAAAGGGTGGTTATAAGGGGGCCTGTATTAAATAAATCGAAATATCTCGCTTATTATTGATTTTTGTGAAAAATGTTATATAACAAAAGTTTCTTTAAAAATAAGTTGCGATAAGTTTTATTCCTTGAAAAATTTTGATAGAACTGATATTTAATGAGATAAATGAGTTTTAAAATTAAAATAACTGCCATCTAAGGCCGTGTAATGAATTAAAAAACAAATGACTTCGTCTATAAGGGGCCTTGGACAGCAACAATCGAAAGCTATGAAAGATAGCCTACAAATAATGTTTCTATGTTTGTATGAAGTAATATCGGAAGCTAAATTAACCGATTTGTATAATGAATTATTATTTCACCATTGGAAAGTGTAGTTTCTCTAGATGGACATAATGCTATAATGTTATTACAGTAACTTCTGATATAATATAATATAATATAATATAATATAATATAATTTAAGTTATTTGAAGGGTTCAGAACCTTAGTGGGCCAAGCGCCATTTACTGAATACGTAGAAAACAAGGGTTAAAATTAAGTTATTACCATAATTCAATGGAAACCTATAACAAGTAAAATAAAATATACACATTAAATCTAAATGATGTCAATCTTCATTAAACTAGGGTTGCATGTAATAAAAATTAAGAAACAGGTTAAAGGAATTGTCATTGCACCAAATGAGTGTCTCTGGTCCAAAATGATCGCATTTTAATTATTTGGATGCAATTTAAATTAAGTAACATATTAAACGATTTATCCTTCTATGAAACACGAATGTTCCCTGGATCAAACGTCCTATTTTAATTATGTAATTACTTTATATTTATTTCTAACGGGTGCAGCGGAGCTCACGGGTACGGCTAGTCAATAATAAAATTATAAGTTAAATTGTTCATGTAAGTTTATACAGAGGGATTTATAAAACTAACACATTTCTTTCTTTCTTTCTTTCTTTCTTTCTTTCTTTCTTTCTTTCTTTCTTTCTTTCTTTCAAAACGAATGATGCTAGCCACAATTTGTTATACCTCAAAATAATGTAGAGTATCTATAGCAAATGTTGAAAATTCTTTATTTATTCGGCTGGAAATTCACTTAATGACCAGTTTTTAACGTCAAATTAAGCAGGAGTTTTGATTCCCTGTCACGAGATGCGCAGATGTTTATTCTTTATTCCTTATTGTTGGCAGTTGTTTTCGACATTTTGTTTTAGTCACTGAAAATTCAGTACACATTAAATCAACGGCTCTTCCTTGTGAAGCAATACTGGATTACGAATCCAATCACAGCTACTCAAAGGGAATTTGATGTTCGTAATTCCCTCCAAAGAAGCACAATACTCTGGGACTGGTAAACAAATCGGAAACAACTGGATCTCTAAAAGAATAATAATTATTGTGATGACAATAAATATATAAATGGTTTTGTAAACTTTGTCCCTGAAATTGAAATACGAATGGTGACTTCAAGTCTTTTTAACTTCGTGCGTCGCAAAAAAGACTTCTGTCATTATTTGTAATGGATTATTTAGTTAATAACCTTCAATTAAACCGAGTTCAATTTATGAAAGTGTATATTGTAGTACTTATCTTTTTATCTTACGACTGCTACGTTGTAATGAACATAATTTTTCGGGTTCGCACTAACTCCTGATCCCATCGTACATCTGTAAATGTTTCTCCATTTAATAACACTGTACACTTCATGTTTTAATTACAAAACCAATCTCGTTTTCGGAACGTGACAAGAACTTAAAGCCGAAGAAGCAAACGGGTCTAATTTATATTGGTTACAAGATCTCCTTGTGATGTCTAACCATGAATTAAACAGTTCACCACCTTCGTGCGTCACGTTCTCCGAGCTCCATGCTCAACTCGTAAACATTTGCAGTGCCATCTGCATTCACATGACGACACTAGTTGAACTCCCACTTATATGGTAAAAACAATAACATGTAACGTGTAACAGCTCTGCTACACTATCATAATTCTGACTTTCATAAAACCACTCGGACTGAACAAACAATAAAAACGAACTCACACCAAAAACTTGCAAAAATTACCGCTAATACAAAATAAGAGATACGAATGCAAGTTGTGTTTACTCATTGTTAAAAAAAGATAACAGTCGTTTCTTGTGTTAAAACTTCTGGTGCCTGAAGCTTAGGTCTGTGCCCTTGCAAGGACGCGTTTATCATCGTGTAGGCCTATAATTTGTGTATATTTGAATAAAGGATTTAAAATCAATAATGTCTTGAGCTTACGCTTAAAAGCATTAATGGGTAATTCCCTTATATAAATAGGTAAATTATTAAAAAGTTTAATTGATACTGATGAATTATTCTGAGTAATGCTGAATTTATTTTTATTAAGATAAATGTTTGAACAATTTCGAGTTGGATAAATAAATATATAAGTAAATAAACAAGTAAATAAATAGATACATAAGTAAATAAATAAATGAGTAAATAAATAAGAAAATCAATAAATGAGTAAATAAATATATAAATCATAAAATAGATAAATAAGTGGATAAATGAGTAAATCAGTAAATGAGTAAATAAATAAATAAATAAATCGTAAAATAGATAAATAAGTGGGTAAATAAGTAAATAAATAAGTAAATCAGTAAATGAGTAAATAAATAAATAAATCGTAAATTAGATAAATAAGTGGATAAATAAGTAAATAAATAAGTAAATCAATAAATGAGTAAATAAATAAATAAATCATAAAATAGATAAATAAGTGGATAAATAAGTAAATAAATCTTAAAATAGATAAATAAGTGGATAAATAAGTAAATAAATAAGTAAATGAGTAAATAAATAAATCGTAAAATAGATAAATAAGTGGATAAATAAGTAAATAAATAAGTAAATGAGTAAATAAATAAATAAATCGTAAAATAGATAAATAAGTGGATAAATAAGTCAATAAATAAGTAAATCAATAAATGAGTAAATAAATAAATAAATCATAAAATAGATAAATAAGTGGATAAATAAGTAAATAAATAAGTAAATCAATAAATGAGTAAATAAATAAATAAATCATGAAATAGATAAATAAGTGGATAAATAAATAAGTAAATAAGTAAATCAATGAAAGAGTAAATAAATAAACAAATCATAAAATAGATAAATAAGTGGATAAATAAGTAAATCAATAAATGAATAAATAAATAAATCATAAAATAGATAAATAAGTGGATAAATAAGAAAATAAATAAGTAAATCAGTAAATGAGTAAATAAATAAATCATGAAATAGATAAGTGGATAAATAAGTAAGTAAATGAGTAAATGAGTAAATAAATAAATAAATCGTAAAATGGATAAATAAGTGGATAAATAAGTAAATCAATAAATGAGTAAATAAATAAATAAATCATGAAATAGATAAATAAGTGGATAAATAAGTAAATAAATAAGTAAATGAGTAAATGAGTAAATAAATAAATAAATAAATCGTAAAATAGATAAATAAGTTGGATAAATAAGTAAATAAATAAGTAAATCAATAAATGAGTAAATAGATAAATAAATCATGAAATAGATAAATAAGTGGATAAATAAATAAGTAAATAAGTAAATCAATGAAAGAGTAAATAAATAAATAAATCATAAAATAGATAAATAAGTGAATAAATAAGTAAATAAATAAGTAAATAAATAAATGAATAAATAAATAAATCATAAAATAGATAAATAAGTGGATAAATAAGAAAATAAATAAGTAAATCAGTAAATGAGTAAATAAATAAATCATGAAATAGATAGATAAGTGGATAAATAAGTAAGTAAATGAGTAAATGAGTAAATAAATAAATAAATCGTAAAATAGATAAATAAGTGGATAAATAAGTCAATAAATAAGTAAATCAATAAATGAGTAAATAAATAAATAAATAATGTAATAGATAAATAAGTGGCTAAATAAGTAAATCAGTAAATGAGTAAATAAATAAATAAATCGTAAAATAGATAAATAAGTGGATAAATAAGTAAATAAATAAGTAAATCAATAAATGAGTAAATAAATAAATAAAGCATAAAATTGATAAATAAGTGGATAAATAAGTAAATAAATAAGTACATCAGTAAATGAGTAAATAAATAAATAAATCATAAAATAGATAAATAAGTGGATAAATAAGTAAATCAGTAAATAAACAAATAATAAATAAGTAGATAAATAAGTAAATAAATACTAAACTATTACAAAAATTAGTTTCGTCTAATTTTGTGAACAATCCTGGTGTAGTGGGATATCCAAGTCAATCGCGATAGCAGCAAATGCATTAGGAAGCGAAAAATTGTGCCTATATAATAAGTACAAGTGACGAGAGCGTTGAGTTTCTGGCATTGGCAGGAATTGAATACGGAGCGCAGACATTTTTCACTAGATCTGAATCAGCTAATTACTATTGGATTGACTGTCTATGACGTCACACCAATCAAATGTTGGATTCGAGGCATGTGACTTTTTATCTTTAATCATACTTTATTTGTCTTTTAATCAGGGAAGATAAATGCCTCTTAAGTTTCATTGCTTACATTATGAGATCATCGTATTTCTCACGAAAAGAACTTACTCGTACTGTTGACGAAAATAACTTACAGGCATGCAATGTCCGTCACTCAGAAAAAATTCTACGTTTTATTAATTCATCTCACAATCGAATAGCAGTCAAGAAGTAGATAATACTAGTGGCCTGTGCAGCAAATGCTGCAAACTAAGTTCATTAGACGTTCAAATAAACATTTTTCAGATTTATTTTCAATGAAGAATACCAGACATTCTGAAAGTTATTTGCTTCCATAATAATGAAAGATACTCTCTCTCGAGCCAATACTGAAGAGAACCACGCATATAAATATCTACACCACACCGCCATTAAATATATGAAAAAGACCCAACCCCACTTGATTAATAACTATAAAAATATTTGATTTTTAATAACATTATTATCTTACGTAAGTTTTATAGCTTTCAGTAACATATACTATATAGCCGCCACTCAGTAAAATATAGAAATCAAAATCTAATTTAAGTTGTTCTCTACATCTACTTATATAAACCCAAAACGTTTCACTTTCATATCATCAATATAGCATTAATATGTATAATTAATGAAAAATAGTCACATCATGGCATTAACTACAATAATATTAATGGTAATAATGTCATCAAACCATCTCAAGTTTTGTAGTTTTTAATATCCAATACACAGCTGTACCCAGAAAATTACACACCACACAATCGAACCTGTAAATTGTTTTTAATGTTAAGTTTTTAATAACCAATTCAATTTGAGTTCTAAATATGTCAGCATTCTTGCAGATCATGGCCTTCGTGTAATATTGTTTACTGTAGTATGTGTTTTGTTTTATTCTGAAATGTAACACGGCCGACTTGATGCTCACTTCGCTTCTCCTTTACAAAAAAGCGAAGGGTATATCAAGTCGGCCGTGAATGCTATTAGCTAGTTCTCAAAAATGACGACAGATGGATTTTGGGAAATAGGAAAATTATGTTTAAAATTGACATTTCACTGAAAACTACTATTTTTCTGAAAAACTTTGGGTTCCGAGCTTCAAAATGAGGGGTCATTTATTAAAATCCGTTCAGCCGTTTTCCCGTAATTTCCATTACCAGTTCAAATTATATATATAGATATTTTTTTTTCTCCCGAGCATACGTAATATGTATTTCACTGTCTTACATCAGCCACATTGGGTCGTGATGCTCGTATTTCTTGAGAGTAGGAACTGCACTCGCTTTTCATTGGCCGAATGAATGGAGAGACTTTGGTTCACATTGGCCCATACTTCACTCCATATGTGATTATTTTTTCAGTCTGCCAGGTGGCGATTATGGCTTTCGTGAATCCGATATTGACAGGCGGGCCATCCTACTTCAATCTTGACAGAGACAGGTCCCAATCTCAGGCGAGTATCTGATAAGCTACAAGGCCCAGAAGGCATCGAAAAAAAAGTAGGCTACTGTCTCGGGGATGTCTCCAAGACTCTGCCCAGCCTAATTTTAACTATTCCAGATGATACATGAAATGAAGAAAAATGGAGAGTGTTAGTGAACTAGGAGAGGGAAATCGGAGCGCCCCAGGAAAAGCCCTGCTTTATCTACCACACATTTCATTGCGACCAGGCAGGGTTCGAACCCGAGCCGTCTGGTTAGTATAACACCTTTTGATAGTAGGCCTATACATTTAGTAAAATCCAAAGTGTAATTTCTACATATTCTGAATGAATGTTGTGCTGGAATTTAATATAGTCATCAGCCAATACCTCTAGATTAATAAACAACTTTTTAGAATCCATAAAATACAGTATTTATTGTGAATGGTAATTATATTTTTCAGTTGGTGCAATTTGTGCAGGGAAAATTGGTTTCTCCGATATTTTGTACGATTTCGAATATTTTAAAATGCTTTCTTCTCTGTTCTATTCACAATGTGCGTGTGAAGAAATTATTGCCCTTGTAATATCCATTACAATCCTATTTATTGTACTCTTATATAAATCTAACTTCCGCAGCATGCAATTTTATCCAATTAACCAAATTATATTTTGATTATTAAGAAGAATCGTAATTTTATTAACTTGAATTGTCGCACCACCAGTAGAAGATCCCTAGATTATTACTGGACAGATCTTGTATATTGATCTGGTAAGGGTAGGTTTATATATATATATATATATATGCGCAATGCAATGCTTTTTCCTTTTAATTAAGAACTAATTTAATTTAGAAAATGTAGGCGACGTATTGTAAAATCATTACGAACGGAAGTCATTTACATTTATTAAAGGTATTCTTTGAGTAGGACTGTACCGTGGTGTGTTTCATAATAAGGATAATTGATATGAGCTGCTGTTATGAAAATATGAACGACTCAGAATGTTATCGCATCTCATTCTCGCAGCTCACACAAACAATATTGGCTCGCCTACTGGAAATGTCATCGAGGTCATCTGCCAAAATCAGTGCCTCCGACTATAGAAGAGGACTTAGTAAGAGAAGCTATTGTTGATACATAATTACGGAAAACAGTATTACGACTACAAATAATAATTAGTGAGTACTGAGACTAAAAATGATGTTAATGTTATTTATTTTAGTAGGTTATTTTACGACGCTTTATCAACAGCTTAGGTTATTTAGCGTCTGAATGAGATGACGGTGATAATGCCTGTGAAATGAGTCCGGGGTCCAGCACCGAAAATTACCCAGCATTTGCTCATATTGGCCTAAGGGAAAAAACCCCGGAAAAAACCTCAACCAGGTAACTTGCCCCGACCGGGAATCGAACCCGGGCCACCTGGTTTCGCGGCCAGCCGCGCTAACCGTTACTCCACAGGTGTGGACTGTTAACGTTACAAGTTCTGTCTATAACATAATAATATACAGCATGTCCCATTTATCTTGTGCACCTATTAACTTTTTTGTTTGGATAGGCATTGGAATTTTTGTTTTTGAGCGTTATGTTAGAACGAGGGGCTAACATGAGTGTGTAGATTTGGTGCATGTAACTAGATTATGATACAAGATACACGTAACGTCATCAATTTTTCATATAGCACTACATACTTTAATCATGTTACATTGATTACACGCATTAAGACGAGTTCAAAAATGTATCACAATGTCACCTTCCTAATCAATAACAACAACAAAACGAAACAAAAATGTACTTCCATTGTGATAATATTATGCTTTGAGAGTCACAGAAGATGTTCCAAATGGTGACCATTCATATTAATGCACATTCGAAGGCGTTCCCCGATAGACCGCATGACTGCCCGGCATTTGCTGGCTGAATGGACACACAAACCTGTCGAATGCGTTGCTGCATGTCGTCTGGTGTTGTCAGAATGTCCTGGTACACACTGTCCTTTACAGTTCCTCACAGAAAGAAGTCGAGTGGCGACAGATCCGGAGAACGTGCAGGCCACTGTACGTGGATTGTGGCGTCGACAGTTGTTGTGATTTGTTTAAATGTTAAGACTGCAAACACACAACACACGACGTGTACGGACGTCAGTCGTCTTTCTTTTTGTGTAAGTTAATGCACAAGATGAATGGGGCACCACAACAAGCAGCACATTCTGATGGCATTCATTTTGCATTTTTTTTATTGTTATTGATTGGGAAGGTGACATTGTGATACAGTTTTGAACTCGTCTTAATGTGTGTAATCAATGTAACATGGTTAAAGTATGTAGTGCTATTTCAAAAATTGATGACGTTACGTGTATCTTGTACCATAATGTAGTTACATGCACCAAATTTCTACACTCATGTTAGCCTCTCGTTCTAACATAACTCTCAAAAACAAAAATTGCAATACCTATCCAAACAAAAAAGTTATAATAGGTGCACAAGATAAATGGGACACTCTGTATAGGTAGGTAGGTAGAGTAATCAAGCTAGAGACATGTGAATTGGGTAGCATCGTCTTCAAATAATATTAAAAATTAATACTATAAAAATTCATCAATACTGTTGTAATATTATGTCTCGTGACCAGAATATTGTACGGAATGGAAATATAAAAATTGGAAATTTATCTTTTGAAAAGGTGGGAAAATTCAAATACCTGGGAGCAACAGTAACAAATATAAATGATACTCGGGAGGAAATTAAACACAGAATAAATATGGGAAATGACTGTTATTATTCGGTTGAGAAGCTTTTGTCATCCAGTCTGCTGTCAAAAAATCTGAAAGTTAGAATTTATAAAACAGTTATATTACTGGTTGTTCTTTATGGTTGTGAAACTTGGACTCTCACTTTGAGAGAGGAACATAGGTTAAGGGTGTTTGAGAATAAGGTGCTTAGGAAAATATTTGGGGCTACGACGCATGAAGTTACAGGAGAATGGAGAAAGTTACACAACACAGAACTGCACGCATTGTATTCTTCACCTGACATAATTAGAAACATTAAATCCAGACTTTTGAGATGGGCAGAGCATGTAGAATCCAGAAATTCATATAGAATGTTAGTTGGGCGGCCGGAGGGAAAAAGATCTTTGGGGAGGCGGAGACGTAGATGGGAAGATAATATTAAAATGGATTTGAGGGAGGTGGGATATGATGATAGGGACTGGATTAATCTTGCTTAGGATACGGACCAATGGCGGGCTTATGTGAGGACGGCAGTGAACCTCCGGGTTCCTTAAAAGCCAGTAAGTAAGTACTGTTGTAATATGGGTTCATTATCAAATTCGTCTTGATAGTTCTTCTATGCGGGCACCGTTAACAGAACGGTTAAAGAATCGGTTTTCCACCTTGGTAACCCGAGTTCGAATCCTTGTGGGTCTATGTAGAATTTGCGGCGTGTAAAGACAATGCTGGTGTGCTTTTTGTAGTTTTTCGTGCGTAATTATCGTCTCCCCTATTGGAATTTTACCATTGCTCCAATAATATTATTATCTAGTGTTACGTATATCACCTCCCATGGTGAACCCAGGTGAACGCTAGGACGGCGAAAAGATTAGGCCTGCGGCTGGACTCTCATAGAATGGGATAAGCTTGAGACAATGACGCGAAGTCAAATACCCGCCTTTGGATAAAAATATGCTCAAGTGTACTTTTTGTACTTATTTTTAAGTAGATATACTATAGTGTTTCTTAATGGTGTGAGTCATGCGCGAGGTCTGGAGTTCGGGGATCCACAGTCTTCACAGTTTATTGTGTCATTGAAGGATGAATCATAGTTAAGTAAAGTTTGTTGGCTGTTTCCATAAGGCAGAATGGCGCCATTCATTTCTGAGGCTGTATAAACAGTAGACAGCTACAAGATTCACTTATTCACTTCTTTAGAAATTAAATATTATTAGTGATTTTGGGGCTGATACACGAATAATAATTTATGTATGTATTTATTCACACTGCAATGGTTATATACCCGGTGGCAGTGGTAACTAATTACACTCAATAATGACAATAATAAACTTATTAATTAAAAATACAATTAATAATAGTAATAATTAATACTAACAATAATTTATAATAATAATAATAATAATAATAATAATAATAATAATAATAAGAGGGGATATCCTAAATTAAATGAAGCACGATCACTTAAAATAACATTTAAAATAAATCTAATTTGTATCTTAACCTTAAGTTCGAACTAAAACCCACGAGTATGAAATGTTCATATCTGCACAAGTACCTTTCAACACTACACTCATTTCGCTGTCAACTCACTCACTGCACTGGAACTACGACACATTTCACTGATTCTATCCTGATTTCACTAACACTTTAAAAACATTTCACTGTTCAAATACTTTGCACTGCCACTATAAACTATAAAGCTTCCCTGACAGGAACACGTTTCACTTACACAGCACACTTCACTGACACAACATAATTCTTCACTGATACAACACTACAATAACAAAATATCATTTACACCCTTTAAATACTGTGTATAATTACCGTCTATTAGTAAAGTCCTTAAGCCTATTTTTAAATACATTTTTGGTTGTTGGTAAAGTCTTTAGTAAGTCTGCAGGTAAAGCATTCCAGTCCCTGATAGTACGATTGAGAAAAGAAAACTTTGTGAATGTAATCAATATTCGAAAATTCTACCTGCAAAGATTAGAACATTCATATATGAAAAAAAAAGAAAATGGCGAATCAACGGTGTAATGTATAATATAAGTCATGAAAAGAAATTCTATACAAAAAATAAGTTCCATTCCTCTCATTCCTCTTGTTTAATTACTTCTGATTGACAACAACGAGTCTACTTACCCTTCTCTATCCCTAAGTGTGGATACAGTGAAAGCCAAATGTCCACACGGTTAGCTCGTCTGGCCGCGAAACTAGGTGGTCCGGGTTCGAATCCCGGTCGGGGCAAGTTATCTGGTTGAGGTTTTTTTCCGGGGGTTTCCCTCAACCCAATATGAGCAAATGCTGGATAACTTGCGGTGCTGGACCTCGGACTCATTTCACCGGCATTGCCACCTTGATTTCATTCAGACGCTAAATAATCTGAGATGTTGATACAGCGTCGTAAAATAACCTACTAAAAAAGCTAAATTACACATTTTGAGGGTAGTATTGCTGAAACGCGTATTTTTGCGACTATGTACAATATATTTATCAAACAACAAGTAGCTCAAACAGAAAAGAAGTATCGCCAGAGGTGGGTAATAGTATATTATGATACAAGGTTGGGAACTGCTTTTACAAAATTCGGAAAAAGTTTGAAAAGCGAGCAGAACGTACCTATGTTCGTTAGACTATGAACACCTGACTGATTCTCAGCAAGAGGTTTGTCATAGGTGTCGGTAGATGACAGAAGTTGTTTTAATTACAACCCTAGAGCAGTTATTTGTAATATTTCAACATACTTATCTAGGTTGGCAACTCTGAATTAAGTAAAACAACTTCCAATAGTAGCGACCGCTTGCTGTAACGACGAAAAGTACAGTATTGTGCAAAAAATAAAATTACCTTATTTTTTCTTGTATGAATGTATTTATTTTGTTAGTAGGTTATTTTACGACGCTTTATCAACATCTTAGGTTATTTAGCGTCTGAATGAGATGAAGGTGATAATGCCGGTGAAATGAGTCCGGGATCCAACACTGAAAGTTACCCAGCATTTGCTCATATTGGATTGAGGGAAAACCCCGGAAAGAAACCTCAATCACGAACTTTACCCGACTGGGAATCGAACCCGGGCCACCTGGTTTCGCGGCC
The DNA here is from genome assembly GCA_025594305.2 of Periplaneta americana. NCBI lineage: Eukaryota > Metazoa > Arthropoda > Insecta > Blattodea > Blattidae > Periplaneta > Periplaneta americana. Next base: position 4,054,310 of record JAJSOF020000037.1, on the reverse strand, counting down.
AGACGCGCTAACCGTTACCCCACAGGTGTGGACTGTATGTATGTATGTATCAAGATATTGTCCCGATATAAAAATGTTCATCTTTATATGTGTTCTTTTTCACTTTGCAAATCTTGCAACTCTAATGAGCATTAAACCAAATATCCTGGACCTTTTTCAACATTGGACTATAAGGATTGTACCGAATATAACCATTGAACCCAATATCGCGGGCCCTTTTCAACATTGGATCATATAGATTGTATGAAATATAATCACTGAAGCAAATACTGTGGATGTTTTTCAACATTGGACCATATGGATTGTACCAAATGTCATTGACTTTTTTTATGTTTGTTGCCTACTTACAATCAATTGGAGACAACGCAACAATGAGTACATATATGACATATACAGTATATTTTAATGAAAAGAACATTAAACCAAATATCCTGGACCTTTTTCAACATTGGACTATAAGGATTGTACCGAATATAACCATTGAACCCAATATCGCGGGCCCTTTTCAACATTGGACTATATAGATTGCATGAAATATAACCACTGAAACAAATATTCTGGACCTTTTTCAACATTGGACCACATAGATTGCATGAAATGTAACCACTGAAGCAAATATTCTGGACCTTTTTCAACATTGGACCATATGGATTGTACCGAATGTCACTGGATTTTTCTGTCAGTGGACCATTGCTGCTATTGGACGATATAGATTGTACCAAATGTCCGATAATCCTAATGAGAACTGGTTATGAGTGTAGATCATTGATGAGGGGCTAAGTGACACTGAAACATCCCTTTGCTTTTATAAATTTCTGAATCAGTAGTGATTTCCCCAAGTATAACATACAGTTTCCACTGTACTGTAGATTATTCTCGTCACTGAAAGCCATCGTTCAAGAATACAGATCGGGTTGTGCTCTGCATGCATCCTCAACTCTACTGGTCGTCATATGTCACCTGGAACATCGCTACAGCTTACGTGCACGGGATAAAGCTCAGACGTCCCAACAAAACAGATGTTCGGCTCCGTTGTTTAAGAGCCGTACCAATAAATAGAACATAGTAAGTTGTTTGTTTCAGTAATCCAACAAAGAAGCTTACCTTTTGAGAGCGGCGGTGCCGATTGATAAAGCATGGGATTTGCGATCGCTCTGACCTATATGAAAAGACAGTTCTGGAATGTGACTTGAATTAATGGCGAAAATAACGAAACTCAGGAAATAAATCACAAGATTACGGTGCAGTTGCTCTTGTATACGATTTCACAATGTCTTACCGTTACTGTGATGTTATTTTTATAAGGGCAGCATCACTTTGCGAAAGAAACCGTCTCTTTTGTATTGCTAGTTCAGTTTAATGAAATTCGTTCAACTTCTTTGCAATTAGTTCCTTATTAAACTTTCAGCAGTCTATGTCTAGTTGTTAGCACAGAATGTTCATATAGGACGAACTTACTCGTTTAATTAATCGCTTTACATTGAAATGCCTACAAACATTACATACTAATTAACTTACAGACTTCACGTGTACAGTGCTTAAAGTTAAGATTATCCAGCTGTATTCATAGACACCGTCTTCCTTCAAGGTTCTCTCTCTTTGGCCCGTTCCGACTCATCGAGATCATGTATAAGTTGCATAAGTTTAATTTCTAAGCTCAATAGCATTTGTTATCAAATCAGAATTTTGAGGACGATAATAAATCACGATGTATTAATGTCTTATTATTTCGCACACGTCGAGTCAAGGCTTTCATATGGTATTTGTTTTTGGGGATCTGGAACCATGCTGAATGATATATTTATTGCTCAAAAGCGTATTGTCAGATGCATAGCGGGCGTTGACAGTAGGACCTCTTGTAGGGAACATTTTTTACAATATAATATTCTTACTGTTTATGGTTTATACATTTTTAATATTTTACTACTAATTTATAAAAATCTGTCTGATTTTCATCAAAATTGTGATTTCCATACCTACGACACTCGTAACAAAAATAGTTTAACTATTCCAGTTCACCACCTTACAAACACTAGTAGAACATATATGGTCTTTGGTATTAAAATATACAACAGTTTGCCTGATGACATCAAATATACAAAAAATTCTCTGAAATTTAAGAATTATATAAAAACGAAATTAATAAAATTGTGTCCCTACAGTCTTGAGGATGCACGCATGGGCCGTTGAATATGAATAATGTTTTTTTTTTTAATATATATTTGACTTATTTTACATTAAATTGTAATTGTATATATTTGACCATGTCTATGCATACATTATGCCATCGACAATAAAGTTCTATCTATCTATCTATCTATCTATCTATCTATCTATCTATCTATCTATCTATCTATCTATCTATCTATCTATCTATCTATCTATCTATCTATCTATCTATCTATCTATCTATCTGTCTGTCTGTCTGTCTGTCTGTCTGTCTGTCTGTCTGTCTGTCTGTCTGTCTGTCTGTCTGTCTGTCTGTCTGTCTGTCTGTCTGTCTGTCTGTCTGTCTGTCTGTCTGTCTGTCTGTCTGTCTATCTATCTATCTATCTATCTATCTATCTATCTATCTATCTATCTATCTATCTATCTATCTATCTATCTATCTATCTATCTATCTATCTATCTATCTATCTATCTATCTATCTATCTATCTATCTATCTATCTATCTATCATGAACCAGCATTAGTAGTCTACAAATAGAATAATTACATGGCCATGCGATTACTGTAGCCTAAGACCATCGTTTGATAGCAATAAAATGTACAAGTATGTCTAATTCTGTACAAAATAATCAATTTCTTGGAGGATGAAACATTTTTTTCGTAGGAAATTGTACTCCAATCAACGATTGAAATTATTTCCGTAATTTTTTAGTCAAAATTCTAATAATGATTCTTGCGATATAGGTAGGGGAGAGTCGGGTAGTATCGGACATCGGGTAATATCGGACAGTGAGTTTCTTTCATCTACCACACGATGATATTACCTGATTGACATGATTACGTTTCTGTGATGTCGCATAGAGAAACGTAACCATGTCATTCAGGTACTACCATATGGTGGTAGATGAAAGAAACGCACTGTCCGATACTACCCAATGTCCGATACTACCCAACTCTCCCCTAATCGTTCTTATCGTAGCAAAATTTCGTCAGAAAAAAAGGTAATTTTTTTTGTGAACCATGAAGATGGTGAAGCTTAGTTTCGCCATTCAAGACAAGTAGATCTGTAGCTCACTTTTTTGCAAAACACCTCAAAATTAACCATTGAATCTTAGGAAAACTACTGATAGAAATCAGGTAAGATGAGCAGAGATGTCAACTCAAGTAAAATGTCACCAAGTAATAGTACAAAAATCACCAGAAAATCAACAAAAGATGTATGGGAGATAGATTAAGGGCCATGTCGCTACCACAGTGATTAACTGGGGCTCGTTATCAGTGGCGTAGCGTCAATGTAAGCTAAAAAGCTCAGCTTCCCCAGTTAATAACTCCATAATAAACTGCAGTTTATGAACATAATTATTTATTAATTTTAATACAATTTACAAGTACGCCTTAAATGTTGTGATGCGGCAGCTCAGGATGATTTGTGATGCAGCAGTAAACAAGAAGCCTGCACACACCAGCTTCCAAGCAGACTGGTTTCTTCTGTGTAACCCACCCAGCGGATTTTCTATCCCTTTCTAACTAAACTACCCTGGTTGCAAGGCTCGCAAGAAGCTAGCTTTAGCATTGGATAAAATTAGCTTCCGCGTTATCCCTTTCGTGAGTTGAGTTCAGTTGAAGTGTTAGTGTGCACTGTGGCTGATATAATAAGCAATGCCTGAAATAACAGTTCCTGACACTAATTATTGTTGTCAAAAATAATCTTCAGATAAATATTTTAACGTTGATTTTTTATTTGGTTATTTAACGACGCTGTATCAACTACGAGGTTATTTAGCGTCGATGGGATTGGTGATAGCAAGATGGTATTTGGCGAGATGAGGCCGAGGATTCGACATAGATTACCTGACATTTGCCTTACATTTGGGGAAGAAACCAAACCAGGTAATCAGCCCAAGCGGGAATCGAAACCGCGCCCGAACGCAACTCCGCATCGGCAGGCAAGCGCCTTAGCCGACAGAGCTACGCGCCGGTGGCTTTTAACGTTGATTGATGTAATTTTACTAACACTGTATCTATTGACCGTTAATATTGTGGTTTTTCTAAATATGACAGGGAGTGAGCTAATCTTAAATTATACGTACTGTATGTGTCTATTTCTTAGAGATATGTGCAAACCATGAAATCATATTTTACTACGTATCATTTGAGGTGATGCCTTATTTGTGTTACTTTCTGAGATTCCAACCAATCTTTGGACTGCTGACTTGACATGGACTACTATTTATTTTAAGACTATATTTTTGCAATACGTTTTCTCATACATGAAAGACAACTTGAGTTAGCTTCCCCTGCTCAAAATTCATGCTACGCCACTGCTCGTTATCAGGATTTTCTAATTAAAGTATTGCATATCTTGCTGGAGTATACGCCATGTCAGCAAAGACTACAGATGTGGTTCATGCACACCAGCACATTTTTTCCGCAATGAGCGTGAACACCTGACGCTGACATTTCAGGACCGCTGGATTGACTGGGGAGGCCCCACACCTTGGCCTGTCGTTCCTCAAATCTAAATCCCATAGACTTTTGGTTATCAAGAACAACCAGGTCAATTTCAAAGAGTGCGTGATTCTTTATGCCGAAGGGAAGAGGAATGCATTGCCATGAATGGACCTCACATTGAGGACCTCCTAGGAACAAGTGTTCAGATCTCAGAAAGTATGTGTTGTAGGACCCATGTTTATTACACTTTTTTCTTGTTTTGATGCATAGTAGCACCTCCTAAATTTTTGGATACTTTTTTCTTAACACTCTGTATTTGAGAGATTTTCTCTCTTCCGGCATTCCTCTCTTCTTTCATTGAAGTTCATGGTGTAATGTAGATTCATCTTACATGGTGCATTACGGACAACACTGTCACTAGTAAATGACTCACAGATTGATTGAAATCAAAGTACCTGCAACAATATTTGGAGGAAGGTAATTTTTCTATCAAAAAAGGATAAACTGCGTTTGACTGATATCTCAGTGAAGATATAAGACAAAGTAGGATATATATATATATATATATATATATATATTAATGTCATAATTGAGACTATGAACAGCTGCAGAAAAAGATGGCTAGAACGTAAGGTGGGCGCTCCTGTTATGGCCATGTTCCTGATATGGCCACCCCCCTATTGTGAGTTAGTTAACCAAAAAATCCGCTAAATTGCAGCAGAATCCAGTGAAAGGGCATCCTTGTATGTCACTTGATCGTTTTCCATCCAGTCAGTTTGAGCAATATGGCGTCAGTTGCCTGTTTTGCGGTTTTCATGTGACCTCTTCTTATTTTTCTCTCGTAAGTCTCCTTTGTTTTATGCATGTTTTTCAAAGACTTGTTTCATGAAAACCATCGTACTACATTCAGTTTTTAATGTTCTGTTGATTGGTGTTGTCGTTGATGGCGAGTTCTTCATAATCAAACGATTTTCGTGAAAGCTTACCTGCTCCTGATATGGCCATATCAAATGCACCATGGCCATATCAAGTTCATTTCACTTTTATTTTTAACGTGACAAATTTACATGCCTTATAGCTGGGATTACGCAAAAATTTTGTATTTTAAGAAAAACAACGTAATTTTTTATGGAAAAACCTGTTTTGATTATAGAAAAGATTATTAAGTGTCATGTTTATTCATTTTACACCAAAATTATTTAATTTTAGCACAACTGCGCTATCAAACTGAAAACAATCATGATTTGTAGTACATGGAACAAGGGTGGCCATATCATGTGCACATGTTCCTGATATGGCCACTAGGTAGACTTTTGGAATTTGGGACTTTTTGGACAATTAAAGCTATTTTTATGGGGAAAGGAAATTGTTTTAAGAAAGTCCATTAGACTGAGAACGAGTAAGAAAAAAGTGGTTTACATTTTTTTCAAAATGTCGGCTAGAAAAATTCTCAAACCTTAGCATGGCCATATCAGGGACACCTACCTTATTTAAAGAATCAATGAGTCAATATTTTGCGAAACTAAGTTTTACAATCTCAAAGGCAGTCCGAACAGAGTGAAGATAGGACACGTCTGAAGTCTATTCAAGGACCATGAGGGAGTGATATCATTACCGTATAACTGTCATTATGCTAATAATTGAAGAATGGTGGTATGAGAATTCCTGGACAATCCATACAACTCGGACTCGGGGAAAACTATACCCATTGTTTGTCTACCACAGGCGTCGAAAGATTTCTCTGTAGTCGGGCCTTTGTCGAGTAGCTGTCAGATTGATTGAACTGCAGCTGTGCGCTATGAAATGATGAAGAGAACACCGCAAGCGCTTCACAATGATGTTTTGTATGAAATAGACTACTTAATGAATTTTGAATACAAAGGTTACTTAGCAACGGCGAGATGAAGTCAAGGGGATAGCGATATTATATTGAGGAATGTGATTGACATGGGAAAAAAGTAACTGGAGGAGAAAATGCTCTTCAGTGGCTTTGCCTAACCAAGTATTTTACAAGATAAGTCGGGACTTATCGTAGTCTTTGGTGAGAACTCATCTTATCAAACTATTGTGAGGCTAGAGGAATTTAATAAGCACATAATTTTCTGAGGGGGAAAGGAACTGGCCTAGGGTTACCATGAGAAGAAATTCTATAGGAGGACATGGAATCTAAAATAAGAGGACATTGCTGAAAAAAGGACTTTTTAAAATTGGTATGAACAAAATTAAAGATAAAAGCAATGGCTCACCTTAGTCAGTTTTCTCACTAGTTGCTGGATCAGTATTACATCTGTACCTTACTTATCGGTGGAGCCCACTTTGTGCACAAGAGCCTGAAGAGACAAACTTACATCTTGTAACAAATAACTATGGAACTGTTCACAGGACATGTCCTTGAAATTATATTTAACCATGATGATACCTCTGACTGTCTCCGTTAGCATGCGATTTCGTTCTTTTGTCCATTGAGCAGATATTAGAGAAAATACTCTCTCAGCACTTCCATTGTGACTTGGGATAGAGAAATACAGAGCGTTCGCCTACGGGTGGGGCCAGGAAAGCGGCCTACCTGCGGTGTCGCTTGCGGGAATCGTCTATCCGTAAGCTTCCGCTTTCTATACTATACACTGTAGAGTTTTAATTTTAAAAGTTTAGCAGCAGTAAAGACTGATGTTTTTTAAACACTAACTTCCTGTGAAACACGTCTTAGAGATTTATTAGGAGAGCGTGTAAATGATGCACTGGTTTCATCAATTGTTTCTTCCGTCAATACTCTTTGTTTTCGCTTAGGAATTGTAGCATTTATCGACCCTGTTGTCCTTAATTTGTTAACAAGACGTCTAACAGTTTCTCTATCCTGAATTGGAGCACCCGAATATTTCACTTCAAATTGCCTACGCACCTCTCTACATGACTCTGTTTTCACATATGCATCATACATAAAAACTCTCTATTCAAGCGTGAATTTTGCGTTTTGCATTGTTAACAAATTTTACACAACACTGAATATTTATGCAACTGTGTCAAAAAACTGCACTGTACGTGTTAAACACTGCAACATCTGGCTCACAACTGATAACTTGTCGACCTTGATGTCCTTGATTGTCCAGCGTGTCTCAACAACTGCGCGCACAAAGTGGCGTATCAATACATGCCGCTTTCCTGGCCCCACCCGTAGGCGAACGCTCTGTAGAATTGACATATTTTTAAGAGTTTTGAGAAAATTTCAGTGCTCGCACAACTATTGGAATTGAAGAATTTGCACCGTTGTTTATCTAAACTTAAATCTTTGTCCAAATTAACTTGATTGGCATATCTTTGTACATTCCAGAATGATATTGATTAAATAGCTTGGAATCATGAATACTGACATTTTTACAGTGTAAGAATTCAATGTATGTTAATAGGTCATCATACTACTGGGTTCAAAAAGTTCCCGGAATTTTACTACCATTTTTCTTATTAATATATAACAAGGGATATTATACATTTGTTTTGTTGGTAACATTCATGATGTCATTTCCTTAAAGTTTGTTGATAATGGCGATTGTTGGTTTTGAGTTGTAGGCAATTGTTTATCATAGTGTTTTGTTTGTTCGTCGCATTTTGTGATTATGTCCACAGAGCAACGTACAAACATCAAGTTATGTGTTTTGTTACACAAAACTCCTGCAGAGACATTAAGATTGTTGGAAGAAGCATAATGGCGAAGCAGCAATGAAAACAACTCAAGTGTATGCCTGGCATAAACGCTTTTCTGGTGGCCGCGATAGCATCAAAGATGACGTACGCAGCGGCCGACCAACAACTGCAACAAATGAAGCAATCGCTCAGCGTGTGCGTAATGTTGTGAGGGACGACCGACGTAAAACCATAAAAGAGATAGCAGCAGAGGTCGGAATATCAGTCGGAAGTGTACACAATGTTCTTCACAAGCATCTCAACATGCATTACGTGTCTCAGAAGTTAGTTCCGAAAATGTTGTCGGCAGAACAGAAAGAAACAAGAATGACTCTTGCTGGGGACATGATCAGTATGGCTGATGAAGATGGTGATTTCTTAAACAAAATTATTGCTGGTGATGAAACTTGGTGCTACTTGTACGACGCAGTCCCTAAACGACAGTCATCTGAGTGGAAATCGAAAACATCTCTTCGGAAGCAAAAATTTCCTAGGGACACTTCCAAAGGCAAAGTTATGCTGGAAGTTTTCTTCGACTCTCAGGGTCTCATCCACCATGAGTTCATTCCAGAAGGTCGTACTGTAACGAAAGAATTGTACGTAGAAATCCTCCGTCGCCTCCAGGACGCAGTGAGAAGGAAACGTCCAGAAAAGTGGGTAGAAAACAACTGGTTCCTTATGCATGACAATGCACCTGCTCATCGCGCAATTATTGTAAAGAATTTTCTTGTCAGGCACAACATAACTGCTCTGGATCACACACCATACTCTCCTGATCTCTCACCTCCTGATTACTTTCTGTTTCCCCGTCTGAAAAGTCATCTGAAAGGACGGAGATTCAATGCTGAAGAGGTTATCGCAAACGCGACGAGAGCACTAAGACGGGTTTCACAAAATGGCTTCCAGGCCTGCTTCCAGGAACTCTACACGCGTTGGCAAAAGTGTGTTGTTGCGGAAGGCAACTATTTTGAAGGGAATGCTGTAGAATAGTGTTTAAGGTACGTTGTTTCTATGATACAAGCAAATTCCGGGAACTTTTTGAACCTAGTATGTATTTTATGTTTTTTATGTGCTCCAGCTTCAACCATTGAAAGCAGTTAAATTCTTTCATAGGTTTTCGCCATTTGTTTAGATATTCTATGCATAATATCGCACATTATCCAATATTCATATTAATTCTAGTTGAAAGGCGAAATGCCGGACATTTCAATTTTTTCTTAAATGCCTACCGGACAGGACAAAATGATGAAAAAAGAGGAAATGCCCTGCTTTTGACGGACGGATGGTAACCCTAAACTGGTCACTCTACCCTTACGAGGTCCCAACCTGGTTTCGCATAGTTGATTAAACAATAATACATTTTCTACATTTTTCTTCATGTGTACGCAGACGGTAAATTCCCTACCCCGGTCAAAAATTACGTAAATTGCCTCCTGTTTACATGAGCTACAGAACATAGCCTAAATTGTCTCCTCTTTACCTTGTTTGGAAGCAATATTTCTCATACCAGCTGATGAGAAAGAGTTTGGAGATTAAATTTTTCGTAACGGTAATCAGATTAGTAACGACTGCTCGTTTGTAAGCACAAGAACATGATTTTTGATTTCAAGAAATTGTAGCCTACATAAAAAAAATATTTAACGCTCATTTCCCGTAAATTACATTTTCATGAACCTTTTCCTGATAACTAAAAAAATATTCAACCTTCTAAGATGCAATGTTTTGTGTGTATTAATGCATGTCATATCTATTAAATGATGCAAAATCACTTCTCAAATTTGAATAGATTTTCTGATAAAAGTAAAAGAATTAAAAAAAATGCTAAAATACCAGTACAGTGTTTTTACACAAAATAAAAAATAATATTTATTAAAGAATGCAGTTGAAAGAGCATGATATTCCAAACATGAGTTTCAGTAATCAAATAAAAGAGAGAGAACATGAAAAAGTTGAGAAGTGTCTGAGTTATGAGAAAAACACTTGAACACTGCACAGTGAACTGCCACCAGTTAGGATTTGGAAAAAGGAGTGTTTTACAAGCTGCAGTAATGGAGGAAAATAATGTTCAATATTTACAAAATTTTTCTGTACCTTACACCTTAGATAGATAGATAGATAGATAGATAGATAGATAGATAGATAGATAGATAGATAGATAGATAGATAGATAGATAGATAGATAGATAGATAGATAGATAGATAGATAGATAGATAGATAGATAGATAGATAGATAGATAGATAGATAGATAGATAGATAGATAGATAGATAGATAGATAGATAGATAGATAGATAGATAGATAGATAGATAGATAGATAGATAGATAGATAGATAGATAGATAGATAGATAGATAGATAGATAGATAGATAGATAGATAGATAGATAGATAGATAGATAGATAGATAGATAGATAGATAGATAGATAGATAGATAGATAGATAGATAGATAGATAGATAGATAGATAGATAGATAGATAGATAGATAGATAGATAGATAGATAGATAGATAGATAGATAGATAGATAGATAGATAGATAGATAGATAGATAGATAGATAGATAGATAGATAGATAGATAGATAGATAGATAGATAGATAGATAGATAGATAGATAGATAGATAGATAGATAGATAGATAGATAGATAGATAGATAGATAGATAGATAGATAGATAGATAGATAGATAGATAGATAGATAGATAGATAGATAGATAGATAGATAGATAGATAGATAGATAGATAGATAGATAGATAGATAGATAGATAGATAGATAGATAGATAGATAGATAGATAGATAGATAGATAGATAGATAGATAGATAGATAGATAGATAGATAGATAGATAGATAGATAGATAGATAGATAGATAGATAGATAGATAGATAGATAGATAGATAGATAGATAGATAGATAGATCGATGGATGGATGGATGGATGGGTGGATGGATGGACGGACGGACGGACGGACGGACGGATTGATGGATGGATGGATGGATGGATGGATTTATTCTTTCCATAATATTCTTACATTTGCTTTATAGCATAAAATAAAGAACATGTCCAATTCTTACGTTTAAATATAAATGCAATACATATAAAATGCAAATATGAAATATGTACAGAATTAATACCTTAATAAAAATAATATTTTATACAATGTAATATGTTTACCATTTAATAGTATTAAAATATTTACACAGTACTGTGAAATGTCAAGAATTCATCTACAGAATAGAAAGTGTGAGATATTAAGTAATTTTTTAGTTTTACCTTAAATAATGCAGGGTTTTGGCTATGATTCTTAATGTCTTCAGGAAGACTATTGAAAATTTTATCGCCATGTAACGTACTCCCCTTTGATAGCATGATAAATTTGATGATGGCGTATGAAAATCATTCCTTCTGCGGGTATTTATACTATGTATGGCTGAATTAGTTGGAAAATTTTCTTTATTATATAAGAGGAAATTTATTATAGAGTATATGCATTGATTTGTTAAGGTTAGAATCTCTAATTTTTTTAAAAATAATCTACATGATTCTCTAGCCTTTGCTCCAACTATTATTCTAATGGCTCTTTTTTGTATTAAGAATATATTTTTACTTTGTGCAGAATTTCCCCAAAATATTATTCCGTAGGACATAATGGAATGAAAATAGGCAAAATATATTGTCTTTATGATACTGCTGTTTAGAAACTGTTGTAACGACCTAATTGCGAAGCATGCTGAGCTGAGTTTGGGGGTTATTTCTTTGATATGATTTTTCTAATTTATTGTATTAATAGCCGTACCCGTGCGCTCCGCTGCACCCGTTAGAAATAAATATAAAGTAATTACATAATTAAAATAGAACATTTGACCCAGATAACATTCATGTTCGATAGAAGGATAAATCGTTTAATATGTTACTTAATTTAAATTGTATTTAAATAATTATATTGCGTTCATTTTGGTCCAGAGACCACTCATTTGGTGCAATGACAATTCCTTTAACATATTTCTTAATTTTTATTACATGCAACCGTAGTTTAATGAAGATTTACATCATTTAGATTTAATGTGTACATCAACATTATTTTAAGAAATACAGGAAACGAATATTCAGAATAGCCTATCAAGTTTTCTATGCATAAGAAGCTATTTTAATCTTACCTGTTCTCGATTCACCAGAAGTTACTGTATAATAACATTATAGCATTATGTCCATCTAGAGAAACTGCACTTTCCAGTGGTGAAATAATTAATTATACAAATCGGTTAATTTAGCTTCCGATATTACTTCATACAAACACAGAAACATTCTCTGTAGGCTATGTGTCATAGCTTTCGATTGTTGTGTCCAAGGCCCCTTGTAGACTAAGTCATTTGTTTTTTATTTCATTACACCGCCTTAGATGGCAGTTATTTTAATTTTAAAACTCTTTTATCTCATTAAATATCAGTCCTAACAAAATTTTTCAAAGAATAAAACTTATCGGAAATCATTTTTAAAGAAACGTTTGTTATGTAACATGTTTCACAAAAGTCAATAATAAGCGAGATATTTCGATTTATTTAATTCAAGCCCCCTTATAACCCCCCTTTTAAATAAGGTATTTTGAATGCCGTTATAGCCTAAAATCTAAGTTGCAACGAACTTAATTTATATTCCAATTTTCATCGAAATATGTTCAGCCATTATCGCGTGAAAAGGTAACAAACATATAGACAGACAGACATATAAACAAAAATTTCAAAAAAGCGATTTTCGGTTTCAGGGTGGTTAATTATATATGTTAGAACCAATTATTTTTGGAAAATCGAAAATTACCAGAAAAATTTCGGCTACAGATTTATTATTAGTATAGATTAATATGCAAACCAAGAAATTTGGTTGTTCATGTTTCTAGTAGAGGTATATTGTTGATAGTTGTGTCCAATGCAATATTTCCACAGTATTAAGGAAGTCGTCCGCACGTCTAACAGAAACTTGAACAACTGGCTTCACAGACACGTTCGCTCCGCATGTCTTTGTTCTATGTTAGTTCATCCTGCCACATGCTCACCATTTCGAAACGGCGAGTGTTGAAAGCGGAGTAAGAGCTGCGGCCAGCTGATTGTAATATTTTGTCACACGTGGCGGGTCAGAAGCTAATTCAGTACATCAAGTACGTGCACACATCTGTTTCTTGACCCCGCCTGCATCATTCCGATGGCTCTCAAAGAACGGTTCTCCTTGACTGTCTCGTAACTCTTGTAGAATTGTTCCGAGAAATCGATTAGTCTCTAACGCTTTTTCATCTCTAGTGTATCAGATAATCAAGCCGTAAACAGGGCAAACAGGCATGTTAAATCGTCATCAAATTACAATACTTTCTATTTACTTTGACAGTCTATGAGAAATGTTATTATAAATCAAAACTCTTCCAGGGAAGAGATAGATTACTTGATTTATATCAGTAAGAGACTGAACTTGTATTATTAGATATATCTTGAAACAGTATCGTGTTATTCTCTTGACAGATAAATGTAGAGCTGTTCTCTGTTCAGAACCTACCAGCGTTCTAGTTTTTTTTTTTTTTTTTTGCAAGTTATGTACTTACTTACTGGCTTTTAAGGAACCCGGAGGTTCATTGTCGCCCTCACATAAGCCCGCCATCGGTCCCTATTCTGAGCAAGATTAATCCAGTCTCTATCATCATATCCCACCTCCCTCAAATCCATTTTAATAATATCTTCCCATCTACGTTTTGGCCTCCCCAAAGGTCTTTTTCCCTCCGGCCTCCCAACTAACACTATATATGCATTTCTTGATTCGCCCATACGTGCTACATGCCCTGTCCATCTCAAACGTCTGGATTTTATGTTCCTAATTATGTCAGGTGAAAAATACAATGCGTGCAGCTCTGCGTTGTGTAACTTTCTCCATTCTCCTGTAACTTCATCCCTCTTAGCCCCAAATATTTTCCTAAGCACCTTATTCTCAAACATCCTTAATCTCAAAGTGAGAGTCCAAGTTCCACAACCATACAGAACAACCGGTAATATAACTGTTTTATAAATTCTAACTTTCAGATTTTTTGACAGCAGACTAGATGACAAAAGCTTCTCAACCGAATAATAACAAGCATTTCCCATATTTATTCTGCGTTTAATTTCCTCCCGAGTGTCATTTATATTTGTTACTGTTGCTCCAAGAAATTTGAATTTTTCCACCTCTTCAAAAGATAAATCTCCAATTTTTATAGTTCCATTTCGTACAATATTCTGGTCACGAGACATAATCATATACTTAATCTTTTCGGGATTTACTTCCAAACCTATCTCTTTACTTGCTTCAAGTAGAATTCCCGTATTTTCCCTAATCGTTTGTGGATTTACTCCTAACATATTCACGTCATCCGCATAGACAAGCAGCTGATGTAACCCGTTCAATTCCAAACCCTCTGTGTTATCCTGAACTTTCCTAATGGCATATTCTAGAGCAAAGTTAAAAAGTAAAGGTGATAGTGCATCTCCCTGCTTTAGCCCGCAGTGAATTGGAAAAGCATCAGATAGAAACTGGCCTATACGGACTTTGTTGTAAGTTTCACTGAGACACATTTTAATTAATCGAACTAGTTTCTTGGGAATACCAAATTCAATAAGAATATTATAGCAAGTTATGTACTTGATTTTATTGGCATTTATGTTATCTTTGTTTACCGGTATTTATTTATATGTGAAATATGTCTTGAGAAAAATAAGTGAACAAAAATATGTATATTCACTCATTCATACTGTTCTGCCCAAAGGCTTGTATTTCACTGCAAATCCAGCTTTCTTCAATCTTTCCTATTTTCGTCTCCGCATATGATCCACTGTCACTGAGAGACTTCCAGGAAAAATTTACCGGCCGGTTCTTGCTCACGTCAAAATTCAAATGGGCCCGAACAGATATCTCAAATGCATGGTGAATTTCACCCCTGATCACATGTAACAGACTCAGAGCATAAGGCACTTTCAAGACAACTCATATCAATTTCTGTATGCTGCCATCTAGCGACTGCAAAAAAATCACGTTATAACGCAGATGAAATTGCATGGAGTGATAGTTTGCAACTATACTTCCATCTAGCGGTCG
Organism: Periplaneta americana; assembly: GCA_025594305.2. NCBI lineage: Eukaryota > Metazoa > Arthropoda > Insecta > Blattodea > Blattidae > Periplaneta > Periplaneta americana. The sequence continues at coordinate 4,038,907 of JAJSOF020000037.1, read as the reverse complement.
TTACCAACAGTTCATTTTCGACAGTGGAGATCTTAGTTGCATACTCATATAAATTTGCCCCTAGGCAATGCTAAAAATTTCCGCCCCCTCCCCAACTCCCACAAACAGTTTATGAACAGCTATTATGCAGGTCATCTTTAGTGTAAATTAGTTTTAAATGAAATGTTACAATTCAGAAAACAATAAATTGCTGGAATGAAAATACAAACTTCTTACTTGTAAATTATAAAGATTTCTTTCGCACTTTCTTCACAGAAAAAGCATTGATGATGTCATCAAGTGGGTCTGACCACAGTATAAGAAGAATCAGTAGGGACAACTCTTGTCGGCACCTTTGATGTTCAGTGGCGTAGCATGAAATTTTGAGCAGGGGAAGCTAACTCAAGTTGTCTTTCATGCAATATGAGAAAGCGTATTACAAAAATATAGTCTTAAAATAAATAGTAGTCAATGTCAAGTCAGCAGTCGAAGATTGGTTGGAACATCGTAAGTAACACCAATAAGGCATGACCTCAAATGGTACGTAGTAAAATATGATTTCACGGTTTACACATATCTCTAACAAATAGACATGTATTCGTATAATATTAGCTCACTCCCTGTCATACTTAGAGAAATCACAATATTAACGGTCAATAGATACAGTATTAGTATCATTACGTAAGTATGCGTCTGTCTTTTGGTCGTGTCCTTCATTGACAGCAAGGGAGTCGGTCAATTGTTTTTTAAATCACACTTTTGTTCGTAAGTCAGTCTTGATAATACAATTGTCCTAAAAAAATTCAAGTAAATTAGTGTCAGCAACTGTTATTTCGCTCATTATTTATTATATCAGCCACATTGCACACTAACACTTCAACTGAACACAACTGACGAAAAGGGATAACTCGGAAACTACTTATTTCAAATGTTAAAGCTAGCTTCTTGTGAGGCTTGCGACTAGGGTAGTTTAGTTAGAAAGGGATGGAAAATCTACGGGGTGGATTACACAGAAGAAACCGGTCTGCTTGGAAGCTGGTGTGTGCAGGCTTCTTGTTTACTGCTGCATCACAAATCATCCTGAGCTGCCGCATCACAATATTTAACGCATAAATATAAATTCTATTAAAATTAATAAATAATTTTGTTCATAAAGTGCAGGTTTATTATGAAATTATTATTAACTGGGGAAGCTGAGCTTTTTAGCTTACATTGACGCTACGTCACTGTTGATGTTGTTGGTACTAAATTCAAGCTCAGTAATGTCTAGTTCTCAATGAATCCAACTATGTCGCTAGTATCAAACCACTATCAAAATATTAGTAAAATATGTATTTATTTATTTTATTGGTCAGTAATACGAATAATCTTGTATGTATATTATATATCATTAATATTATGTCGCTAGGAAGTCAAAATACTTATATCCATTGTTGACGTTCATGTTCGCACTTCACCGCAACGGACGCCATGATGTATTATGTTGTACTTGGATCAGTTTTACCAACATAAGCCTCAAACAGTGGCTTGAACGTTAGCGTGAATTAGTGAATATTTTCATGATGATTGCATACGGAAGTAATTGTTATTATGGTTATATTGCCATTCCTTTGCCTCATGTCTTTAAAATTGTTAAAAGATGAGTAATGAATGTTTCCAGTTAATATTATTGTGACAGCTGCACCGGGGTTCGAACGCGTGTCCGACAGGGCGCGCGGCAGACGAAACGCTGGTACGGGGTGCATCTGCATGCTGAGAGGGCAGAGGGGGTGTATTACGGCAACGCGGCGAGGGGAGGTTGCGCGCGCACCTGCTACTTGCCGAGTGATGAAGGAAGCAAATTGCTACGTGCGGAGTGAAGGGGGGGGACCCTCCCGAATCGTCCAGAAGTCCGTCGAAGTGGAAATCCAGATTATTCGAGAGTGGAATCTTTCGCGAACTGTCCAGCGACGATAGTTTGGTTATAAAAGAGAAGACGCAAGTGAATGTCAATCAGTCAGTAAGCCAGACAGTCTTGTGTAGCAGTGAAGCCAGCTTCGAGACCAGAGCGCGACTTGAGTTGTGTCCGTAACTGTGGAGCCTGAAGCCCGGAGTTCGAGTGCAGTGGACCGCAGTTGGGGGACCTGAGTTCGAAGTGCAGCGGATCGTCTCTGAAGGTCTGGGGTTCGAGATTCTGTGAATGCGTGTGACTGAGCTAGAAGAACTAGCCAAGACAAACGAACTGTGAACTGAGAACTGACAGTTCTGTGTTGTAAATAGTGCTTTGTGAATATTAGTTAAGATTAACAGTTCATTGTTGTTCGTAATAGTCACAGTAAATTGTCATTGTCGTCTGTGGAGTGCACTAACGAATACTGTGTTACTGTGTGGAGAGCAAATCCTATTGTTGAGATAATAAAATTACATTGTTGTTCAGCAAAAAAAGTTGCATTATATTATGCCAGCCCTGTCGTAGATGGAGATCCATCTGGTGGAGGTTCCAGATAATACACCCGGTTTCGTGACATGCGCACTCAGAATTTGTTCCCACGAAATGGCTTAGGTGTCTTTACTGTATGTTCTCTATACTGTGGCCTGACAAAGCACATCAGGTTCGATGCAAAGAAATATATTCAGACTAATTCATTGTTGAAACAAAATTGATTTGTGAAAGGCAACCTATGGTTTATTTTTAAGCATTGGTTTTGTTGGTACGAGTATTTCTTACTTCGATAGGAGGTATAAAGTAAATTGAAAAATATAGTCCAACTCTTTGCGGAATAAACCTTTCATATCTAATTATATATTGTAGATGCTGGAAAGTGATTAAATAGTATTGTTGACGATATATTGGAAATGTAACCGAGAGTTGTGGTTACTATTCGTAGGGATAATAATAAACACATCCAATTTGATTTTCTTATTTAAGCTTAAGCAGTTTCATAATATAATTACAGTCTAGTATATTATACAAATACGAAACTTGAGTTGTGAGGGTGCTAGGAACAATAGACTGTTCAGGTACTATTTCTCATTGTCTGTAATGAGGCGATATTAGCGATTCTAGTGGTTAGCAACTATCTATGGATGCATATTTACTACGTATTGAGCTTCGTAACTGTATATACTAGATTGTGGTATAATAACGTGATACCGGCATTACAATATGACTATGTAGCTGCATACTTCCCTTTTACTCTCGCCACGACAATGCGATAACCCTAATCCCTTATTCATCTGTCGTAAAAAATCTTGGCTTCTTTTTTTTATAATAATCTAAGTTGGAATTTTCAAGTTAAAGAAACGATAAAAAAAATCTGTTCCTCCATTCACTGTTTGAGTCGCTTGAGAAACTTCTTGCCCCAGCAACTAAAACTTACCCTAGTACAAACCCTAGTAATGCCGCACTTCGATTATTGTGACGTTTTGTTAAGTGACCTAAGTTCTGAACTGTCAGTCAAGTTACAGCGAGCTCAGAATATGTGCATCAGATACGTGTGCAACATCCGACGATATGATCACATATCACCGTCCTTCGCAAGTCTCTCGTGGCTCCGACTTAAAGAACGCAGAACTTTACACTCTTTGTCTTTACTCTTTCGAATTTTGCACACCTCAACACCAAATTACCTTTCGTCTCGTTTCTCTTATCTATACTCTAACCACAACGTAAATACCAGATCACTTATCTGTGGCACGCTAAGTATACCTCTTCTTAGAACATCTTGTTATTCATCATCTTTTACAGTATCCACCTCGCGTCAATGGAATTCCTTGTCACAAAGTATTAGGGGCTACAAGACAATAAACACTTTTAAAAACAGCTTAAAAGATAACCTTATTAGCATTTCACTCCAATCATACTGATTTTAACTATCACTGACTACAATGTTACTTCTTTCTTTAGACATCATCCTGATAGTGCTGTATTTTCAAAATTGTCTCGTAATATAATCTCTTTCTATTATCAAATATTATTTGAAATATATTAACATTCTATGTATTTTAGTTTAATTCTGCTACACAGTTTATTTCAGTGTTTAATTAATAGTTTATAGTATTTTGTTGTTTAATTCGTAAATAACTCTTGTATACATGTAACTCTCATCTAAATCAAATTGTTGAATTCTTTGTAAGTTCATGCATATGTATATATACTTTTTGCTGGTTGAGTGGAAGAAAAGGCCTTACGGCCTTAACTCTGCTAGCTAAAATAAATAATAATAATAATTATTATTATTATTATTATTATTATTATTATTATTATTATTATTATTATAACAAAACAATATTCCATTCCCACAAGTTGTTCAAGAACAAACTCCAGAAAATATTTACCAACAAGTGTTTTAAAAACGAATTTCACTGTAAAATGGTGACAAAAAAAGGAAAGAAAATACGAAGAGAAAGAGAGAGAGAAAATGCCGTCCCCCTGGAAATTGCCGCCCTAGGCAACCTAGGCAATTGCCTAGGGCTAAATTCTGCGAGTATGTTGTCATTTTAAAACACGGAAATGGGCAATCAAGGGTTTCACTCAATCTCCACTTGCAATCCATCCTATCCAATTTTCTGTTAAGTTTGAATGTGGTATGCAAGAAATTATGTAAGCTACGTACTCTTAGTTAACATTATTATAAGTCGACGGTTCTGTACTACTCCTCTACCTCCAATATAGGTCCCTGTAGTGTATTTACATTGAAATATTAACTTAATATGTGTTTCCAAGGTCCATTGTTAGGTATGGCCCACACGACGTTAATCTTGCAGCTTTGAAGTGTAGAAAAACATACACGCATCGACCAAATGCTACCAATTTCCTAACCGCACATTTTAACCTGGTACCTCACGAATTCAATTGGAGGTGTATTTACATATCGATTCTGTGATGCTGGCACGCTACTGCCTGCAGATATCACGACGTTTCAAGATGAATGGGTGCTCATATATGGCATCGCCATTCAGTTCAGATCTGGAGGGCAATCAAACTCAATCTGATACCTAGTTAGATAATAGAGAATCAACTACTTTCGATCTCTGTTACTGACAGCCCGGCATTCAAGACTTCATGTTTCATACTCCGCAAGTCCTCTGCTATTATGCAGCCATCCTCAGGGAATCCACTAGGTTCAAAGTAAAGACATATTCAATTATTTCGTGAACGAAAAAATTTGGACTAAAATTAACTCTGAGAAATCACATGCAAGTATAATGAGACATCAACGACTGTTAAGTAAATTAAACACAGGTGACTTATCTCCTGTTAAAATGAATGAAACTATTATCTACGAATTTATACGGACAAAAACCTTAAATTTGAATACTGAAATCACACACACATGTTTTTTTTTTTGTAGTTGGTAACTCTATAGCATCTATTAGATGCTTTATGGTTGTGCTAACAGATGGAGTTACTTGTCAACAATGTGACGCTGAAACGTGTGTTCAGGTTACTGCCCAGCGACAGTCCTGATGTATTTTTATATTTGTGATGATTGGTTAATTAATATTAACCCGGCACACTCACATTCATACAAATTTCCAGACTCTAGACACTCAGGGAATTTCTCTTCTTCAAGAAAAATTCACCGAGAGCCGAGCCCGGGAATCGAACCCGAGACCTCCTGATCTGGAAGCCAGCATGCTGACCAACAGACCACGGAGGCAGTCAGACACACATGTAAAATAATTTTTATGAAAATTCACACATAAAAAGAATCCGAAATTTCCTTCCGTTGGTTCTCAAGAAGAATTTAGTGCAGTCGCTCTTGATGCCTCATTTTGATTACTGTGACACTCTCTACACTGACCTTAACATGAGACTGACTGATAGACTACAGCGTGTTCGTAATGCACTCTCTCGCTTTACTCTTCAGTATTCTTCAAACCTCTAACCCTAGCTACTTAGCTTCTCGTTTTCAACATTTGTCCTCATATCACGAAATAGATACTCGCTCACAACACCATATCACACTCCATTCCTAAACACAGAACATCCTTCTACTCTTCATCTTTCACCGTCTCTGCAGCTCATCTCTGGAACTCTCTACCACAACATGTCAGAGACTGTCGGACATTGTCTAGTTTCAAAAATAAACTAAAATCGCACTTTTTCAATTCAGATTCCTTTCAATTATAAGCCCTTTTCTCTGTGATAATTTTGTAAAAATATATTTCTTTTCCTCCCTTTTCCCTTTTTTTGTTCTCTTGATCACCAGATGAATTTATTACCATACTCGGTGCTGATGCCTTGTTTCTTGAAGTGCATGGGAATTTTCATCAGTCCACACATGCTGATTACGAAAATTCACAACACAATCTCTGGTGAACCCCGCTCATATCCGCAACCAAACTTTTCATTCAGTATTCTCGCGACGTATCAGTATTCGATGCCAGGGGTGTCAACTATGGTATGATTATCTGGTAGTCTGCTGTATTGTAGGGCAGAGAAATGCATTGCCATAAATGGACGTCACATTGAGCACACTCCTATGATCAAGTGTTCACATATCACAAAGTATGTGTTGTAGGACCCATGTTTATTAGACATTTTTTCTTGTTATGATGCATACTATCACCTCCTAAAATATTGGATACTTTTTTTAACACTCTGTGTAGTTTTTGTCCACCACAAACTTCAGTTTAGCTCGTCGGGAGTTGAATCTGGGTTTTTGGCATGAAAAACCGACGCTATAGCGATTTGGTTAACAGTATGCCAAATTAGGTGAAGTAATATATTATTATTATTATTATTATTATTATTATTATTATTATTATTATTATTATTATTGACCTACTTTTTTTTCTTTTCTCTTAGGTAGATGTCCAGCGTCCAGATGACCCCAAGTGAGAAGTATTTCGCATGTGTGCCAAGTCGAAAAAGCCAAAAAACTGAGGTAAACATGAACTTTTAACAGGGGTGTGGAAAGCCATTAATGTATAGCAGTGGTTCATAAACTGGGGATCGTATATAGAACTGAGGGGGGGTCGCGAGATGATTTACGAAATAAAACAAGAAAACCTTTTTAACATGCACTCAAGGCCTAGTATGTGTTCACAAAAAAAATAACTTAGTAGTTATATACTGAAATGAAATATAATTTTATTAATGCAATAAATGTGCCAGTTCTTTTAGATCGTCGCTCTTCTCAAATCTTGACTCTGTACACACATGGTGATATCACTTTCAGGTTGAATGAGATTTCTCATCTTTTGTTTGATATCAATCATAACGACAAGCTTATTTTGCATAAATATAAGGTTGCGAAAGTTATTAAAATGTGAGAGCTTCTTTTGCACTATATCGTTCTATTTTAGTCGTTCTTTGAGTGGTATCCACTAATTTTGAGTAAAATCATCGTTGAATAATTTCAAGGGAATAATTGTTCCGAGGCTGGGTATCGATCCCGGGACCTTTAGCTTAGCGCACCAACGCTCTACCGACTGAGCTACCCAGGAACTACACCAGACACCGTCTTAATTTTCCCCTTTATATCCACACACCTCAAGCGGGCTGACAAGACGCCAAAAACCCAACTTAGAGTGCAATCTCCTTTTATTGGGATGAATTTGAAGTGTTGTTGTTGTTATGTTTTATTTAACGACGCTCGCAACTGCAGAGGTTATATCAGCGTCGCCGGATGTGCCGGAATTTTGTCCCGCAGGAGTTCTTTTACATGCCAGTAAATCTACTGACATAAGCCTGTCGCATTTAAGCACACTTAAATGCCATCGACCTGGCCCGGGATCGAACCCGCAACCTTGGGCATAGAAGGCCAGCGCTATACCAACGTGCCAACCAGGTCGACTAGAATTTGAAGTTCTTAGGACCGCTTAACAAGTACGTGATTCACTGTCTGGTGCCATTTTATCGATTCAGCACAGCATCCAGGTCTGACGGAGTTCGCGTGAATAGGAACGCCCCTCCGCATTCCTGTGATGTTCCTCTGCAACCCCCTCAGATCGATGACATCACAATTCACGTGCATGAATCTGCTACATTCTTAACCAGAGAGACACGCCGCCGTCTATTCTACGACTCACCAAGGCGCCATCTATCTAAGGGAGCTACACCCCCCCCCCGATCTAACCGCAATCTGCTTATTGAAGCCCCTGCGAATCTCGTTTCAAATTGTTTGTTATCTATTTCAATGAATGAATTTCGTCGCTCGTGGAAAACGCGAGGAGCACGGTGAAATTCAATTTCATCAACAGATATCAGAATAATCAGAAAGCTGGAATTAAACATATTAATTTGTAATTTAATTTAATCTAGAAAAAATATAGAATAAACGTTTAGCATCATTTCATCACAGTCGGAGCTTAAAAATTAACAGAAGTCTGTCTAAATGCAATGAAAATAAATTTATTTCACTATTTTGCTTATAAGATAAAACTTTTCGCTTGTTTTCTTTCGGAAATGTTATTTTCTATAAACTGAAGTTAATATATGATTAACTTGAGAAGATTCGTCAGTTATATTTATTTTACAGTTAAGGGGAGAGGATGGTATTTTTTAAAACTTTTTTCCTATTTGGTGTAAAATATTAATTTTTTGTATGTAGAGAGCTCATAGCTGTAGCAACTCAACCAAATATAAATATTTTGAAAAAAAAATTATTTGGAAGCTCAATTTTGAAAAAAATATGCCCAATGCAGAATTGTACTAAAACCTATATATCTAAACCGTCTTTAAAGATAGATTCAAAAAGTTTTTTGCAATGTATTTGCAAAAGCATGTTCTACAACTTTTCTGTAACAGAATTTTGATATTATTCCCTACGTTTGTAAAATAAACAATTAAAATCTAATAAACTTTTCTGATTTCCTTTCTTGCAAACAAACAGACGTAGTTTTAAAATGAAATCAATTAACAAAATTATGTTACAGAGAAAAGTTTCCTAAAGAATGTGTGTTCTAAATTTCATGCATGTATCTTTAATAGTTCAGAAATTATATCCATTTTTGTCTGGCAATGTAGCAAAAAAAAAAAAAATGAATTACTGGAAACCGATAAAAAGGGGCGTGTGATTTAAGAATCCATAGCGCAGGAAATTTAATAATGACTTCTCAACATCCGATAAGGGCACAAATACCCACAAAATGTTATGCAATGCATTCCACACATATCACAGAGTATTTTAAAGAAATATTTTTTTTCTGAAAATTTAATTTACCAGAAACAATAAAAGTGGGCGAATGATTTAAAAATCCATAACGCAAGAAGTTTAAAAATGGCGACTCAACATCCGATAAGGGCACAAATACCCACAAAATGTTATGCTATGCATTCCACACATATCACAGAGTATTTTAAAGAAACCTTTTTTTTTAATTTACTCATTTTTCACCAAAAAATACCATCCTCTCCCCAACGAAATAATATTTATGTAACCAAAAATTCACAGTTAAGTATAACAACAGATTAATTTAATTTCTTAATCCGAGGTTAGTTGTTTATACAACTGACCCTTAAAATTACGACTCCGAAGATTAAAATTCTCACAGGTGATGATTTACAGCGCAGTAGAGGCGTATAGAGGGGCAGGGAGGTCGATTTCTCCCCGTTACACATCTGATAGCAGCTTGACGGACCACAGAACCGTTACAGAAGTGTGACGAAGCAATGAGGTTGAACTTGTACTGTAACCTTAAAAGGGACGAAATTCGTGACGGTCACTCAGTGCAAGCAAGTGCAGAATCAGCTGATGTGAGTCTTCCCAATTTATGAGCGAATAATAACCAAGCAACATGTCAAGGAATCATCCATCTGTTTACTTATTGTATTACCCGCGTTGAAGTGGTATGTGAACAATGATATTATTTTGAAGTAATAGCGTATATAGTATACCCATGATTATAAACTTAATCGTTCTTCAGTGATGTATTCCATTTGGCCGTCAGATACGTAAATACACATTCGAATTCTACATCTCTTAATATATATATTTTGCGAAGCTTCACTTATAGTTTGGTTTCAGGAATGTAGAAATTCCTGGCAGGTGTCTGGTTTTGTTGAGCACTTGAACAGACAATAGAAATGTGATGGATCGGGAGGATGCAGTTCTCCCTAAAGAAATCAACATGGCAAATATTGCTATATTTAAATATGCATCCATTGCTTCGGCATCATTGGGAAGAATTTTTTTCGCTTATAAAATGGTTCTGTCAATAGAAAATTAGATAAAAACGTTGGTACGTAGGCCTATTGCAATGCCAATTATGCATAATGTGTTAATTGTAATTCCATTGGTAAATTAATTAATTTAATTGTAATATGAGCACTTATGTATTAGCAGCCTTAGAGCTATGAGGCCGACGAATTCATTACAAATTACGTACCGGTATTCATAATTTAAGACTTAACAAAAATAAAGTTTCTAACCACAATATTTTTTTTTTACTGTTTTTGTCACTATATACCGTAAAGCTTAATACTCACTAATTAATTGTATTGTATAGTCACTGTAGTTTGTGTGGATAGAAATTACATATTTTAGCTGCTTGAAATTGTATTTTTAGTTGCCTAAATCTATGTTGTTAGTGTATATTTTGATAAATTCAGAGCCTATTTTAGTGCCTAAAAGTTAGTTTTTAAGTGCCTAAAAATTCGAGATCTAGTCATTATATAACTGTTTATTTCTTTTTCATTTTTGTAAGATTTGATTTCTTTCTTCTGTTATTTTATACACAATTTAAACATTAAGATGGATGTGTAATTCATTAAAATTTAGAGTCAAGCTGCATGTAGCGAATTGTAACTGAGCAACGAGGTGTTCGTCTGTCATAAGCGAAATTCTTTTTTTTTTTTATTTTTACAACTGATCTTGTTGTATTTACCTGAACACTGCATAACTTTGAATGAACAAGTGATAGCTAATGGGAGGGAAGGAGATCATGCCTCCCCTCTGCCCAGCTTGTGTGGTAAGGGATTGACTCCCGAGTCAATAAATGCCGATCAGTGGCTTAGAGGTACCAGTGAGTGGAAGAAAGAATTATGAAGTTCTAAAATCTATATGTAGCATGAATTTGAAACTTAACTAATTTAAGTGGAACGGCTTGCATATTCAGTCGTAAACGAATTCTTGCTCGGAGGAATTTGACCGTTGTTCAGACACGGATTTGTGCACGTGTTTCCACACACACACACACACACATACACACGTGCCTCGAGAGGCGGGCATTGTGATAATTACAGAATAATCAATCAAAGCGTGGATAAAACAATAGCGATCGAAAGGTACGCCCACCTCTGCTTCGAGAGTGGCGAAACCGGAGGAGGAGCTTTTGATCTCGATTAATTTAACCGTGACCACCTTGTTCACCCGGCCTCTACCAATCAATGGCTATCCTGGTGAGAAAGGCAGGGTCACCCATGTCTCCAGACAACCAGACAGATCTCCATGTCCCGAAACGTGTTCTTAAAATGAACGATAACCTTTCATTTTTTTGTATTTTATTTGTAGATTCAAATTAATGGTTGTATTTACAATACAGAATCATTAAGAGTTTTAAGTTTCAATATAATTTTGAAACGATTTCGCCTACTTGGAGTTTAATTCTTAATCTGCATTGTAAAGGATTTTATTTATATCTCTGTCTCTGTTTCTTCAACAGTGATCTCACTAGAGGTTTTGATTTATCTAGAGAAAACCAAAACTCGAGTGGGATTTAATTGACTATTACACGATTAGAAGAAAGTACATAAAGATTAGAAGTAACAAAGTACTCCAATACAATAAAATATTAATTGACTTACGAAAATACAACTGTCTTCAAATGTATTATTGTACCATCTCAACATTACGTTAGATGGCAGTAGTGTTTTATGATTAGCTGTTTTCTTGTTATCAGTTGTGCCAACTGTGGAATCTTCATTGAACTCTGTGGACGGTTACTAGTCAAGGAGGCTTTGTTGATTCAGTTTCATTTTTATTAAAACATTTGCATTCCACTTCAATCATCCGGATCCCAGTAATCAACGTCACTTGACAGATGATTTTCAATAAATCTTAGTATTAAACAATCTCTGATACGTGACTATTCATAATATCATATAGCAGAAGCTATAACATAACCTAAATAATATAAACAAGTGTTAGAAAAGTTTTAATTAGGGATGATGAAATAAATCAACTTATTCAGGATTTCCGAATGGTGCCTTCATTTATTTGTAAATAGGTTTTCAGGGAATATGCATAGCTATGACCAGTGATCTTTATTAATTCTTGTTCTTGAATACCAATGCGAGTCATGTTTGAAAGTGCTGTGCATCGACTGGAGTGGTTTGTAATTTTCTGTTTTTTTTTTTTTTTGTTTTTTTTTTTTTTTGACGTCCAGATCAGTGCAGTTTGAAATGTTGGCAAACAAAGGAACAAATGCTAGGGTAGTGATAAAAATAAACAAATGCTAGGGATGCGATAAAATTAAACAAATGCTAGGGACGCGATAAAATTGTGTGACAAGTAGCTATAGGTTTCAAAAAGGCATATGACTCCGTTAAGAGAGAAGTTTTATATAACATCCTTATTGAATTTGGTATTCCCAAGAAACTAGTTCGATTAATTAAAATGTGTCTCAGTGAATCTTACAGCAGAGTCCGTATAGGTCGGTTTCTGTTGGATGCGTTTCCAATTCACTGCGGGCTAAAGCAAGGAGATGCACTATCACCTTTACTTTTTAACTTCGCTTTAGAATATGCCATTAGGAAAGTTCAGGATAACAGGCAGGGTTTGGAATTGAAAGGGTTACATCAGCTTCTTGTCTATGCGGATGACGTGAATATGTTAGGAGAAAATACACAAACGATTAGGGAAAACACGGAAATTTTACTTGAAGCAAGTAGAGCGATCGGTTTGGAAGTAAATCCCGAAAAAACAAAGTATATGATTATGTCTCGTGACCAGAATATTGTACGAAATGGAAATATAAAAATTGGAGATTTATCCTTCGAAGAGGTGGAAAAATTCAAATATCTTGGAGCAACAGTAACAAATATAAATGACACTCGGGAGGAAATTAAACGCAGAATAAATATGGGAAATGCCTGTTATTATTCGGTTGAGAAGCTTTTATCATCCAGTCTGCTGTCAAAAAATCTGAAAGTTAGGATTTATAAAACAGTTATATTACCGGTTCTTCTGTATGGTTGTGAAACTTGGACTCTCACTCTGAGAGAGGAACATAGGTTCAGGGTGTTTGAGAATAAGGTGCTTAGGAAAATATTTGGGGCTAAGCGGGATGATGTTACAGGAGAATGGAGAAAGTTACACAACACAGAACTGCACGCATTGTATTCTTCACCTGACATAATTAGGAACGTTAAATCCAGACGTTTGAGATGAGCAGGGCATGTAGCACGTATGGGCGAATCCAGAAATGCATATAGAGTGTTAGTTGGGAGACCGGAGGGAAAAAGACCTTTAGGGAGGTCGAGACGTAGATGGGAGGATAATATTAAAATGGATTTGAGGGAGGTGGGGTATGATGATAGAGACTGGATTAATCTTGCACAGGATAGGGACCGCTGGCGGGCTTATGTGAGGGCGGCAATGAACCTTCGGGTTCCTTAAAAGCCATTTGTAAGTAAGTAAGTAAGTAAGTAAGTAAGTTATATTACCGGTTGTTCTGTATGGTTGCGAAGCTTGGCTCTCACTTTGAGAGAGAGAAACAGAGATTAAGAGTGTTTGAGAATAAGGTGCTTAGGAAAATATGTGGGGCTAAGAGGGACGAAGTTACAGGAGAATGGAGAAAGTTACATAACCCAGAACTGCACGCATTGTATTCTTCACCTGAGACAATAAGGAACATTAAATACAGACGTTTGAGATGGGGAGGGTATGTAGTACGTATGGGCGAATCCAAAAATACATATAGAGTGTTAGTTGGGAGGTCGGAGAGAAAAATACCTTTGGGAAGACCGAAACGTAGATTGGAGGATAATATTAAAATGAATTTGAGGGAGGTGGGATATGATAGTAGATACTGGATTAATCTTACGATGAAAGAGTAATGGAACGGAGAAAAATTCTCTCCGGCGCCGGGATTTGAACCCGGGTTTTCAGCTCTACGTGCTGATACTTTATCCACTAAGCCACACCGGATACCACCCCGGCGTCGGACAGAATCGTCTCAGATTAAGCTCCAAATCTTAGGTTCCCTCTAGTGGCCGTCCTCTGCACTACGTCATAGATGGCTATGAACGTACTAGGACCGAAGTCCACACATGTGCTGAACCCGGCGCCGGAGGGAATTTTTCTCCGTTCCATTACTCTTTCATCGTATGATGACGCAGAATATCTGCAAGGAAATATCATATGTACTTCGGTACATTAAAATAAAAAAATAAAATAAAATAATATATATAAAAATAATATATAAAATAATATATATGGATTAATCTTGCTCAGGATAGGGACTGATGGCGGGCTTATGTGAGGGCGGCAATGAACCTCCGGGTTCCTTAAAAGTAATTTTTAAGAGTATGTTCCGCATTTTTTTAATTTTTTCCGTAAAAATCCATGAATGCGCACATAGAAGATTCAAGATCCTAAAACAATTCTAAAACATGGTTTGAAAAAATCTAATTTCATTTTTTTTAACCTAAAAATCCAGGGGTTGGCTATATGAATGTCAGTTAAAATACTTGTACACTACTACAGTGTTAAAGAAGTACAGTATGTAGACTTTGATATGTTTTATTGTTTTAATTCTAGTATAGGCGTTACAACAATCACTGGGAGTTCCGTAAGTCCTCCTGCCAATTCTTATATCTTTCATAAACTCGCAACATGTACAAGCCATCTTGGATCACCCGGCTGTTAAAAGAGCGCGCTGTTGACGACCTACCCATTATGTAGCAATGTTGTTAGCAACATGTAGTGAAATATAACTGACATGCACTGTGTGCATGCGTTAATTTGGCACTGAGCTGTGCACGTGTTGCATCTTCTATGCATCGGCTCGACTCCAAGAACTATTTTCTGTTGCTGTATCTAGTTAACCATCGATTGGCGAGAGAGAGAGAGAGAGAGAGAGAGAGATATCCCTGTGCTCATCCGGAGGTCCGATTTGAATTCTGGCGTAACCAGGACGACGTTAACAAGGACCATTTTTAAATGTTTTTGCGGAATATTTCCATTTCCACCATTTTCTACGACTTCTCTTCTTCCTCTCCCGTCTACTCTTTCTCTTCTTCCTCCTCCTCCTCCTCCTCCTCCTCCTCATCATCATCATCATCATCGAAAAGATACGGTAAATCAAATCATATTAAAACAGTGGCTTGTGCAGCAAATGCTGCAAACTAAGTAAATTAGACGTTTAAATAAAAATTTTTCAGATTTATTTTCAATGAAGAATACTAGACATTTTGAAAGTTATTTGCTTCCATAATAATGAAACATACTCCCTCTGAATTTTTTTATGCCAAATACTTTTTCTTGAACCTATCCACCTTCAGGTTTTGAGTTTCAACGCGAAAACGCAAGCAGAAATGTCAGAACGATCAGTGGGTTTTTCATGTGGGATTAAAAAATAGCTAATTCAGGTCTTTGTGAATTGTACGCAAAAGTTAAAAAAAAAGTCAGGTTTGCTATGCTTTCGAACAATAAACATATCTGTAATAAATCAGTGAAATTCCTTTATGCAACATTGCTTATGAATTAAATTTTCCGTGTCCAGTCATAAATTGCGTGGATATGTATGATGGTTCATAATTCTTTACGGTTAGTCTATCTTTAACTGTGGGAAAATATAGTGATTTTATGATTTGGCCATTTGTACTATTTAACTACATTGCATTCCAGTCTTTTAACATGGCAACCTTCATTTCCATTTTAACATATTACTGTAGTACTTCATTTATTATTTTGGAGCCCTTCCTGTTCAGGAAACAATCAAGACTTTGAAGCAAAGGGCTCGATCCTGAAAAAGAAAAGTTATTTTATTATTTTAGTCATTATTTCTAGATAGGTCCTGAGGTCATTTGACATCCTTTGATACGGGCGAAGGTCTTTTCTTCTTGGTGATAAAGTGACTGAAACTTAACGTACGGAAGCTGTAACTTCATGCCATCTAATTCCTTTTGTTACCTTAATGTTCTGCACATGAGAAATGTTTCTCCTTTAAGGGGAGACTCCACTGAAAATCATGAAAATTTTCCAAAATATATTTATTGGCTATTTCACTTATTTAGAATTTATATTTTCATACCCCAAATGGATTTAATTCAAATCTGATTATAAATATGTTCATTATTTTTTTTAAATTAAAGCTGTAAGGGGACGTGGCATTTAAAGAGATGTCGAAATTATTTTTGCATCAAACAATTCTTTCTTACAAATTTCTGATTACAAATTTAGTAACTTTCTGTTCTAAAGTTGGCTCCCTGAAGTTATTAGATAAATGTAGTAGAGGAGAATTTTAACAGTTATGTGTTACTTAAATATCCATTTT